>OZ024838.1:40084599-40494599 GCA_964016985.1 Anodontia alba | reverse complement strand
GGGGGGGCGGGTGGCGGGGCGGCGGAGTGGGGGAGGCGGGAGAGCGGAAAATAAGTAATCAACCCCAGATAAAGCATAAAAGGAATTGCAGCAGCAGAATCAGTTACATCAACAAAAGTGAATTGCTGAAAATGGTAGGATGCTCAAGTCAACAAAAGAAGAAAACATGAATACCTCTGCATATGATTCCATAATACCTATGACGGGGACAAGCTATGCATACATTAAATGCTGATGCAGCTAAACAAACAGAATGGATTCGCATGTTTATATATATATAATGGATTCCCATTTTTATATTTGTAGGCTGCTCCAAAAAAGAAATGTAGTAGATATCGTCACAATTTATGTCAGTAATCAACGCTATATTATAATGTCTCTGAAAATGTACATTATTAAGATTGAAAAGACATTTCAGAGCAAACATTTTAAATGTCAGATGTATCAAAACACTTTATTTTTTTTTCACACAATGTTATAATTTTTTTGAAAAACAAATTGTTTAATTCATGTAATGAAACAAAAAGCATAACACCACTTACTATACTGAATGCATAAGTAAATGATAATTTTGTTCTTTTTTTTACAAAAAGATTATGTTGTTAAAGGCTAAAAGGCCCATATGATCAGAAGACTCTAATTTGGCAAAAAAAAAAAAAAAAAAAAAAAAAAAAATACTGGCAAAATGGCAAAATGTGTTTGGTAAACATCGAAAAGCGAAAACATGGTTGACTTGTTTTATATGAAATTTTCGGTAACCTGAAAGTTTTTATATCCAAAATCAGCTTTTCAGTACGAACAACTTCTAAATAAAAACGTGAAAAAGTAGATAAAACGGTCGACGGCAACATTTGCTAATAAATCAACATTTGTATTGCATTTTTGTATATTCAGGGGTTACAATGTTAGTGATTCTGGAGAATACATTTTATTTAATTGTTAGACAAATCTTTCAATAGGAAAACAAAACAACTCAACAATGTTCGATGGTATAGAATTTTTTATGTGGTACTTTAATATTTTACTATTTTATAATGTAAAAAAGCACAAAGCATTTAACAAAAACAATATTTTTTATAGATTTTCTGGTTGTTTTAAAACTGATCTAGTGGATCAGGTGGGAAACAGTCAACTACTTTTGCTAGTTTTGATTAGATTTTTTTTCACTCTGCAACGGTGGCTCTACAATTTATATAAAATACGGGGTGGTTATATGTCACCTCGGTTGATGATATTCATATTCCTCGGGCGGGCATTTTTTCAGTATCACTCTCTCAGGAATGTGATACCTAACAAGACTACTGACCCGTACGCTGAAGTAGTACCTCCTATGTCATACATTTTACTATCACCCTGGTATTCCGTGCATGTGCTATCTTTTTCACTTTTACCCGGAGGATGACATTTTGTTACTATCACACTGGCAGTGAAATAGTAAAAAGTATCGCCCTCAGGCCTACGGGATATTTGTATGGGAAAGTCACATTGTTACGACCCAGAGCATACTGCAGTGCCAGCTGACTAAGTTTAATACCTATTAGAGGTAGGGTCCATTTTCCACAGTCGGACCATTTGTTATAGTTATTAATAGTAGCGTGATATATAAGTTACGCAAATTTAATAATGCTAAACTGGTTGCGAAACGCAAAAAGCGAGATAATCGCATAATGTTTGCAAAATCCCGCACATATCGTGCAATTGATGCGTGGCAAGAGTATAACCTTACTATATATAAACTCACCGATACAGTCCAATTCGAAGGACAACTAGACAACGCAAAAGGTCCGTTTAAATTATGATTAGACAGTTCGGCGCGTCGTTAATTTATATTAATATTATGTTTGTAGTCTTTTTTCTGTTCAAATATCAAAAGCAGGAAAATGTCCGTATCTGAATAGTAAACCTATAAACTATATATTGCAGCGCGCGCTTGTCCGATACTGCATATGTTACCTGGCTTATTTAGGAATGCTGAGCAGGCTGCGCTAGGTTATGCAGTCTGGTCGGAACTTCTCGGGTTGCGAGAATTGTAACTGCTATCGGGGACACTGAGCAGGCCGCGCTGGCATGTGCGGACTGACCAGTCGTTTTGAGGCAGCAGTCGCAAGGTGTGATTTAGTTTATACAAAATAAGAAAACAGTGCAGGATCGGAATAGCCAATGTAAAATGTGCAGTACCATAAGAATCGCGTAGGCTAGAAATTTAGGTTTGCATACGCATATGCAATACGCAAACATACGCACGAACATACAGGCACCTATATAGCAGGTTTTTTTTGTCTCTTTCTAAGTTTAATTGATAATTTAATGAGTCTAAGAAATTGTTGAAAATTGTATTATTCCGCCTGCATAATCACTGTTATATTTTAAGTGTTCCGATTTCGTTAAGTGTTCCGATTTCGTCTGATCAGGGCACCGAGTTTAAAATAGTCGGAGTTGATCCAGTTACTCTCCCTCTGATCATTATCCGGAAGTCGGAGGTGTTTTTCATTAATGTCAGTGACATTTAGGATTGCGACATTTGGAACGTCATGTCCCTGATTGTCATCCATACATTATAATCGTTTGTGCATGTATGGAAATGGGGCTTGCATATGATATGACGTTACGCGGACGACGTTGCCGCCAGTTGGCAGGCGCTCACCATCGACCGCGTCGATGTCATTAATAGGGATAGAAGTCGCGGGTGATACGTCGACGTCAGTGATGGGTCTATCATGGCGTCGGATATACAGCTGCGACGTCAATGACGTCACTCTATAAGGTGACGTGCGTGATTGTAGAATAAAGGGTAGAATCTTAGTAGGCTTCATCTTATGTAATTATAGAACATGTCCTTAGTCTGTTTTTGTTTATTTTTTGTTGTGTCCTTCCATGTCCTTCCAAAGACAGTTGACCTCAATGTGAGGTGCAGTACTTAGACTCCATCGAGTCTTGGACGGGCCGGGGCCGCCAAATAAGGGTCTAATACAATGGTATAAACAGCCAGAACTGGGAACAGTGAACAAAAGGTTCAAGGGATTGCCAACATACAAAAACGTTATTAAGGCCTTGACTAAACAGAGAAATGATAAAATTAAAATGAGCTTAATAAATAATAATAATAATAATGAGATCGATCAATAATTAAGAAAGTGTAATAAAACTTTAAAAAAAAAAAAAAAAAAAAAAAAAGGGCGCCGTATAGATATTATTGGAAAGGGAGGCAATTTGTTCACACTGGCACACAGTTCTCCTCATTTGGTTGGGTATATATACTGAGTGTATTAAATTGATTAATCAAGCAGGCTAATCAAGTAATATACCAGTATATTTCTCCAGCCGTGCCAACGTGAGGAGATTTGCGTCAAAATTGTGTATGAAGTGTTGTATTATTTTAATGTCTGTTTATTATACGAGTTGTATATGTAAAAAAAAAAAAAAAATCTACCGTTGTTAGAGGCTTCTGTGAAATTGTACAGTTGGGCAAACCCGGAGCTTGATCAAATTGGAAAAAAAAAGGTACGAGAAAAGTCCAAGGAGTGTCACAATCACAAACCGCAGCTCTTCCCAGACACTAAGAGGAAGAGGAAACCGACAAATCCAAACAGGTAGAAATCGAACAAACGTACGAAAAGCACTAAGTTTAGCTCTCTCTTCCACAAGCGAGGTAATCGCAATGCTAAAAGGACTGAAAAAAAAAAAACAAAAACAAAAAAAAAACAAAAAAAAAAAAAAAAAAAAAAAAACACAAGAACAAAATGACACAAGGTAAGACATAAAACAAATCGCCTCGTAGAATAAACCACAAAGCAACAAAGAGTAAGACTAACACCGGGACCATCGCCTTAGAACGGTCAGTAGAGTAAACCACCGGGGGCGGAGTTTAAAGCACTTTTACAGCTAGCCAACTTCACCCTGGGTCCCGATGCTTCTCTTAATACAGAAATACTTTAAAAAAATCGGTTCGCTTAAATGCTCCCAACTCAGTCAATGCATCAAAGCAAAAACATAAAGTCAAATTAATCACTATAATAAACAAAGACGAATACTCATGGCTAATTCTACTGTATGCCAGAGTAAATGATAACCAAAAGTTGAACCACGGCGGGCCAAGCCAAAGACGTATCGCCAAGCCCCAACCCACTGGTTAAGTTTTACGAAGAGGCCATCATTGAGTCTGAGGCCCGAACCGCCGTTGTGCAATTAAAGAGTGAAGCATGTCGTGGAAATCCCACGAATTAATTAATGTCTGTTCAATGTTCTTTCAGTTTCCTTGCCTTTTACATACTTTAACGGGATTTTCTTGTAATCTTTGATAAAACATAAGCAATAGGAGCTTTACTGGCGTTTACGTCACGTTTTGACGTTAATGACGCCGTAGTTAAGAACAAAGGTTAGCAACAAAAAGAAAGGGACCAAGTTACTCAGGGAAAAGGGAATAATTCAGATTGGTGGAAACAAAAGGGAGTTTTAGGAACAGTAAAGAGTTCAGGATAAACATAAACAGTAAAAGGATAATCAGGAGAACACAAACAGTGGAAAATGTAAATGGATCATTGAAGGAAAGTGTTATATGATTGAGTTCTAAATAAATCAAAACTATATACAAGTGTATCAGTTATACAGTAAATTATTTTCTTTAATATTCTGTGTCATTTAAATAGTTTGTTCTGTGTTGTAATTGTTTGTATTTATTTCTAATGTGGCATAAAACTTAAATAACATTAATTTGGTAGATTTGTTTTAAATGTGATTCGCCACATTATTTGGCGCCGGAACCCGGGAATTTAAAAAACTTCTACATCTGGCTTAGAAATGACTGATATAGGAACTGATATACAGCCTTTAATGTTTTGAAAGCAAAAACATAGTCAAATTAATCACTATAATAAACAATGA
This sequence comes from Anodontia alba, assembly GCA_964016985.1. Lineage (NCBI taxonomy): Eukaryota > Metazoa > Mollusca > Bivalvia > Lucinida > Lucinidae > Anodontia > Anodontia alba. Next base: position 40,489,718 of record OZ024838.1, on the reverse strand, counting down.
CGAATACTCATGGCTAATTCTACTGTATGCCAGAGTAAATGAAAACCAAAAGTTGAACCACGGCGGGCCAAGCCAAAGACATATCGCCAAGCCCCAACCCACTGGTTAAAGTTTTACGAAGAGGCCATCATTGAGTCTGAGGCCCGAACCGCCGTTGTGCAATTAAAGAGTGAAGCATAGCCATCAACAATGATTGACAACTAGGCATGCAGTCTGTCGCATAATATCCAGCTATAGCCAATTCTTATATAATGGTTGATAAGTTTTCTGAATTGCTCCGAAAAGTTAGATTTTCCTAGAATTGCTTAGAAGTTAAAAGTTAGAAGTCACCCTCGGTGCGTCTTAGCCGCCCAGAGCGTAACACACATGAGGTTCAATCAAATATCAAAATAGAAGTGAAGGCAATGGTCAGGAATCGATGCAATTACCTCACACCTTCCATCCAAGACACCAAAGGGAAAGAAACACAAACATAAAACAACTTCACCGTAAAGGAAATGTCACAAGTGGAAAGCCAAAAGGATAGTTACTTTCCCGCAAATTGGCCGAACGGCTATTCAAAATAAAAATGATATCAGCAATACATACATGCTATAACGAACTATAACAATATCAAACCACAAGAAGAACCGCCTTGGAATAAATACTTTCTCACACCACATTTTTATATGCACATCATATATTAGGCAGATTAAGGGTGTTATATAGTCATCCCGTATTTTATACAATTGTAGATTTACAGTTTTAGAGTGATAAACTAGCAAAGTTGCTGTCTGTTTTAAGCTGCTTTACCCATAAATGAAGAAAAAAAAAAATAAATAAAAAAATCTCAAAACCTTCTCACTTCACATTTAAAATATATACATCTTATATAAGACAGACTAATATGGTATTACATATCTCAGTTACATATACACTCCGTAGTTATATAAATTGTGAATCCACAGTTTTAGAGTGATAAACTAGCAAAAGTTGTTAACTGTTTTTTTTTTTAAGCCAATTTACCAGATTATATGAAATGTCAAGTACTTATACCTCATATTTTGCATCACACACTATACAGACTAATGGGTGTTACATATAGACACCCCGTATTTTAAATAAGTCGTAAACCTAACACTTAAAGAGTTTATGATTTGTTAATACCTTAAATATGGTATACTAGGTGATTCTTGAAACAATATGACAAAGAGAAATGCAAAAGCTTCGGATAGTTTATGCTGACAATTATCATCAGTAATCTCTGCAGTGTTTGTGAAGTGTTTTATCGGTTATGGGGACATCGTCGTTCGGAACGTTTACAGCATATGAATTACCTGGACCTTTAGGGCTGTGACAATAATGATGGTCTGTCTCTAGATACAGTGTTCTCTTCCTGAATTGTACACTGTTCCTAAAATTTTGGTGTTCTGTTCCTAAGTCATGGTGTTTGGTTCCTGAGTTCACATTTTGGCACCGAATATTGGAAATTGGTTTGATTTTTTTTATATTCTATCTGGGTTTAAGTAGATTATTTTACGTTTTAGTCGCAAACATAGATTTCATCGATTGTATATGTTAGGGCTAAAATATCGCTTATTAGCCGAAAATGACAATGGGAATGCATCCGGTGTTAATTTTTATTTTTATTTTTTTTCTTAAATAGTTAATGGTATTTTTACGAGTATAAATAGGTAGGATCCTGTCTATTCATGTTGGCCTCCTTTACACGTATGTAACCAAACTGCGACCCAGGATCAGGTCAGGGTTTAAGAAAATAATGTGTTGTTCTGTTCCTTTGTTAGTTGCTAAAACAATTGAGGGTTATATACGTTGAAGTATTATTACTTTTAATAATCGGCATCGAAAATGAGTGATTTGCACATTGTCTAACACCAAAGTATGTAGTCAGAAAAACAAAATCGATTTTTGGCATGCTGCGTAGTCATTTTTGCAGACATAACTTAAATTCTTAAAGATTATCATGTTTTGTGTCTATTGTACTTCGGACTTATATTAGCAAGAGTTCCAAAAAAAAAAAAAAAAAAAATGCAGAAAAATGATGGAAATACGTAGTGTTTAAAATCGTTAACTTCGATATTTGTTTCGGAACAGAGCACCATCGAAAGACACGCAGTTCAGATAGATTATCTCTTCACCTCTGTGTTTCTTGGAATGTAAAACAGGGTCTACGTATAGACTAGATTATAAGTGAGTCCAACCCGAACCGCGAAGCGGTTCGGCGTGTAGATGCACTAGGCCTACTATAGACTATGTAACCAGTGATGTGTGTGACCAAAAATGTACTGGTCCAACAAACGCTTGGGTGGTTCGGTGCTTATCCTGAAAAACAAGGGTGAGTTGGCACAGGCTATTGACATAGCGCCGTGCCGATAATAACAACAAAACAGCCAATAACGCCAAGTATTCCAAATGCAAGATGGTAAATCACGAGACTTGTGACGTCAGCCTACAAAATTTGCAGTCGCGGCCATTTTGAATTTTTCTCCACTTCGAACTTTATTTCTCTCCATTCTCCGTCTACTTACAAGTTAAGCACGATTGGTTTTGTGCATAAGGTACACATTGATGTAGAATTTCATCTAAAACATACACTTTATGCTTTTTTGTTTACGTGATAAACTGAAAAAAACTTCGACACATTAATGTGTGTTCGATCGGTTTGTAAACTGAACATCGTTATGTTTGTTTTTTGCTTTTCGTAAGGTGTAGACTCGCAAAAAAAAAAAAAAAAAAAAAAAAAAAAAAAGACCAAAAAGACCAAAAAGAAACAAAGACAAAAAACGCACAAACGGTCAAATATCTTTAGGAAAAATCCTGAAGCAGTAAAATGGATTTCAGGTTTACAAGCGAACGATATATAGGCTACCGGCATACACTGGAAAGCACGGTCCCCGCCCCCATCGGGGCCCGCGAAATAAATGGGCTGCCTAAAGCCTCCATGACAGAGCTGCTAGAAATTATGCAGGACCCGAATTCATGTGATCGGGTCGGGTAAAAGTCCCACAAATTTGGAGGCAATGTCTCTAAACTATTGAAATATTGTTGACTTGAGACGTTACATATCGCAATTCATGTAGTGAATTCAGAAGTCGTGATCTGAAATCAAATTCAGTTAGATCTCTGCATTATTAGAATCTGAACTGACAATACTGAATTTGTGGGTGATAAGGCCAAACTAAAGAATGTGTTTAGGGTATTTAGAGTAGGATAGGTAGGGATTTTTTAAACATTTTATTTTAATTATAATTATACCATAACAATTATACCAAATATATTTGGACTACATAGGCTTTCAAGCAGGCCCTACTTTTCTCTACTTTTTTGTGCTCCAACTTTTCCCTACTTTTGTCTGAAAATGCCCTTTTGATACTCTAATTTTTAGTCCAAAAATGTTTGATGTGACCAAAAATTGTAATTTTTCTTTTTTTTTTTTTTTTTTTTTTTCCTCGCTTGCTTGGAAATTGTAAATATCAGATCAACATAATCTGAGCCATCTCGATGAAAAAGTGTATAAAATATTTTTACTTCAGTTGTACTCCTTTTTTTGAAGATTTAATTTGGCATTTGCTTTCCATGGTAATGCAGTGTTTTTGTTCACTGTTAATTATTGTGTCATTTTCTATGTCTGAAAACCTCTGTGGATGGTGGGAAGGGGTGAATGTGGTAAGGGTGTGCAAGCCAGTATTTCGAAACCTACGCCATTCATATACCTGACCTTTGAAAAAATGGACCCATTCATTTATTTGATCATCTGAAATGTTGACCTATTCATATACTGCCCTTTGTTTTTATACCCATTTATTGTTGGTAGTTAGACAAATATAGCAGTCAGTTCATTGAATACCAAGAGAACAAGCAGTCTTGACAAATCTCTGAGTGAAAAAATATATGCATTTACCGGGATGTGAAAAAACCAGAAAAGTGGGGCCTTTCACATAAGATTCAAGAAAAATCAGGTCAATCATATACTTTTTGTTGAATAGGGGGCTAATCATATACCTGGCATCACTGAAAAAGGGGGCCATTCAACACACACATCAATACTATGTCATATACAGGAAGTTAACCTCCCTGCCCCCCCACCCCCACCCCCCCCTCTACACACACACACACACACGCACACTGAGCTGAAAATACTCAGAACATCCTTACTATCCCTACTTTGCATGATTGAAATGCCTACTTTTGCCCTACTTTAAGCCATACTTAATATCTCTACTTTTTCACTGGAGGGCACTTGAAAGCCTGTTTTCACATAAAGTTTTACCAAACTGGTTTGCCTATCCTTAGAAGTAAGATGTGTCCAAAAATACTGACAGAATGGCCAACAGTTTACCTACAGGAGCAGTTTGATCTGGGCCTACAATGTTTGCTCAGACCTTCTTGACAGAATATTTCAGTCTTACATATATGGTACAACATTACGAAAACACATGTATTCAAATATATAGAAAATTTCACCTCTAAAAACTGTAATTATTCAGATAAAAAACTCTGATATTGTTCATATTTCTGCTCAAAACATAGATTGTGGGTACTCATTAGAACCGCCTCACCGAGGCAGTTCTAACGAGTACCCACAATCTATGTTTTGAGCAGAAGTAAGAAAAATAATGTATACCCCTGTAAACCCCAGTTTTACTATATAAAAGTGGGGTTTAAGGGGGTCAGTATTATATAGGCATGTTTTCATGATGATCTCAGTCCAGATCTGGACTCTGAGATATAATTAGTTAATTAGGGTTATTATTATCAGCATCATATGAATTTGCCCCACAGGGTGTAATTAATAGCAGCTGTCTGCAGTTGTGGTGGACAGCAGAGAGAAAATCTTGTCTATGAACATGTGTGATGTAGAGATAAAATAATGTAAAACAGCAAAGCAAATTAATTTCATTCAGTGGATACAAGACAAACATACATTATTTGATAACAATAGTACAAATTTGATTAGAATTTGAATAGAATATTCAATATACATAATATTCAATACAGATAAAAATTCATTCAGTTAAAAACTATAGTCATGCGACAAGAAAACCAACAATATTTGGCCTGTAAACACAGAGGACTTCTGCACAATCATATCAGAGCCTTTGCTGTCCGCAAGAAGAATTCATGGGTCCTTAGCTACCCAGATAGCACACAGCAAAGACTCAGATCAGACTGGGTGGATGTCCAGGCTGGTCGGAGTCTTCGCTGGGCACACAGACCATATTGTTGGTTTTCCCATGCCGGGGCTCAAATTATTATGCGCTGTAATATGAACATATATTTCAGTCAAAAATAAACATGCACTTTTATTTCAGATCAAAATGCTCAAAATGACACTAGTATATCTCAAAATGACACTTGTATTTCAATGTACAAATGTCTGCTTTTAATTTAACACAATGTATTAATTATATGGATTTAATAAATTATATATACCGTGATAACCCTAAGTATAGGGAGAGACAGGCCTTTGCAAAGAGTGAAGACCCAGATCAGACACTGCAAAATGTGGCATCTGATCAGGGTCTACACTGTTTGCCATACACACAGCATTATTTTAGATGGATCAAGGGGTAGCAAAATGGGCTATTTCGAATGTGCACAATACTGGTTAACCGCTTAAAGGACTAAGCCTGCCCAGTAAATGTGTGGTTAGGTAAACTGACCGCGCTCGACATGACCCCATTGGGTTGACTGGGCCGTAAAACCTTAACACAAAAAAAAAAAAAAAAAAATTTTAGGACAAGTATTTTAGGTAGATAAGGTGTCCCAATACTTAGGGTAAATAAAGTATATTAGGAAATGACACAAAACAAAGAAAAACCTTGTACACAATAATTAGGGTAAATACATGTATGGTACAATGTACGAACTTTACACAGTTGCCAATTCAACCACAACAGAAAACAAACAAGAGTTGTCAGAAGACAATGCAGCTTGCTGGAAAGGGCTGATCCGATAAGAAAACAATCTTTTATTAAAGATTAAATGCAGAACTTAAACTTAAACATAGCTGTAAACAACAGAGACGTAATACAAGACAGAAACTTAGAATGTTTTACACAAATGGTAAAGTTTATATGTGAGAATGACAGAATTTTAGAATCTAAAGGAGACCGTTGTTACAAACAGACACATAAAGATTACTTATTGTTCAGGGATCACACTGTTTGGAGTTTCTGGCTCTCAGACATCACTGAATAGAGAGTCTACAGACAAAATTTTAAATAAGCATTTATTGCCCAAAAATGACCACATAGTATGAACAGAAATCTATAAATTTCTGTACATCTTACTTAGTTGGACCCTTATAAGTTGGCTTTGGTGTGGATGTTTGATGTCACTTTCTTCTTAAGCCCTTCTGTGGATGCAATACGCTCATGTCGTTTTCTTGCGACAGTTTCTCCTTGGACCAGTGTTGGCAACTCTTCAGAATTTTGAAACTGGCTTTCAGATCCCAAATCATACTCAATTTCACTTGAAAGGTTCTTTTGCAAACAATTGCTTTGCAAGAAATTTGGAAGAATTGCTTCATGTTTTCCAGCTGATTCCATATACAAAATTTGTAAATGTAATAGCTCAGCAAATCTCTGAATGACCAATTTCGGGGATACTGAGGCCATATAGATAGATAACCCTGCAACCTTATCACATTTCCTACCTCAGAATCTGGCTTCCACTAATTATTTTTTATGACAAGGTCAGTAGGTGTTATTGGTGGCACCATGCTGGGGGGACAGGGTGGCTGGTAACTGAAACTATTACATGGCTAAATAAACTTGATTAGGCCTCAGAGTCCAGATCTGGACCAAGATTGTACCCTAAATGTAAGAGTGATTTAGTATAAATATTTTATCATAGTACCACCTACCCCCTTTTTTTTTTGAGAAAACATGAAAAAATGATAGACTTCTATTTTACCAAGAAAGTTAGATAGGATAGGGTTACCCAAAATACACATATTTTATTTCACTTATTGTAGTAGTGAAATGTCCATGTATATGACAAAATTGTACTGCCTTGCAATACAAGCCAGCTCTTTTAGAGATTGGACAGCTGGATAGCTCACTGTCACAAGATCCCATTTTAAAACCCAGAATTCAGCTCTTGACTGTAGGCCCTAGGGCGCTTTATTGCACAGAACTTTTCATTATCATCTTTCCACTGTCTCAATATGACTTAAATAATGTTGAAAGGGTTTTAAAACACCAAACCGTCAGCATAATAGTGACGTAGTAAAATGGTGGCCTTTCATGCCAGTTGCTTGCGTTTGATCCCTGGCAGCGGCACTGGCGATAGAGTTGTTTCTCCTGTAACAATAACATTCATTTTCTATGACGGTATTTAACAAGTAGAATAGTTGGTTGTGTATAAGCCCAAATTACTATTTTCTTTGTAGTATGACTACATTACTATACCAGTTAAACTGAAAAAGAAAAAAGATACCAGTCCCCTTAATCCTGGAATATTATTTAAAAATTTCAAGATCCTAGCTGTAACTTTTTTTGACTATATGCTAAGACTGGACAAAGGAACAGTCAAACAACCACCAAGTTTTATGCCCCTCCACCTTCTTTGAAGTCTGGAGCATTATAACTTGGTCCACTATTTTTTTGCTCACCTGAGTGAAAGGAGGAGATATTATGATCCATCAGTCCACAACTTTGAAGGACCTTCTCTGAAAACCCTGGGTCATTTTTAGCTTACAGGTCTGTACAAAAGTACAGTAAGAGCTTTTGCACTACTCCAGGCATTGGCGTTGTCATCAGCATTTATTAGCCTTGAGAAGCTTGTCCATCCATAATTAGTTTGTGATAATCTTATTGAAAATGTCAAATGCCACCTAGTGTAATTATGCCCCCAACTTCAAAGAAGTTGGAGGGGCATATTGCTTCCGGGATGTTTGTGCATGCGTGTGTCCGTCCGTGCATGCGGCAGTCCATTACGCTTTTTGATACAAAGCATAATTTCTGAACTATATGCATGCTAGGGTTTTGAAATTTCATATATAGATTCTTCATGAGAAAATAGCTGACACATATTTTTTTACTCCATCAGGATTATGCCCCTTTTCAGAGTTATGGCCTTTTGAAAAAATATGGATGAAATCTTGTCAGCAAAATATCTCAAAAGCTATTGAAGCTAGAGCCTTGAAACCTGGTGAATAGATTGGTATCAGTTGATGAGTAGATGACCTGATCAATTTTTGAATAAATTCTGAAAAGTACTTCTTGATTTATGGCCCTTTGTCATATTGGGCATTTTTACATTGCACACTTTTTGATGCACAGCATAAGTTTTGAACTGTGCATGCTAGGGTTTTGAAATTTCATATATGGATTCTTCATGGAAAAATAGGTGTCCAAATAGGTAACCCATATTTTTTTCTTATCCGAATTATCTCCCATTTTAGAGTTATTTCCCTTTTAAGAAAATAACATTGAAATCTCGTATATTTGTACTGTTGTTACCAATCATGGGCAAGCAGTGTTGGAGTCAAGCAGTGATAGATTCAGGCATTTGGATGCATAGTGTTTTACAAGCACCAGCTCTCTATATATACATTGTAGTTAGCTCTCTATATATAGTTAATGTGTACACCTTATAAAATAATAGAGGTTTAAGGGCTCAGTTAAGAGAGAAAAAACATTAAAGGTTCTTAAATTTTAAACTGCTTGAAATATTTTGATAATTTTTTGTATACATATTTACAAGATCTAATCAATGATATTGTAAAAAGAGATGTCTTTATAAAGAGTTGACTGCCGAGGCATATCTGTCCCTCCCAATTCAGTTTGTGAAAATTACTGTACCTTTTAAATGGCTTGAACCATATTTATTATTTATGGCATGTAGATTGATATTGACAAGACCTAACCAATGAAATTGACAAATGCAACCTGGTATATTACTGGATGAATGTTTACTGTTGTGTCTTTGTACTTTTAAGACTGGAATAATCCAGGGTTGTTAGGGGTTTAAATAATGCCACTAGGTTTTTTCTGGTTTACTGACTGCATAGGGTTTCTTGCATGTGTATCGGATCATAGCTCAAACAGTAAGTTTGTTGTCCATAAAGAAAAAAACTAAATCGATGGTCGGAGATTTGATCCCTTTAATAGTCTTTTGTTTACTCATAATAATATCTTATCTCTATGCGTTTTTTTTTTTTATCCTTTCTTTTTTCATCTAAATCTCCGTGATGTGAAAATTCTTATGCTGTTTTAACACTAACCACGCTATAGGCAGATTCAGCAGTCAACAAATTGATGTGCTCCTTTCCGACAGAAATTCAAACAGACAGTTTGCATGAAATGTCAAATTCTGTTTTTTGGGGGAAAAAATGAGGAAAATATTTCAAAATGATTTCTGCTGAAATATTTACCAAACATGCTAAATGTCAAAAAAAGTCTTTAAGGTGTGTAATGATGAGCTCTTATTGCATTTGAATAGCAAAGGTCAAGATCAACCTGTGCATCTGCGCAGTGTCATCTGGATCTTTTCTGGATTAATTCTGTCCATTCATATATTCTATAGTATCCATTAATTTTGTAAGCAGACAAAAGTCCTGATCAGACTGAATGATGATAAAGTGTTGAGATAATGACGTTGTTTATTGCTAAAAAAACAAAGAAAGAAGAGAGAAAAATACCATGTTTACCCTAAACATTCTGACACCTTACCATACTTGCCTCAAGAGTTTGACAAGGCCATTCAACTACCTGTTTATTTATCTAAAAACTGCCAAATGAGAGACATTCAGTAACGACTCTAATCATGCACTCTGCGTTCTGCTCTGGGTCCACACGGTTTGTTCAGACTAAGGGTAAATACAGTAAGTGCCAATTAGCCAGGTTCCTGTCTAATGGTGTATGAACAGCAGATGCAATAATGCCCATTTAGCCAGTTTTTTGATGTTTTTTTTTTTTTTTTTTTTGTTTGTTTTCTTTTTTCAGTGGGGTATGAATAAAAACATTAAAAAAATGAATAATTTTTAAGCCACAATTGATATAAAAGATCCAAAGTAAAATACTGAAAAAAAAGAAACAAAAAAAAAAACAAACAAAAAACAAAACAAAAAAAACAGAGAGATTGCATGGTGACAATACAACAATTTACTCTTCTCAAGACAATCAGATCCCAGTGATCGATGTATCTGCTACACCACTTCGTCCACTGTTACAGAGTATTGCGAATATGTTTGCTATTCTCATGGCACTATTTCCAAACACTTCACAAAAATACCTGATATGCTATTTTTAGTTTTGCTAACCTGAAAACAGACTTTGGATTCATACCTATCCAATCTTTGACACGACAGTAAACATTCATCGAGCTCTAATAAAGAGTACTCATCATTAAACAACAGAGGTTTAAGGGCTCCAGAGAAGAGATTAAAATCATTAAATGTACTTCGGGAGTGTAGGACAAAATCCCTTCTGCTCATTTTTGTATAGGTGGACATAATTCCTTCCGTGTTTTTTGCAATGTGGATATAATCCCCCCTGCTCTTTTTTACAAGGTGGACAAAATCCCTTCTGTGAATTTTCCAACTAGGACAAAACCCCTTCCGGCTGAAATCCCCTACATCTCTCCAAGCTGATCAGAGTCTTACCTGAATACTTGGCTACTATTTTAGCATTTTCCGATAAAACTGCACAGCCAAAATTCTTGGGACCTTAAACAGTAAACAGTGATGCTTTTCATCAAACTTTTGGATGTGCAGTCAAATCTGAGTCTTTGCTTGGCATACATGTGAAATAGTAGGAAATGTTATGCATGGGCTCAATTTTTACAATTATAATGGAAAGTATTTATCAACATTTTAATCAAGCAAACAAACAAACATTGTTCTCTAAATAATTGTTTGTGTCTAACAGCATTGGCAACCATTTAAGTACGGAAAGATTACAAAGATAATTGAGTTAACTGTGACCATTAATTAGGCAATTAGAAAAATGATTGACCTTAATAGCACTCAATTAGACATTGCTTTTGAGCACATTTAAATTACAAACATATTCAGCATGATTGCATTAGGCACCAATTAACAAGAAGGTATAATAAATAAATATATAGTTAAATAAATATATTTGAAGCCAAAATGAAAGTAAAAAGCTACCTTCATGCTCTTTTTTTAAAAGTAAAAAACAGAAAGCCTGAGAATCAAAAGATTTTTTTTTTGTTTGGCCTAACAAGTTTTTTAGCTCGCCTGGACGAAGTCCAGGAAGAGCTATTGCACTACTTCCGGCGTTGGCGTTGGCAATGGCATCAGCGTCCACATTTACGTTAAAGTTTTTTAAGATCTCGTATTTTCCAAACTGTACGATGGATTTGGTTCATATTTCATGTGATGTTAGATGTAGGTCCAAAGTTTCTTTCAGCAATACCCCAGCCCATGCCCATGATCTTAAGGTCAAGGTTACAGACTTTGAAATTTTACAATTAAAGTATTATGTTAAAGTTTTTAAAGAGCTCATATTTTCCAAACCAAATGATGGATGTGATTCAGATTTTGCATGATGACAGATAGAGGTCCAAAGTTTTATTGAGCAATACCCTGCCTATGCCCATGCATTTAAGGTAAAGGTCACAGACTGAAATTTCATGTTTAAGATTTTTCAGAGCTCATAATTTCAAAACTGTATGATTGATTTGGTTTATATTCGGTATGATGATGGATATAGGTCCAGAGTTTTATTCAGCTATACTCCCACCTATGACTATTGCTGAAAGGTCAAGGTCACAGACAAATTTTACGCTAAAGTTTTACGTTAAACTTCTTAAAAGCTCAAATTTCAAAACCATATGATGGATTTGGTTTGTGTTCAGTTTGATGATAGATATGGGTCCAAAGTTTTATTCAGCAGCACACTCTCCCCTATGACAATTATGATTATTTAATGCCCCCTTCCTCCCCCGATAGGCCAAAGAGGCATTTAGTCCTTACATCCAGGTGAGCTATGCTGTCTGCTGACAGCTCTTGTTAGTAAACTCATAGGTTTAATTTGTCTGAAAGTTTTTTCATAGAATGATAAATGTTGTAAAATCAGTGCTTGCATTATTCATTCAGCTTTTTCTGGGCAGCATTTTGACAAAATATACCTTTAAGATAATTAGCAATAAGTCAAGTCATATCAGACTGTTCATCTGTGCAGGCTGATCAGAGCAGAGTCTTTGATGATAGCATACAGTAGGTACTTGTCCTGGACTATCCACAGAGCATACAAGTAAGACTGATCAGTATTTCCTTAAGTGCATGTGCATGTCACATGTTTCCAAGGGGACACTTTCTCATGAAGCGGCCAATAATTTTAAGCCACATGTCCTGATAATAACCTATTCTAAAGAATTATGGCATTGCTATCTTGCTATCTATCAGTTTCATATAGACATACATATGCATGTATTCAATGATCATTTTCTGTTGATGTATACACAAAACAAAAAAAGTATAAATTTAATCATTTCAGTTTTCTTGTGCAATAACCTCATTAAAATTACAAGACAACAGTTGTATATGGCCCGCAACCCGCAGCCCGCAGAATAGTCAATTTGTGTTGTTGGTGCTCATTTGAATTGCCTTGACATGTCGAGGTAATTCAAATGGGTACCAACAATGTATGCTTTTATAAAGAAAGAACAATATTTTGCAGGTATCATTAAAATGCCCTCATGAAGTTCTCTGCTGATCTTACTTGAAAGTATACCTGAATTAGGAGGATATTTTACTAGAAGTTTCTGTAGCGATTTTGAAAAACAAAACTTAAGAGCACAATGCAGTAATAAGGATGAAAATGGTAATAGCCTTAACCCAAGGCATGTCCGTCCAGCCATAATCAGTTTTGCAAATTGCTATAACTTCTAAACCGCTTGGAATATATTAATAATTTATGGCCTGCAGATACATATTGACAAGCCCAAACCCAATAAAATTGTCAAATGCAAGCTGATATAATAAATGTGCACTCCACATAAAACAACAAAGGTTTGAGGGCTCCAGATAAGAGATTAATATTAAAGATTCTTAGGTTTTAACCACTTGGAATAGTCTGATAATTTTTGGCATGCAGATACATTGACAAATTCTAACGAATGAAATTGTCAAATGCCAGATTTCTTTATAAACAGCCATACCAAGGCATGTCCGTCTGTAATCAATTTGTGAAAATTTGCTATAACCTTTTAAACCGCTTGGAATATTATGATAATTAATGGCAGGCAGATACATTCAGTAGGAATAAAACAGTAAAGGTTCTCATGGCACCAGGTGAGATAAAACAATTCTTATGACATGAAAATCGTAACAAAGGAATGAAGCATAGCTGAATAAACTTCCCGCCTATCGAGGGATTTGAACCCACTCTCCCCGAATTAAAATCCAATGTTCTAACTACTGAGCCAAAGAGTCAACTCCCTGACGCAGTTGTCAGAGATTGAATATATATCTACAAGCTGTGCATAATCTGCCAAGGCAGATTATCGAAGGTAGTAGTGATAGGCCGTAATACCCCTACCACCCCACACCCCCCCAATCACCCCCCTCTTCAAGAAAGTCATCATTTATGATGACACAAAGCCATTTTCAGCAAAGTAAAGTCCAATCACGGACATGAAAGTCGTAACAAAGGAATGAAGCACAGCTAAATAAATTTCCCCGCCTTCGTGGGATTCGAACCTAGTCTGCCGATATAAAAATCCAATGCTCTAACCTCTGAGCCAAAGAATCAACTCCCTGAAGCAGTTGTAAGGAATATATACAGTATATTGGTGATCTGCTAAGGCAGATTATGGAAGGTAGGAGTGGTAAGCCATAACACAATAAAGAATCTTAGGCTCAAATTAAGAGAGATAAAACAATTTCCTTTGTGCTCCAGATAACTTAGGCCATTTAAGCGGGTGTGGGGAAGGTGTCATGTATCTTATGTTACCTAAGCATCCAACTAATACTGGCTTACAGTTAGGCAAGGCCTGCTATCCTTGTAGCAGGTAAGGGTACATTGGGTTGGGGGAATGTTTTATTATGCCCCACCATATTCGATTGGGTGGGGGGAGGTGGAGGGAGGGGGGCATATAGTATCACCACTGTCTGTATGTATATATGTCAGGTCTGTCTGTCCTGTTCCGTCTGTCCTGTTTCAATATTTTTGGTGGCATATACTATCACCGCTGTCTGTATGTATATATGTCAGGTCTGTCTGTCCTGTCCCATCTGTCCTGTTTCAATATTTTCTGAAAAGATAAGTGTATTAGATTCAAATTTTATACAAAGGTATATAATCATAAAATGTAGGTCAAGTTCAGTTTAGGGTAAAATCCATCAATTATGGGAGTTATGGTCCTTTTTCAACTTTGAAAAATGGTACCGTTTGATATCTTTTGAAAAGATTAGTGTATTGGTTTCATATTTTATACACCGGTATATAGTTATAAAATACAGGTTGAGTTCAATTTAGGGGTCAGAGTATTCCTTGGACCAAACACTTGGACCATTGGACCTTGGACTTGTCCAAGTGATTATCTGTTAGACCAAATGGGGTGTATTCCTTGGACCAATTCCAGTTGGACCAAGTCATTTACTCCGGGCTCCAGGCCGGCGTATCTGTTTAAGGTTGTTTTTGTAAAATGTGTATGCATTTGAAGAACCTCGGTTTTCTTCCAGTTTTATGGGGTTCTTAGTGGGGCTATATATAACTATTCACCCCCACATTTTTTTTTTATTTTGCAGCAGAGAACTGTGCTGTTGGTAACATAGTGAAATAAATCAAAGCGCCAAAGGCACTGAAATGACAGATTCTATCAGAAATTCATCAAAAAAAAAAATCTTAATTTGTATAAAACCTATACAGGAAGAACACCTAACGGCATTATGGATGGGTTTATCAGAAAAATTAACCAAAAGATAAATCTGCCAGACGACGTCTGCCCGGACTTCGCTTTATTAAAGCACGGATTTTTGAAAACCGTCCAATTTTGTTATATAGTGCTATATAGTGCTATGAAGTTCCATTTGATGTTTTGAAGTTTCAAAAGAAAAAAATTATCTCAAAATGTTGCAAAAAGCCAGTTCTCACATGCAATATAGAGCTGAAATTGTGGTAAATTTTCTTCAATAACTTAATACCTGTACTTAAAAATTGGTTGCAAATGAAGTTGTTAAATTTGCTGTGCAAATCTGCAAATTCAAAACAAGATGCGGACCTAGATTCATTTGGGTTCTTTTTAAAGAAGCCAACTTGTTGTCTACTTTCACTTTCAAAATCGAACATTCAATAAAAGGAAATAACCGAATATATCTTGAGTAGTTAACATTGCGCTGCAGATAGCAATATAGATTTTCAACACTTTCCGTTTTTTCTGACAAATAGTTACACTTTAAATCCAAGCATCCTATGTATTAAAATGCTGCAGCGAAAATATTTAATGTAAAGCAAATTAACAACATTGTAATGTTTGACTTAAAGCCCTGTCCCTTTAATCCGACAGTATTGATTTTTTTACACACCTCAAACAAATGGGCAAGTGCTCTGTATAAAAGTTTCATGTTGCCATATTTTGATTTTTTTTCCCTAAGGAGACGGCATTTGACATTTCATGCAAATTGATTCCTCTTTTGAGACAATTTGCAAGAAATGTCAAATTATGTTTTAAGGTAAAAATATCTGGTTAATTTTTGATAGCTGGTCATGAAGCGGCACCTGTTCTATTAATAGCTAACAAAAAATTGCGCAGATCAACCTTACAACCTATCTAACGCACTGAGCTAATATCGAAGAAAACACTTTGCAGCATGATTATGAGCACAGCTTTTTTTTTTTTTCTTTTATTATCAAGCATAAAAAAAATCTTCAGAATCTATATTTGGACAGTAAGAGCTGATTAGACAGTGTTTGTATTGCTGGTAACAGTAGATTATGGTCTAATTTCTCACGCCATGTCTTTAGTCCAGCACAGGCGTATTGATACACAAGTATGTTGATTATGTTAACCAGTTGAATGCGCCGTCCGACTGGAGACCAGGAGGTCACGGGTTCAACCCCGCTGAGGTCGGCAACATTCTTTCGTGGAGATTGATCACGAAATATTTTCTACGGTCATTCTATCCCTTCCGCTGATTCAAGAAGGGCAATTGTCAGTTTCTGGCGAAAGAATGTGCACAATACTGGTTAACCACTAAGTGGACTAAGCCTGCCCAGTAAACGTGCGGTTTGGTAAACTGACCGCGCTTGACATGACCACATTGGGTTGATTGGGCCGTAAAACCTCAACACAAACAATAACCCTTAAACTGCATAGCTTAATTACTACGACTGTAGCAGATAACAATTTCATTTTTTTCTCTTATTTAATCAGAGAAATTTATGCAATTCATCCGCTGGCAAAAAAGTCATATGAAATTCTTAGTCTGGTTTTCTCTGCAAAACAGGGGAGAATCTGAATGTCACCTGCTTTAAAAATTGCACGGCGCTATAAAGATATTTATAGCTTTATATTCATATAAATCGGACTACATTTTGAGCGGACACATATTTCAGTGGTAGTGAAAGCCGGATGCAACTTGAAAATGCGTATGCCAGCAAGGAATGACAGATGAATCTGTCATTTAAAAAATGGGAGTACTGTATAGAATGAATGTAGTAATGTGGGGTTTGCTCATTTAAAAGAGAAATGAGCAATTTTCCCATAGGAGCCCCAGTTTGACCATTCGACCTGAAATGACCTTGTTGCTGTCAATATTTGTACACGTTTGAATTTTTCATTTTGTCTTTTTCCGTCTTACTACAAAGAAGAAACAATAGCTATTTTTCTTTGTTTATGATTGGAAATATGCATTCTCAAATCAAACAGATTATAAGCTGGTTTAATAATACAGTTTAATTTGATATTCAAGCATGGAAAGATTTGGGCTGAAAGCAAACATTATGAGTGGAGAAAAGAACGAAACACTGCTACATAGATGATTTCAGATATAGTATGTTCAGCCTAGGCTATGGATGGCGACATGTAATTAAGTATGCGGGCTAGAAAACAGACGATCATAGTTGATTTTTTTTTTACATAGCTCTGATAACGTCTATGTTTTTATCATTGAGTATTGCGATGATTTATATAATTACAACCGTTCATAAATTATAACATTTTTTCACTATACTATGATCTATAGGGAGCTAAGTAATGCATGACAGATTAGTTTCCCAGCATACTGATGCTTTGCATCAGTTTTCTTGTAAATACCTGTTAGAGGCCTTAATACGTAAAGTATATTGGGTCCAAGCCCATATTAAACACTGTTTTTACAACTAATGTACGTGTATTCATTTTATTTATTTATTTATTCATTTTTTCTTTTTTTTTTTCTTTTCATAAAACAGTTTTAATTGAGATATTTTTGAAAGCATTATTATATTTTGTGAAGTTTTAATATTTTCACACTATAATTAACTTGTTTTGACAATTAAGTAAATGTTTTAAGACTTAGTACACTGTATAAAATTTTCAGCAGACAACATTTTGAAGTTTTTTTTGTTTTGTTTTTTTTACATTTTTCCCTGAAAACAGGTTTTGACATAAATTTCAAACAAATTATTTCCACATGATTTGACATTCCATGCAAGTTGTCTTCAGCAGAGACAATTTGCATGAAATGTCAAACCTGTTGTATGGAAAAAAAAATAAGAAAAAATGTCAGCAATTTGTCATCTGCTGAACTAGCCCAGAGAGTAGTAAAGGTTCATAGGACCCCGAATTGGACCAAGTACATGCATACATGCATTAAGTTTACAATAATCTGAACGGTGTTAGACTTTCAGTAACAAATTGCCTTTAGTTTACAAAGAAAATATTTTTATAGTATCATTAGTATAGTATTGGAGGGGCAAATTGCATCTGGGACGTTTGTGTGTGCGTGCGTGCGTGCATCTGTCCGTCCATCTGTGCATACATCCGTTACACTTTTTGATGCATGGCATAACTTCTGAGCCATGCATGCTAGGGTTTTGAAATTTCATGTATGGATTCTTCATGAAAAAATAGCTGACCCATATTTTTTTTCCCATCAGGATTATGCCCCTTTACTGAGTTATGGCCCTTTGAAAAAATATAGATGAAATCTTGTCAGGAAAATGTCTCCAAAGCTATTGAAGCTAGAGCCTTGAAACCTGGTGAATAGATTGGTATTGATGAGTAAATGATCTGATTAACTTTTGAATAAATTATAAAAATTACTTAATGAGTTATGGCCCTTTATAACTTTGTGCATTTTTACAATAGCTCTCTTTTTGATGCATAGCATAAGTTTTGAATTGTGGATGCTAGGGTTTTGAAATTTCATATAATCACACAGTATCCAGCTAATGCACAGACAGCTCAGATTCATTAGATATGAATAGGTTCATTTTTACTTGTTTGGACAGTTACTTTTCAAATAAGATGCACTATGTTATGTGGTCAGTCAGCAAATAATAATAATATGAAAATATTTTCTTGGTAAAGGCAATTTGTTATTGAAAGCCAAACAAAGTTCAGATTAATGTAAACTTAATACGAGGGTCATGTAAAAAGTTCTGTCACTAACAGGCTTCCTTTGTTATGTCCCAGGTATATTTTAAAATGCTTCACTGCACTTGAATGGTGTGTTGAATAGCTAATGATACCTGTTTATTTCTTGCAAATTGCTTTCCAAACTGACTGAGTTATTTCAAATTGAAATAGATGCAGTCATAAACATTGACCAATTTACTTGTTACATTGGAACATGGACCAGAAGACTGAAATTCGTAGCTATATTAAATGCCGCATTAGGCTTAATATAGATTCAAAGCAGATATTTAATGAATTAGTGGTATATATGGACCTCAGACCTTTTCAATGCGCACAGGTTTTAGGTGGGTTAAAGCTTTTAAGGCTTGGAAATTTTCTGTTGAAGATGATACCCATCCTGGAAGGCCTAAAACCTCTGTTACCAAGGCTAACATCGCTTCAGTAAAGATTGTGGTCGAACAAGATGCTGCGATTGTCTGTCAAAGATATAGCTAGTTGTACTGGCATATCAGAAGACAGTTTTGAAAAAAGCGTTTGGACCTGAGAAACGTTTGCGCTAGGTGGATACCTCATTTGCTCACTGAGCAGCATAAGACACAATACCTTAAATATGAGCGGGAACTTTTGAAGAAATTGTTGGGTCATTTCTAACTTGCTAACAGGTGATGAAACCTGGGTGCACATGTTTGAGCCACAAAAAAGGGCTGATAAAAAGCAATGGAAGCGAAAAGATAAAAAACGCCCATGTATTGCCAAGAGAACCATAATTAAGTTCGAAAAAGATGTTGTACGCAATTTTCTTTAATTCAAGTGGGCCAGTCATTCAAGTGCCTTGTCTATCTGGTTATACAATCACTGGTCGATTCTACATGATTTCTGTACTGAAGAAAGTGAAAGAGTTTTACAATAAGAAACGACCAAGCAAAGGATGATCAGGAGTCCACCTTTGACATGACAACGCCTCCTCTAATAAGTGTGACGTTGTGAAGTCTTTTTTGGCTTCTGAAAAAATGAAAGTTTTAAACCATCCACCTTATTCACCTGACCTGAGTCCCTGTGACCGTTTTATTTCCAAGGCTTAAGAAAATGCTTTCTGGAAATAAGTATATGTCTAGAAGTTCTCTTGGTAGCGCTATTTATCAGTGTCTCCAACAGATACCAAAAGAAGACTATTTATCTGCTTTTCACGACTGGGTAAAAAGGTTACAAAAATGTGTTTCAGTAAAGGGGGAATACTTTGTAGGTTTGTAATAAAAATATGTTTGATAAAATATAGCACTGAAGTAATCTAAACCCAGTGACAAAACTTTTTACAGGACCCTTGTACATGTACTTGGTCCAATTCGGGGTCCAACTGAATCTTTACTACTCTCGGGGCTAATTCAGCAGATGACAAATTGATGACATTTTGTCTTATTTTCCACCAAAAAACAGGTTTTGACATTTACCCACCCGAACATTTACCCACCCAAAAAAGACATGTTTTAGAAGTGATCTTTAATTTGTGATATTATTTTTCATTCATTTTTTCCTTTTTATTGTTAAAGTTACTTTGTACATGCATCTATTTGATAGTTTAAGATGACAATGAATTTGTATCAAAGATGAAGGATAAAATTGAAATACTTTTTTTTATTTTTTTTTTTTATTTATTTTTCTTTTTATAAATTGGCTTCGCAGTTTTTAAGTAACTTTCCTTTGATATATGTTTTTTTTTTTTCATAAATCATAAATAGCACTTAGTGATATTGTTTTCTGTATCATACAAAATTATACTTGTGTTGTTTATAATAAATAAAAAATCTTTAAACCTTTTTTTTATTTCTTTCAATCTTTTTTCCTTCCAGTAAATCAATGTCAAGTTCTGTTTTGTTTTGTTCTTTAATAGTTAAATTTACAGTGAAAGTTGCAAAACTGAACAAACAATTTCTTAAAATTAAGGCTTTTTTTTTTTTTTTTTTTTTTTTTGTCTAACTGATGGAGGGCAAAGACCATATTAGATCACTTTTTAACAACTAAATAATATATATCTACAGATATTGTTTTTATTTATTTATTTTATATATTTCTATATTTGGCAAAACAGTTTTAACTGAGATAATTTGATATTTCTTGAAAGGATTATTATATTTTGCAAAACCCTGTATTTTCACACTATATTGAAGAGTTGAAAGGGATGTATAATTCATACATCCAGGCTTGTTGTATGTTTATCAATAATTGTGTTGTTGTTTATAATATTTATATGTCACAAAAGTTTCATATTTTTTCATTCTTTCAGTCTTTGTTTCTACCATTTAATTTATTTATTCTGATTTAATTTACTTTTACATGTACATCATGAACACTTAATTCTTAAAAACTATTCAACTAACACTATGTTTTTTTGTTGTTTTGTGTGTGTGTGTGTGTGTGTGTGTGTGTGTGTGTGTGTGTGTGTGTGTGTGTGAGTGAGAGAGAGAGTACATCAACTTATTTATTAATTTATTTATTTTGTGTATTATGGTCAGTAACTTCTCTTGTATGTTCGTAAAAGCATAATTTTGCGTAAGTGTTTACATGTCACAAATCTTATCTGATTTTTATTTCTTTCCATTTTTGTTTCTTCCAGTGATTTTACTAATTATTTACTTGTTTATTTGCTTATTTGTTGTATTTAGCTGAAAGGAAGTGATTTTGTCTTAATAAAGCAGTTTTTATTTTTGTACCCTAAATTAACTGTATTTAATTGACTGTATTTATTTTGGTATAGTTGCTATTCACTTGTATGTTCATAAAAATATGTTTTGTGTTGTCTAAATGTCCCAAACCTTTTAAGATTTTGTTCATTTCTTTCAATCTTTGGTTCTTCCAGTAACTCACATAGCATCAAGGTTATTTATTTATTTATTTTTTTTAAAATTTTTACAAAGAAAGTGAGAGTTTAAAAGTGAAAGTTTAAAATTGAACAAAATTCTTTAAAATCTAATAGGAATACTTGATTGGTTTGCTTTGATTTTTCTGTGGAATGCTATGCTTTTTAGCTATGGACTTACTAGCCAGCAGATTTAAGGTATTCTGACACATTTTGGATTGCATAACAAGCCCATGACCATAAGAAGATTAAGTTAAGAAATCTTGGTGACTTTGGCCACCCTTACAGGTAGGGGCCTGATAAGGGGAAATTAGATTTGATACCAGCAAAGTTTATGAAGAAGACAGAGAAACAGATAAGGTGGGTAATTTGGTAATAATTTGATGATTTTTTTTCTGTTTATTCAATAAAATATAGCTAGTTGATATTCATTAGAATTGTCTCTCCTAGGCAGTTCTAATGAATACCCATAACATGTTTTATGGAGAAATACGGAGAGGAAATAGAAACATTATTTTGAAGGGAGAACGTATTGTAAAAGGAGATCAAGAAAGTAGCAGATATGAACATAGCCAGAGTGGGCAGAGACATCGACCGCCTGATAGCAGGCGCACTAGAAATGGCAATAATGGGAGCTCCTCGAATCAAGTACGTCATTCACAGCGTCTGGATGCTCGTCTGCCTGACCGGCTGGGTGGTCACCAGTCAGATTGGCATTTGGATAGACATTCTGACCATTATAGTAAGCGTGAGGGCGGTCCATATGTAGTTAGTAGAGAAATTAGATAAGAGCAGGCTGTTGGAATGTGAGGGGTTGGAATTCAGACAATTCTAGTGATAATTATGTGGTTAGAGCGTCCTGTTTATTGTCCTTAAATCTGGATATAGTTGGTGTGGTGGAAACACATCTAAAAAATGATGAGACACTTGAGGTAGCTGGGTATGAGTGGTTTGGACAGAACAGGAAACGTCTGCATGTCAACGCCAGATGTGGCTCAGGTGGCGTTGGTATTCTCATTAAAAACGCTCTTTTAAGAGAATTCGAATGCAAAGTTGTAGATAACTCATATGAGGGTACTTTGTGGCTAAGACTAAAACATAAATTCAATAGAACATGTTTAATTTTATGTGTATGCTATTTACCTCCAGAAAACTCATCTAGACAGGCAGATGTATTTGGGTTTTATGACAATTTATTAACTGGTATATATAAATTTCAAGATATGGGTCCAGTATGTTTGTTTGGTGATTTTAATAGTAGATGTGCGGATTTAAATGATTATATAAAAGGGGTTGACAATTTATCTGATCGAGAGGTTGTGGACTTCCAGGTCAATAAGTATGGACACATTCTGCTAGACTTTTTAATAAACAGTAACTTTTGTATTTTGAATGGGAGAAACAGTATAAAGAACGATTTTACAAGTGTATCTACGAAAGGGTCATCTGTTGTGGATTACTGTTTTGTCAGCCATTCTGATTTGAATATGTTTTCTGATTTTTATGTCTATACCGCATCAGAGCTTATAAATCTGAGTGGACACAAAGAGGCCGTCATTCCATCATCGATTCCTGACCATTCATGCATTACATGGAAAATAAATACTGAACAATATACAAGTTACGATACTGTTCCAAACGATAAGCAGTCTGAAGGCAGTATCAAGTTCAATGTTAAAAGAATTCCCGATGATTTTGGCTGCAATAGTGTTTTTGTTAATGAAATCCATGCTTGTGTTTTACAGTTAGAACGTAGTCTTCGCGAACAGCAGGATATCGATAATGCATATGCCAATATTTGTAAACTGATAAAAGGTGAAATGTTTGATAAACTTCCACATAAGACGGTTCTCATGAATGGTGGGGAGTCAAATAAGCGGAGACGGTCAGCGAAGCCTTGGTGGAATGATGATCTCATTTATTTATGGAATGAAACCTGTTTAGCAGAGAAGCGTTGGTTGAACCATAAAATGTCTAGCGGTAAACGTGAGCTTCGGGCAGTTTTTAAGTAAACGCAAACTTTTTGATAAAAATGTCCAAAAAGCAAAATGTAGGTATTGGTACGAGTTACAAACAAATTTGGTGAAACAATCAAATGAAGACCCACAAACTTTCTGGAAAACTATAGGTAAGGTCGGCGTTGCATTTGATAAAAGAAAGAAAATACCCATGCAAATCGTAGGTGAAAATGGTGAGATAATTACAGATAAAAATATAGTCTTAAATAAATGGAAAAATAGCTTTTCAGATTTATTTAGTCAGCAGAATGACACAACGCTTGCTTGGAAAATGGCAATACTATTCAAACAACACATGTGCCAGAATTTGATGATGAAATTTCCGTTTCAGATGTACATAAGGCAATTTTCAATGCAAAACGTGAAAAAGCATCTGGAATAGATAGGTTACCTTATGATGTCTTTCATAATGATACACAGTTTCTGTTTCCTGTTTACATATTTTGTTTAATGTTTGTTTTGATTCGGGCTGTGTTCCATCTGAGTGGGGTAAGGGTATTATAAACCTTATACCAAAGTCGAACACGGCAGACCCAAGAGACCCGCTTTCATATAGAGGAATTACTTTAGCGCCCGCCACATACAAATTGTATTGTTCTATTTTAAACGAAAGATTAAGTAAATGGATTAACCGTAATGATGTTTCAGTTGATGAGCAGAATGGTTTTAGAAAGACTCGATGTACGATAGATCATGTCAGTAGTTTAACTAACTTAATAGAAACCAGACAGAAACTTAAGTTGAGTTCCTTTGCAGCTTTCATCGATTTCAAAAAGGCGTATGATTCTATAAACCGAACTCTTTTATGGAAAAGACTTACACAGATAGGCATTAGGGGCAAAATGTTCAAAGCAGTTCAGTCGTTATATCAGTCAGTATCATCTTGTGTTCGGATCAGTGGGCTGACCACGGATTGGTTTGACGTTACTGTAGGCTTGCGTCAAGGGTGCCCGCTCTCGCCGCTCCTGTTTAATTGCTTTATAAATGATCTCGCACAAAAGATAAAGGCTGTAGGAAAAGGCGTCTCAATAGATAACGGCGAGCAAATATGCATTTTACTGTATGCTGATGATGTTGTTTTATTAGCGGAAAATGAAGCTGATCTTCAGTCGATGTTAAATGTTTTATCAGGTTGGTGTGAGGAAAATTGTATGACAGTTAATAACACAAAAGTAAGATAGTTCATTACAGGTCAAGCGCTGTACCCTGTACTAAATATGTTTTCAGTTGTAGTTCTTCAAGTCCGGAGATTGTTGATAGATATGTATATTTGGGGCTTGTAATTCACGAACATCTAGACTGGAATGTTACTGCTAAAGTCGTTGCACAATTAGCGAATAGGGCGCTGGGTTTGTTGATCGCTAAAAGCAAATTCTTAGGCGGCATGCCATACTCTGTCTTTTCAAAATTATTTGACTCAGTTGTTTGGTCAGTTATAGCCTACGGGGCTGCTGTATGGGGTTCCCGTAAATTTTCATGCATCGAAGCGGTGCAGCACAAGGCCCAAAGATATTATTTAGGTACTGGAAAATACACCCCATCGGCTGCGGTTGCGGGTGATATGGGTTGGATACCCGCTTTCATAAAACAATATAAGTGTGTATGTAAGCAGTGGGCTTGGTATACAAATATGCCTAATGACAGGATCATTAAGCGTATTTATAATTACTGCAAAAACAAGAGTAGTGCACGATGTCAAAACTGGTATTTTAGAGTTTCAAAACATTTCACTACCTTAAACTGTCACAAATTTGTTCAGGCGCGTCATAGATTTAGCAGTCAGTACATGTTCAGGGTACTCTCTGAAAAAATGATGAATAAGTTCACTGAAGAATGGCGTGTAGCAATAAACAATAGCAATAGCCGATCGGGCACCGGGGGTAATAAACTGCGAACCTATAAATTATTCAAAAGAACATTTGGAACGGAACAATACTGTAAAATTATAATGTCACCCCTTCACCGTTCAGCACTTGCAAAATTTCGCTGTGGGGTGGCACCTTTACGTCTTGAGACGGGCCGGTACGAAGGTTTATCAGTAAGTGACCGAATATGTCCATTTTGTCGAGTGCATGTAGAGGATGAGACACATGTCCTTCTTAACTGCGACAAGTATTATCCTATACGAAAAAATTCTTTTTGAAAAAGCAGTTATAGTTTATCCAGATTTTAATATTTTATCAGATGAGGAAAAAATGATATTTTTATTTTCCAACGCTCAAATGATTTGAGCCTGTGCCAAAGCCTGCTATCTAATTTTACAATGCCGTTCAATGTTATTGTATAAATAGATTGTTAAAATTTTATCCACATTCTTGTCATGTTTGGACTTTTATGGTATAAATCTTAAACCAATTTATTTAATGCAACTGGCATGTATAATAATATGCATGCCCAAGTATATATTAAACATTTCAGATCAAACGGCATTCTTTCTCGTTTTATAAGGTGAATGCTAATTTAATCTTATCTTAACATGTGACAAGGATAGCTGTGATAGGCTCTTATAATGTTTTTAAAAATGGCTTGATTTAGTTTGTCTATATGTTTTATTTATATATTGTTAATTTATTACAATCAAAAAATCAAAGCGACATGTTTAGTTGCATCGTCGTACAAATTTTGATTTGGCTTCTACTACCTTATTCTGTGGCAATACAATAATGTATTTTAGACACAGTCTGAATCGGTTGTACCTAATGTGTCACCATGACGGGCCCGGGTGCGAGGAGCATGCTGTTTGGACATTGGTTTCTGCCGCATGCTCTTTCGTTCACCAGGACTCAATGTGGTGCCTTTGCAAATGGTACGGCCGGTGCAGATTTTGCTTACATCTTCTTAAAAATCTGAGATATATGTTTTAATACAATATATGAATACCGGTAGATTTTGATGGTAAAATAACGTGTTTAAATGCTGGCTTTGTATTGGTTGTGCCTGATAAGTCACCATGGTGAGTCCTGGCGTGAAGGACGTGCAGTTTGGACATTGGATTCCGGCACATGCTCTGTCGTTTGCCGGGTTTCGCTTTGGTCCCGGTGTGGGGAAGCGCGGCCGGTGCAGAGTTAGCTTATATCTGTTTATATTTATTAGTATACTTAAGGTATGTAAGTTACTTACTTTATGTTTTAATCGTCTCTCATAGTTCATATCTGAACGGCAATTTTACATTCTTATATGATATATAAAATGTTTTTTATACAATTGTAGAATTGGTGAGACGTTAATAAACCATATCTTATTATTTAGTTATAAAAACACAGTTTAATATGGTCCAACAGGTATATACCTGGTCCAACTGGAATTGGTCCAAGGATTGATACACCCCATTTTGGTCCAACTGATAATTACTTGGACCTGCAATCCAAAGGTCCAAGTGATTTGGTCCAAGGAATATAGGGCTTTAACTCTATGCACTGCAAAATGCATTTTTAAAAGGAAAGTTAAAATAAAATTATAAGTGAGAATGATCTACCAAATGAAATGGTAAATCCCAGCCATTTATATAATAATAATAATAATAATAATATGAAAATATTTTCTTGGTAAAGGCAATTTGTTATTGAAAGTCCAACAAAGTTCAGATTAATGTATACTTAATACATGTACTTGGTCCAATTTGGGATCCAATTGAACCTTTACTACTCTCGTGGCTAATTCAGCAGATGACAAATTGATGACATGTTGTTGTATTTTTTGCCATAAAACAGGTTTTGACATTTCATGAAATTGTCTCCACTGAAGACAACTTGCATGGAATGTCAAAACTTGTTTTCAGGGAAAAATGAAAAAAAAAAAAAAAAAAAAGAAGAAGAAAAAAGAAAAAACTTCTTCAAAATTTTACCTGCTGAAAATTTTATACAGAGTACTAAGCCTTAAAACATTTGATTGTCAAAACAAGTGGATTATAGTGTGAAAATATTAACCTTCACAAAATATATTAATGCTTTCAAAAATTGAAAATATCAAATTATCTCAAAACTGTTTTATCAAAAGTAAAAGAAAATAAATAAATAAATAAAAAAAAATATAATATAAAAAAGTAAATAAATAAAATGAATACAATTTACATAGATGCATATTACTTCAGTTGTAAAAACATCATTTTATATGGTCCAACAGGTATTTATACTTGGTCCAACTGGAAATAGTCCAAGGAATACACCCCATTTTGTCCAACTGATAATTACTTGGACCAGTCAAAAGTCCAATGGTTCAAGTGATTTGGTTCAAGGAATACACTGATCCATAAATTTAGGGCAAAATCCATCAATTGTTTTGGGAGTAATGACCCTTTTTCAATGTTGAAAAATAGTTTCCGTTTGATATCTTTTGAAAACATTAGTGTACTGGATTCATATTTAATACACAGGTATATAATCTTAAAATAGAGGTCATGTTCCATTTAGGGTAAAATCCGCCCTTTATTATCGGCGTTATGGCCCTTTTTCATTTTTGAAAAATGTTTCTCGTTCGATATTTTTTTTAAAAGATTAGTGTGGATTCATATTTTAAACACAGATATAAAAACATAAAATATAGGTCAAATTCAATTTAGGGTAAAAACCATCAATTAGTATGAGAGTTATGGCTAAATGTTTTCAACTTCATTTTTTGCAAAATGCCTGTGTGTGGGTTATGATGGCCCTTGGGCATCTGTGTCATATTGTGTCACGAAAACCTGCCTATGTAATTTTGACCCCCTTAAACCCCACTTTTATATAGTAAAACTGGGGTTTACAGGGGTATACATTATTTTTCTTATTTCTGCTCAAAAAACATAGATTGTGTGTACTCGTTAGAACCGCCTCACCGTACCCACAATCTTTGTTTTTGAGCAAAAATGTGAAAAATATCAGAGTTTTTTATCTGAAAATTTTCAGTTTTTTTGAGGTGAAATTTTCTATATATTTGAATAGGGGTGTTTTCGTAATGACACATTTCTGGTTTCTTCTGTTTCTTCAGTTTCATTCCTGTTCCTTCCCTGTCCCTCTCTTTCACTGCCTCTACTATCTCTTCTATCCCTTTTCTCCCTTGCTATGGGAGACAGTACAAAATGACCCACAAGGGTTGATGTTTGGCTAAACCCCATCACAATCAATGTTCCAGATAAGAGCCATACATTAGGGCTTCTCTGGGCTCCAGATAAGAGATTAAACAGTAAAGGTTTGTAGGGCCCCAGATAAGAGACATTAAACAATAGTTTCTTTAGGGCTCAAGCTAAGATGAAAATAAAGATCAGAGGTCTCCTGATAAGAGATAAAATACAGGTCTTTAGAGCTCCAGATAAGAGAGCTACAAAAATAGAGGTTTTCCACAATAGGGTATTTAACAATAAAGTTTCGGTGGGGGGGGGGGGGGTCCTGGTAAAAGAGATAAGACAGTAAAGGTTCTTAGGGTTCCTGATAAGATAGAATAACCAAGAAAGGCTCTTAGGGCTCCAGATAAGAGACATTAAACAATAAAGGTTCTTAGGGCTTCAGATAAGAGAGATGAAAAAACAAAGGTTTTAAGGGCTGGCTCCAGTTAAGAGAATAATTAATTTTCTTAGGGTTCCAGAAGTGGCAAAAAAATCTTTGAGCTCCAGTTTATAAGAGATAAAAAAAATTTTCTTTTGGCCCCAGATAAGAGCTAAAGCCAATAGAAGTTATTTGGGCTCCAGATAAGAGGGAATTAACAAGAAAGGTTGTTAGGGCTCCAAGAAGAGAAATACCAAATGGTAGTACTTGGGGCTCCAAATTAAAGGGTTAAAACAACAAAGATTCTTAAAGCTCCAGATAAGAGTGATAAGACAGTAAAGATTCTTAGGGTTCAAGAAAAGAGATTAAACAAAATAGCTTCTTAAAGCTCCTCATAAGAAAGCTTAACCAATATAAGTTCACACAGAGGTTCTAAGTGCTCCAGAGAGAAATAAAACAGATTTTAGCATTTCTTGGGCTCCAGATAAGAGAGATAAACAATTTTCTTTTGGGCTCCAAATAAGAGATATGAGGTTCATGGGGCTCCAATAGAGAACAAGCAGTAAAGGTGCTTTTGGCTCCAGATAAGAGATAAAACAATAGAGTTTCTTAGGACTCCAGAAAAGAGGAATAAAGCTACACAGGTTCTGATGGCTCCAAATAAGACAGCTAAAAAAAGTTTTTAGGCTCCAGATAAGACAGAAAAAAAACAATAGAGGTTCTAAGGGCTCCTGATTTGAGAGATAAAACACTTTTTCGCATACCAGATAAGTGATAAAACAATCAAGATTCTTATGTTTCAATTGTTTATTAGTTATGACAGGTTGAAGAAAATCACAATCTACCTTTTACCAACTGATAATAAATAATCAGGATTTTCTCTCAGAGTTTGAAAATAAGGGCTCCAAGGACTCACTGCAGTGAAGTTAAGGAGTCCTTGATAAGACTTGGATGGGCATTGTTTTAAAGGATTAACTATTTCCAAAATAGGAATAAATCTTGTTATTTAGGTGGCAGATACATGTAGATTAAAATACAAAGCCTGGAATAAATAACATTAGTACTAGATCAATCATATATGCATTACTCAGGAGCTATGAGAGCCACAATTATGCAGTTAAAAGGGATTCAGAAAAACAAGGTTGATTGCTTGTTTTTCATGATTATGTCCCTCTCCTCCCCCTACCAAAGAGGCAATTGGTGATCAAAAACCAGGACCAGAAATCACTATAGGTAGACATTCGTGTTAATGAAAGGCACCGATGCTGAAGAGCTTCTTTAGACATTATTTTGATGAACTTAGGGTGGTGCCATCTAAATTTTTTTATTTAAGGGGCTTTTATTCAAAAAAGCTTGCAGAATTCAAAGATACAATATTTTAGCAAGTACATGTATAGAAGTGTTGCAACACAGGTACCGTATTCGATCTAATTACCGCACCGTGCACTAACGTTTCTCAAAATTATTGGTAGAACATGCAGTAAAATATCTACCTAATCATGACAAACTTACAAGAAAGGTAAGCAGGGAACTGAATGAGAGCTTATTTAATGATGTTGGTGCGATTTTTTTTCTGATTTTCTTTATGAAAGCATATGTTGTTGTTACTTATTTGAATTGCCTCGACAAGTCGAGGCAATTCAAATGAGTACAAACATATGTTCTTATAAAGCAAGAAATAAAAGTATACAACTGTGATCTGAAGACTAAGAAATTGGTTGACTGTGCGCTTATAGGGGTATGTGCAGTAATTAGGTCGAATACGGTAATATGAAAAATTACTAAAAAATATTCTCTTTTGGTGAAGAACGATATTCTTATTTTAACCATATAGCTTTGTCAAAGCCAAATGAACCATTATTCAAACAAAATCACTTATGCTCTCTCCATAAAAAATCAGACTGAAAAGTTCTTTGTGTTTTTTATGCTGTTACTATGTATTTCTATTTTTTTTCCACCTGAAAATCTGTTCTTAATCAATACAGGGTATGTATGCTTTAATAGGTTTATTTACATTTATCAGTTTGTCTTGTCTGTAGATATTTTGGTCAAATTGTGAATCGGTTTTTAAAACTTCATACATATACTACCAGAAAACAAATAATTGTGTTTAAGGTCATATTGAATTTTTTAGATCCCACCGTTTGTCACAAGATACCTTTTTTTTTAACATTGTGTTTTCCTCAAAACAGACTAATCGCAAGTGACAGGAGGTCCTTCCTTTAAATCACAAGGAATTCTATCATATTTTAGCCATAAAACTTACAAAAATACTCATTTTCTGGTACCAAAAGTTTGGCTGTGATATGCCCTTTAACAAATAAAGACATTTTAACATGTTTGAGGTGCTTGAAATCATAAAAGGTTACCAATTTGAAAGACAAATTTTTATTTTATTCTCTGAAATGCATCTTCGAACCTAAAAGCTCAATGTCATAATTTTATGGCAGACCACAATCTACTTGATTTCTAATGCAACATGGTATCTAGACTATATATACGAACACATACATAAAATGGGAAATATGAGCTTTATGACCTCTGAGGAAATAGATAATTGTATCTGATCTTTGCTGAGTGTATGCAAAGGTAAGAAATTTGAATGTCATCACATGCCCTATTTTAGTTACAAAATTCCTAATTTTAGCACTAAATTAGCCCTAAAAATTCTTATTTTTGTCTCTAAAATTAGCCCTAATTTTCTTTCAAAAAGTGCTGGACAGCCTGCTAATGACCACTGGGGCATGGCCAATTTGGACCACAGGGTCATTGCTGGCAGGATTTATGAAAGAAACCACTTAACATTGCTACATACTGTTAGCTCTGGGCCTTATGGTTTCAGTGAAGAAGCTTTTTGAAGGTTCTTCAACTATATACAGTTCTATATAGATGCCTGGGGTGTGACCAGTTTGAACCCCAGGGGCTTGATTGGCAAGATTTATGTAGGGGATCACTAAACATGCATGATACTTTATAGCATTATTTTTAATTATGGCTATTTTGACAATTTTAGCCTCCATCTAGGCAGCCATCTTGAAGTTTTGAAAATCTTATTGGGCTGACACTAAATTTTATGACTGTACTATATGCTGTAGGTGTTTTCGTTGAGTTAAAAGACATTTTAAATAGCTTCAGACTGGGCTACCCTTTGTCATTTTGACAGAAAATGCACTTTGTGACCTTTGACCTTGTACAGACACAATGGAAGGTCATATTAGGTGGCACAGACCCTGAAGTTGATGGGTAGAGGTCACTGATCAATACTAACAGTTGTGCCTTTTATTAACATTCTGACCTACCTGGGTCAAAATTTAAAATTTTAACCACCAGTCTATAAAACTTCTTGTCCGCTCTGTAACTTGAAAAACCTTTGGAATATTTTGATGATACTTAGTAGAAATGTAGATAAGGACGAGATGACACGTCACATACAAGACAGCTCTGGCTTTCTTACTTTTGGAGCTATCACCCTTTGTTTTATTTGAAAAAGATTTTGTGTCCGCTCTGTAACTCAAATACCCTTTGGACTATTTCGATGGTACTTGGCAGAAATGTAGAACAGGACCAGATGTGTCGCATATAAGAATGGCAACTCTGCCTTTCTTACTTTTGGCATTATCTCCCTTTGTTATATTTGACAGTGATAATCAATTGATTTTGTGTCCGCTCTGTAAGTCAAAGACCCATTGGAACATTTTTATGATACTTTGTAGAAATGTAATACAGGACCAGACAACATGTCGCGTACAAGAATGACAACTCTGCCTTTCTTGCTTTTGACTTTGTCTCCCTTTGTTATGTCTGACAGTGATTACCCATTTATTTCATGTCCGCTCTGTAAGTCAAAGACCCTTTGGAAAATTTTTATGATACTTGGTAGAAATGTAGAACAGGACCAGGTGACATGTCGCGTACAAGAATGACAACTC
Organism: Anodontia alba; assembly: GCA_964016985.1. NCBI lineage: Eukaryota > Metazoa > Mollusca > Bivalvia > Lucinida > Lucinidae > Anodontia > Anodontia alba. The sequence continues at coordinate 40,456,921 of OZ024838.1, read as the reverse complement.
TGCCTTTCTTACTTTTGGCATTTTCTCCCTTTGTTATATTGGACAGTGATTATCCATTGATAATGTGTCAGCTCTGTAAGTCAAAGACCTTTTGGAATATTTTTATGATACTTGGTAGAAATGTAGAACAAGACCAGACAATGTGTGGCATACAAGAATGACAACTCTGGCTTTTTTACTTTTGGAGATCTTCCTTTGTTTTGTTTGAAATAGATTTCTTGTCTGCTCCTTTCTCGTCTGCTCTGTAACTGTTATAACCTTTGGAATATTTCGATGGTACTTGGCAAAAATGAATTTCTAAGCTAAATCCTTGAGTATGTGGTTTGAAATATTTTGATAATATTTGGTAGAGGCATAGATAAGGATTAGTAGGCATGTCGTGTTCAAGAGTACTCTCACTTTCTCCATTATTATCTCCTCTGTTGCAAAAATCTTGTGCAGGCTCCCACACTATTTGAGTTAACTTGATAATTTTTGGTAGGGGCATATACCAGGTCAAGAAGGTGTGTAGCATGCAAGAAGGACAACTTTTACTTTGTTGAGTTTTTATCGCAATAAACATACAGCAAGTTCCTTTACCTTTACAAGGCATATTTTTTTTTTACTATTATTTCTGAATATGTGCACTCACAAATTCAAAGTATTTACAAATACTGTGTATTCTGTTATCACATTAGAAGTAGTTATTAGATGATTTTGACAAAAATAAAAAAAAATAAAAGAACACTCAAAAATTAAATCATTCACAGTACACCTAGTTTTGTTTTCACTTATTATTTTGGTCACATTTCATACTATCTTTGCATCTTTTTACTTTGCTCTTGTTCAATATATACATAATATCGATTGAAATACACTAAATTTAGAAATGGCGGTTTGGTCGGGGGATTTGCCATCTCTTCTGATGGCTACGAGGGTCCTGCAAAAAGTTTTGTCACTGGATTCGGATTACTTCAGTGCTACATTTTATCAAACATATCTTTATTACAAACATTCAAAGTATTCCCCCTTTACTGAAACATATTTTTGTAACCTTTTTACCCAGTCGCGAAAAGCAGATAAATAGCCTTCTTTTGGTATCTGTTGGAGACACTGATAAATAGCGCTGCCAAGAGAACTTCTAGACGTATACTTATTTTCAGAAAGCATTTCCTTAAGCCTTGGAAATAAAAAGAAGTCACAGAGACTCAGGTCAGGTGAATAAGGTGGATGGTTTAAAACTTTCACCTTTTCAGAAGCCAAAAAAGACTTAAAACCTCACACTTATGAGAGGAGGCGTTGTCCTGTAAAAGGTGGACTCCTGACCATCATTTGCTTGGTTGTTTCTTATTGTAAAACTTTCACTTTCTTCAGTACAGAATTCTTGTAGAATCGGCCAGTGACTGTATGACCACATGGACAAGACACTTGAACGACTGGCCCACTTGAATTAAAGAAAATTGCGTACAACATCTTTTTCGAACATATGGTTCTCTTGGCAATACATGGGTGTTTTTGATCTTCTCGCTTCCATTGCTTATTATCAGCCTTTCTTTGTGGCTCAAACATGTGCACCCAGGTTTCATCACTTGTTAGCTAGTTAGAATTAACCCGACTATTACAGCCTTTGTATGTTTTCAAAAGTTCCCGGGCACATTTAAGGGGTTGTGTCTTTTGCTCCTCAGTGAGCAAATGAGGTACCCACCTAGTGCAAATGTTTCTCAGGTCCAAATGCTTTTTCAGAATTGTTTGCACACTGCCTTCTGATTAAATATCTGCTTTGAATCTATATTAAGCCTAATGCGGCATTTAATATAGCTACGAATTTCAGTCTTCTGGTCCATGTTCCAATGTAACAAGTAAATTGGTCAGGGTATATGACTGCATCTATTTCAATTTGAAATAACTCAGTCAGTTGGAAAGCAATTTGCACGAAATAAATGGGTATCGTTAGCTATTCAACACACCAGTCAAGTACAGTGAAGCATTTTAAAATATACCTGGGATAAAACCAAGGAAGCCTATTAGTGACAGAACTTTTTGCACGACCCTTGTATGTTTATATTTGAAAGTGATAATTAATTGATTTTGTGTCCGCTCTGTAAGTCGAAGACCCTTTGGAATATTTTCATGATACTTGGTAGAAATGTAGAACAGGACCAGACAACGTGTCGAGTACAAGAATGACAACTCTGCCTTTCTTACTTTTGGCGTTATCTCCCTTTGTTATGCCCCGCCACCAAAAAAGTGGCGGGGTATTATGTTATACCCTCTGAAATTTTTAGTGTCCATCCGTCCGTCTGTCCGTCTGTCCATCCGTCAGCGCCCCCACCATTCGTCTGCCCGCAACTCCTCCTACAGTTTAGGCCAATCCTTTTCAAACTTTACAGGCGCTTTTTGGATGGTCTGAAGATATGCATATTGTTTTTTCAGAATCCTGAAATTATTTTTTTTATCACATTTTTTTTTTTTTTTTCATTTTTAACTTAGACTTTTTTCGAGCCCTAATACTACAGAAATGTATAGGGAGTATGTACCTTCTGCCCGCAACTCCTCCTACAGTTTTAGGCCAATCCTTTTGAAACTTTACAGGCACTTTTAGGATGGTCTGAAGATATACACATTGTTTTTTCAGAATCCTGAAATTATTTTTTATCACTTTTTTCCATTTTTAACTTAGACTTTTTTTGAGCCCTAATACTACAGAAATGTATAGGGAGTACGTACCTTCTGCCCCCAACTCCTCCTGCAGGTTTAGGCCAATCCTTTTCAAACTTTACAGGCGCTTTTAGGATGGTCTGAAGATATGCATATTTTTTTTTCAGAATATGAAATTATTTTTTATCACATTTTTTTTATTTTTAACTAAGACATTTTTCGAGCCCTAATACTACAGAAATGTATAGGGAGTATGTACCTTTTGCCTGCAACTCCTCCTACAGTTTTAGGCTAATCCTTTTGAAACTTTTCAGGCGCTTTTAGGATGGTCTGAGGATATGCATATTGTTTTTTTCAGAATCCTGCAACTATTTTTTATTACATTTTTTGCATTTTTAACTTAGACTTTTTTCGTGCCCTAATACTACAAAAATGTATAGGGAGTATGTACCTTGTACGCGCAACTCCTCCTACATTTTCAGGCCGATCCTTTTGAAACTTCACACATGCTTTTAGGATGGTCTGAAGATATGCATATTGTTTTTTTTCAGAATCCTGAAATTATTTTTTATCACTTTTTATTGCATTTTTAACTTAGACTTTTTGGTGGGTTTTTTATGTTTTTTTTTTTTTTTTTTTTTTTTTTTTTTTGAGTTATGAAATAACTGTTTATTGCTTCTCTTCATGTTTAACTTAGTTTGTTTTCAGCCCTTATACTACAGAAGTGCATAGGGAATATGTCCCTGTGTGGCAGGGCATGGTGCATTGGCTTGCAGTTATGTTATGTCTGACAGTGGTTATCCATTGATTTCATGTCCACTCTGTAAGTCAAAGACCCTTTGGAATATTTTTATGATTCTTGGTAGATATGTAGAACAGGACCAGAAGGTGTGTCGCGTACAAGAATGACAACTCAGCCTTTCTTACTTTTGGCGTTATCTTACTTTGTTATGTCTGACAGTGGTTATCCACTGATTTCATGTCCGCTCTATAAGTCAAAGACCCTTTGGAATATTTTTATGATACTTGGTAGAAATGTAGAACAGGATCAGATGACATGTCGCGTTCCAAGAATGGCACCTCTGCCTTTCTTACTTTTGGAGTTATCTCCCTTTGTTTTGTTTGAAATAGATTTCTCGTCTGCTCAGTAACTGGAATACCCTTCAGGATATTTCGATGGTACCTGGTAGAACTGTAGAATAGAACAAGACAACGTGTCTCTTACAACTCTGCCTTCCTTATTTTACTGTTTTCTCCCTTTGTTATATTTGACACTGATTATGCATTGATTTAGTGTCCGCTATGTAAGTCAAACACTCTTTGGAATATTTTGATGATACTTGGTTGTATTGAAGAACAGGATCAGGTGACATGTCACATACAAGAATGACAACTTCGGCTTTTTTTACTTTAGGAGTTATCTCCTTTTCTTGTCTTTGAATTTGATTTCTTGTCTCTGCTCTGTAACACGAATATCCTGTGGAATATTTTGATGTTGCTTCGTACAAATGTAGAACAGGACGAGATGATGTGTTGTGTACAAGAATGACAATTCTGGTAGGATTCGGGGGACTTTTGTTTTTGTTTTGTTTTTTCTAAAAGATAATTTCTAGTTTTTTTTAGAATGCGGTATTAGTAAAAGGCAATGTCATAATGTCATGTTTGTGTATCAAACAGCAGATTTTTTAGAATGTCTATAGTTTCTCTAATCATTGTAAGTTAATTATCATTTTGACACAAAGTTTGAAAAGTTTGAGAGGACAGCATTCATTTGAAGATTGGAGGGGATGCATACGAGAATAATGTAGATTTTTGGCTATTGAAAAAAAGGAACTTTTGTTTGTGATTGAGCTTGGCTACCTCACCTCTGACGGAAGTGATAATAATTTGGATGCACGGATATAGGTAGCACCTATTAAATTCATATTATATATATATGCATCATATCTTGGTTAATAACTAGGTTTTATATCAGCACCTCGTAACTAGGCCAGTATATATATATATATATATTTATATATAAAACGGGCCCCCGTAGCCTAGTGGATAAGAGAGTTGACTCTTGATCCATTAGGTTTCTCACCGCTGTGGGTCGAGCCTGGCTCGGGTCATATGTGGGAAAGCCAAGTTCTGCTTACGGATGGTCAGGTGGTTTTTCTCCGGGTTCTCCGGTTTTCGCCCACCTTCGATGAACAATCGGCTCGATATAAGTGAAATATTCTTGAAAGGGCCGTAAAACCCAAATCAAAAAAAAAAAAAAAAAAAAATTTATATATAAACAATGACGCATAAGACAGCAATGGCGTTCCATACATTCCTCTTTTATCATTTTTCTTTTCTTTTAATTTATTTTATAGGGACGGGTTTAGTTCACTTTGGCATTTTTGACGGTAAGCTTGCAAATTCCAGTATGGAACCCGTTCCAAAATAATAAAAAGGCAAATTTTATTCCAGTGAGTCTTCATTCACTTTAAAGTATACTTTTTTGTGGATTTTTTTTTATTTTTCAATAAATATTAGAATCATATATAGGCATATTCAGGTCATAAATGCAAACTCACAATCTTGAAAAAAAATCGTGTTGTTTTTATTTATTTATTTTTTTTTTTTTCTTTGGAGTGTAATTTTTTCTTTATGTTTCTAATTGGACAGGACTGATTGTATAAACAGGCTGTCGGACGTGATAGATGAAAAACTTGGATTCGATAGTTTGATACGTGTTGACACGTGACTTGAATTTCACAGTTTCGGCATGGTCAATTCTTATCGAATTCGACACTGTCTAGTTCGACAAGAGGACATGTTTGTTCGACAAGTGTAAATAATGGTCCAAGTATCCGAGATATGTCCCATAATCCCAGAGATTATTAAAAGCCTGTGATTAGCCGAAATTGAACAGATTGAAAAGTTCAATAGCTCAAAACAATCTCATTTTGAACAATTCAGCACGATACCATGCCCGTGCAATGAATGCCTTTGTTAAATTCCACTTTAAACAGAGAAAAAAATGTAGTGTTAGTGTTCTTTCCCTTTGGTGTCTTGGATGGGAGGTATAAGGTAATTGTATAGATTCCTACTCATTGCCTTCACTTCCTTTTTCTTTTTTTTTTATTCAAAGCATGGATAGTGGATATTCTTGAGAACTGCCTTAATAGCAATAATGGTGCAAATATCACGTTTTCATAAACACACCTTTCAATTTTGTATATATGAAAGTATTCACTATGTCACACGAGTGTGCCATTTATATGTGTTTTGTTCAAGAATTTTGAATTGGAAAGACTGATCTTGTGAACAGGGCTTAATAAAGGCAGTTCTAATGAGCACCTACAATTTTTTTTCTATTTTTGAAGCAGCAACAGCAGCAGAAATAAGGAATAAAAATCAGTATTTCATTGGTGAATGAAAATATTTGTAAGCTTAAGTCATTTCAGTCATTTTTGTAGTATCTCCCTAATTATACTTCACTGTTTAATATCTGATGCTGTTGGAGGAATTCTCATTGAGGCGGTTCAAATGAGCACCCACAATATATGTTTGGAGTATGAATAATAAAAATATCACAAATTTTCATGAGAAATATAACTACTTTGGAGATTGGAAATAATGTACTATATCAAACCATCCGTTTGTCGTAATGACGTTGGGTGCCGTATACAAATGTATAAATGATATTGCGGGGCTTTATATATATAATATATATATGCATCATATCTCGGTTAAAATTTACCACCACTTAACTAGGTTTTATATCAGCACCTCATAACTTGCCCAGGTTATATATATAAACAATGACGCATTCCCCTGTTATCATTTTATAGGGACGGGTTTAATTCATTTTGGCATTTTTGATGGTGAGCTTGCAAATTCCAAGATGGAACCCGCTGCTTAATACAAAAAATACGAATTTTATTCCAGTGTGTCTTCATTTACTTTAATGTATACTTTTCCGTGGATTTTTTTTAAAATAAATATTAGAATCATGTATAGGCATATCATTACGAAGACATGCCTATTCAAATATACTGAAAATTTTATCACCAAAAAACGAAAATTTTCAGATAAAAAAAAAAAAAAAAAAATGAAAATTTTCATATTTCTGCTAAAAACGTAGATTGTGGGTACTGTATAGTTAGGCGATTCTAATGAGTACCCATAATCTATGTTTTGGGCAGAAATAAAAAAAATGTATACCCCTATAAGCCCAAATTTTACTATATAAAAATGGCGCTTAAGGGGGTCAAAATTATATAGGCATGTTTTCATGATGCTCAGGTCATAAATGCAAACTCACAATCTTGGAAAAAATCGTGTTTTTTTTTTTTTTTTTTCATTATTATTATTTATTTATTATTTTTTTTTCGGAGATTATTTTTTTCTTTATATTTCCAGTTGGACAGTACTGATCGTATGGACAGGTTCTCGGACGTTTTGTCCATATTCGATAGATGAAAAACTTGGATCCGATAGTTTGATATGTGTTGAATTTCACAGTTTAGGCATGGTCAGTTCTTGCCGAATTCGACACTGTCTAGATCAAGAAGATTGATCTTGAGGACGTGTTTGTTCGACAAGTGTAAATAGTGGTCCAAGGATCCGAGAATTGCCCCATAATCCGAGAGATTAATAAAAGCCTGAGATACAGGAAGACAAATTTTGCCGAAATTAAACAGATAGAAAAGTACGATATTGCTCGAAACAATCTCATTTTAACAATTAAGCACGATAACATGTCCGTGCAACGAACGCCTTTGTTAACACCACTTTATACAGAGAAAAATGTAGTGTTAGTTTTCTTTCCCTTTGGTGTCTTGGATGGTAGGTATAAGGTTATAGTATAGATTCCTGCTCATTGCATTCACTTCCTTTTTTTTTTTTATTCAATACATGGATTGTGGATATTCTTGGGAACCGCCTTAATAGCCGGAATGGTGCAAATATCACGTTTTCATAAAAAACACCTTTCAAGTTTTTCGAGGTATGAAGTATTCACTATGTCACACGAGTGTGCCATGCAAATTTGTTTTGTTCAAGAGATTTGAATTGGAAAGACTGATCTTGTGAAGAGGGCTTAATAAAAGCAGTTCTAAATAGCACCCACAATCTTTTTCTGCAGCAGAAATAAAGAATAAAAAAATCAGTGTTTCATTGGTGAATGAAACTAATTGTTAGTTTAAGTCATTTTAGCCATGTTAGTAATATCTCCCCAATTATACTTCACTGTTTAATATCTTGAGCTGTTGGAAGAATTCTCTAATAATAGTTCGAATTAGTCATTGCAAACGAGCCATCGGTGTTCGAGGCATCCAAGATTCTCTGAATGCGTAGGGTCCCAAACAGAGTCATTTGCAAATAGCGAAGACTCCGAGTTTAGCGTCTGATCAACGTCTACCAGTTTGGTTTAAGTACAGGAATTCCTTTAAAATTTACCATGAAAAGAATATACCTGACACACCTTGTTTTTCGACTGGGCCAGTACAAAGCTATACATGAAAGCTGAATATTGCATTGGTAATTAGCTCACCTGAGCATTTATTATTTTTGTTCGCCCTATGTTACTTCTATTGAACGTATACTACTCGGAATTAAGTGACAGATAAAATACCTTCCATTATGCCATTATCTTTCCTTACTATTTCTGCACAAAAGTGTTGTTTACGGTTTTTCATTAATTTTGCCTAACAAGCGTTTCTAATATGCCAGTAATCTATATTTTGAACGAACAAAAGAAAAACAAGCAAACTATGTTTGAGACAGACGAGAGAAAAGCCAATGTTTTTCACCACAAAATGTCAATTTAGTTAGCCTGTACGCAAGGACAGACGAATTTTAGTTCTACCTCTCGGCGGCGATTCTATTATCGTTATTCTTGAAATTTGTCAGAAAGTAATACATTAATGAAAAAAGAAGAAGTATATATATATATATATATATATTTCTAACACCCCGGCTCGTGTTGTTCCTTATTTGTCTTTACATTTCTAGCCGTGCTTTATCTAAGGCATTTGAGCACAGGAATTTCGTCGCGCGCTATCAACGGGAAACCAATCATATTACTGCTGCGAAAGTTGCGTCCCTGGTAACTATGGACGCTAGCTTACAATATCGGTCGAAACATTTATACACATAATAAATTATATTAGTAAGAGAGAAAATGATCTACGAACATTGCAGTTCTTTGACTTTTTTTTTTTATCTGAAGAGTTTCTCTACAGGTTATACCATTCAAACACATTCGTTTTACTCCTTGTTGTCGTCGTGTATTTGTTGACATTATCGAAAACAAAAGTGTCGGTTAACATTCTTATTTTGATGTTTTTTTTTTATATCTGTCCTCCATAGGTCCATCGTGGCACTCCAATTTCATTCGATTTGCAGTTCTTTCATGAGCACAGGATACAAGTTTTTTATGTTTTACATCGTTTTAATATTTTACATCGTCAGCTGATTCGCATAAGTATCCGCCATTTTGAATGTTCGTCATCGAACCTTGTAACTACGTAACCGTGTGACGTAATGCTTAACGGTTGACGTCAACTACCAAATGGGGAAGTCAGGTAATACAAATAATCATAAAAAATAATAAAGATCTCATTTATACAAAATATTCGCTCAGTGAGGGGTGTTAGAAAAGAAATAAATTATTCTGAACCGTGCTCAAATGCCGCAGATAAAGCACAGTTGAGTTTGGGTTGTACCCATTTGAACACTCGCTCGCTGCGCTCGCTCGTGCTCAAATGGGTACAACCCAAACTCAACTGTGCTTTATCTTGGGCATTTGAGCACGGTTCGGAATAATTTATTTCTTAAGTATTGCATACGTTGTCGGTCACAATTCCACACAGCCTTCAGCAGATGTAAGTTCGGCGACATAGGTCTTAACTAAATTAGTATAGCATTTGTATGGAACTGAGCACATAGAAAACTAAGAAATTGTATTTTCATGAACCAAAATTTTTGTATTTTAGTACAACAGAAACACTGCTGATAAAATATAATCATATTCTGTGACTTCTGAAAAAGGTTCTAAATAAACATCATATTTCTCGCAAATGGTAATATATTACCTTTGCGAGAAATATGATGTTTTTTAGAACCATATATTACCGAGAAATATGATGTTTTTTAGAACCTTTTCAGAAGTCACAGAATATGATTATATTTTATCAGCAGTGTTTCTGTTGTACTAAAATAACTAGAGAAAAAATATTTACAAGATATTTTTTGGGCCTGCACTGTCCTACTGACCCCAAGTATCTGTGTATGTGACCCCCTCTTTTCTGAGAAAAATGACAATAAAGAAAAGGTTGCTTATGGCCAGGTTAGCATTTTAAAAGATTTCACTGAACACTGAAGATCGTTGGTCACATACAATGTACGGTATAACGTGTTTGTCTAGGTTTCCGCTGGCTGTAAATACTTTGATGCTTGTAGGTTTGTGGAGCGCTGTGGTGCAGTAGTAAGGTATCGGACTCGAAATCGAGAAGTAGCGGATTCGATACCCGCTAGCACCAAGTGTCATGTCCTTGAGACACTTTATCCACATAACTTAGTATTGGTCTCTAGCCGGGAAGACCCTTCCTAGAATATCCGCGAGGACATTAAACAAAACCGATTCCGATATCCTGATATATATATGCGTTTTTTTTTTTTTTTTTTTTTTTTTTTTGCTTTTTTTTTAACTCGTTGAATCAATTATGGTTTTGGTTTTTGCATATTGAATGCTAAAGATAAAGACAAAATATTTTACATAAAAAACAACAACAACAAAAGTTCTTACTCTATAAGTCAATAATTATAATGTTTTCATTAATTATATATAATGGAAAAGAATAACAGAACTAATATTTATTTGCACCCTGGTAAATGCGGGGTAAGGCCCTCACTCTGTATGTGTACTCTTTAAAGGGAGCTAACTGCATATGCCTTGATAATTCAATTTTACGACTCGGACCCCTGCGAAATGGGATGTGGAACTGCATTTTTATGAATCAGGGGCGGATCCTGTATGACTTCGAAGAGGTTCGATTTGATCAAATATCCGTCCTTACTCTACGTATTCGGACAGGCCTGGGCAATGTAGACCCAGATAAGACGCCACAGAATGCGGCGTCTGATCAGGGTCAACACTGTTGCCACTCACCCAACAATTTTGCACACATTTCGCAGGTAGTAAAATGGACTTGTTAAAGGAATATAATATAAAGAATAAGGTGGTGAAAATTTAGGGTCAATATGGCATTCCAAACTTATCAAAAATTTAAAATGTATCCAAAATTTCCCATGAAAATGAAATGTTGGGTCAAAAGGGGATTCGACTAACCCACCAAATCCCCCACAAAATTTGTTTTTCTAACATACTGGAAGCTGAAAGCAGTTCTGGTTATTCTTGTTCCGTTCCGTTAAATATAATTATTATACTTTGCGGAACGGAACGGAACAAAGTCCATAAATGGCAAATCACGAACTATTATTATTTAAAAACAATTCAAAATAGTTTGATGTTCAAGACGATAAACTTGTAATCGATAATAAGCCAAATATTCTCCAAAACAGTGGTCAAGAACAAATATTATAATTTTATATGTATTCCCCATCGTGTGCCCCTGAAATTGTTCCGTTCCATTCCGTTCCGCAAAGTATAATTAGCCCTAATAAGCGTTTCTAAGATGTTTGGAACGAACAAATGAGAAACAAATAAAAGAAAAGTATATGATTCAAATCATTCATTACTGGAAAAAAAACAAAACAAAAAAGAAAACGAAGAATTAGTATTAACCTGCATTAGTTGTGGCTCACAATTCTACACATACTCCGAGTTACTTATTCGCCGCTTAATAAGTGTAGAGACATCGAAGTTTACGAAGTTTGCATGCGTATTGAACTAGAGAAAGCATATAAAAACAAAGAATTTGTATTTTCATGAACATTATGTTTGTGGGGCGACATATATAATACCATTGTGAGGTTTTATATATATATAATATATATGCCTCATATCTCGGTTAAATTTTTCCGCCACATAACTAGGTTTAAATTCCAGCACCTCATATCATGGCCAGTTTCTATATATATATATATAGATATATATATATATATATATGAACTCGCAATTATTATAAATTTAACTCTTAACGTATTTATCTGCTAATATCAGTGCAAAAAAAAAAAAAAAGAAAAAAGATCTGCAGGTTTTGTTTTGTGTTGAGGTTTTACGGCCCAGTCAACCCAATGGGGTAATCTCGAGCGCGGTCAGTTTACCTAACCACACGTTTACTGGGCAGGCTTAGTCCTCTAAGCGGTTACCCAGTATTGTGCACATTCTTTCGCCAAAAACTAACAACTTCTCTTCTTGAATCAGCGGGAGGGAGAGAATGACCGCAGAAAATATTTCATGATCAGTCTCCACGAAAGAATGTCGGTTGGTGTTGAACCCGCGACCTCCTGGTTTCCAGTCGGACGGCGCATCCAACTGAGCCAACGAGGACGACTAAGATCTGCACGTATATAGGTCCATGTATATTTTATTTCGCAGATAATATTTTGAAATGTTTTTTTTTTTTTTTTTTTTTTTTTTTTTTTTTTCTGTAAATAGGGTCTGAGGTTTTACACATTTTGAAACTAATTTCATGGGCTGTAAATTTGTGGGGAGGGGGCGGGAACGGCGGGCGAGGGAAGGAAGCTATCACAGTTTGACATCCACCGAATCGGCCCAGAGATTGCAATATTTAAGGGCACTGAAAACAAACTTTCTGCCATCACTGAAAGGGAGGCAACTTTTGTGACTCCCCGTTTGCTTTTCTGAAACCAAGCTTCTTCTGAAAGTATAACGCTGGATAAAAAGCATTTACAACCAAAAAGCATCTATAATTTCATCTCAGCTGAGTCGGTCGGAGGATGAGCTTGCCGTCCGTCGTTTGTTCGTCCATGCATTTGAAGGACTTCTCCTCTGAAACCCCTGTGTCAATTTTCTTCAAACTTCATGTGGAATCTTCTGTTAAAAAGGGGGCTGTAAAATTATACAAACGGTCGCTGTCCATTATCTCGTAAGAAGGCCGCCATGCTAAAATATGGTAAAAACTATACCTAAAACTTTTCTCCAGAACCAAGTAAGCTTTGGGACTGAGCCTTTGTATAAAGCATTTAGGGCACAGCGTCAACTGATGACCATAAGGTGACCTTTGAGGTATAATTTGTGTGCCCATATATTTGTACGAGGAAAATGTTGAAAAATTATTTTTTTCAAAATAAATTGAAAACTTAAGGCTGAAGTTTACAATGTATCACAAGAGTTGTTGTTACAATCAAAATTTTGTCCCCTGGGGGGCTATCGGCCCTTGCCCCCGGGCTGTTTACATGTATAAAATTTGCAGTCCTTAAATGACTTCTTCTCTGAAACCGCATTTGTAATTCTCACCAGATTTTACATGGGACCTACTGGTGACAAATATTTTAATTTGTTCGAATGGTTCTGAACCATTGAACGAGATGGCCTCCATGCCCACATATGGTAAACACTCTTCTCCAAAGTCAAGAAAGCTTTGAGCTAAATCTTTTGTATACAGCATCGGGGACTCTTGGTCAACCAAGTTTGTTCAAATGATGATCGTAGGTTGACCTTTGATTTTTTTACAGCAAGGTCAAATTTTCACCCCTAAAATACATTTGTATGGGGATATAGCTGAAAAATCAGTTTTGCAATACATGTTCAAAGGTAAGAGAAAAGCCAAGGGATAGCCACAATCACAATAAAAGTCAAAAAGGATTGTCTCTGGAAACAAAGAGCACACAAAATCACAAAAATCGGAGACTCAGTTTGTTTGAGTCTCTTCATATGCAACACTGTAGTTTGCACGGCTGCATACGCCCCCCCCCCCCCCATCACCCCCACGCCCCCACCCCCGCGACACACAAACACACAGCGCCGGCTTAAGTGATATTCGATTTTCATTCAAAATAACCAGGACTCAATGATGTCAAAGGAAATAGAATATAACCTGCACTATGATGATTAGACTGGCTCCAGTCGTTTTTGTTTTATGTCTAATTCTCTCTTTCTCTACATTATTTTTTTATCATAATCCTCTTTAATCCAACTAAGCTCAAAAAAAAAAAAAAAAAAAAAAAAGAACAAGAAGAAGAAAAAGGAAGAAAAGAAAAATAAAGTAAGGGTCTGGAGCCAGACTATATGATGATGTATGGACAGACTTTTTACGGCCACCACATGGTACAACAACAGCTCGAGTAAAAGCCCCAGCCCATCCCAGCCATAAAAATGAAGAGGAAACAGACAAAACCAAACAAGCGCCAATCGAACAAACGTACGAAAAGCACAAAGATTAGCTCTCTCGTTCCCAAACGAGGTATTCGCAATGCTAAAAGGACTGGAAGATGCAACAATAAAATAGCGCAAGGCAAGACTAAAAGCAAATCGCCTCGTAGAATATACCACAGAGCAGAGAGTAAGACGAACACCGGGGAAACTATTAACTATAATTGCTTACACTCCAATTTTCAGGACTAATGACTGAAACTGACATTTGTATGATTTTAAAGTAGTGAAACGTTCTAGGAACTGTCAAAATTTTGTCTCACGGGGGTTAAATGCCCTTATCTCTGGGCTATATACATCAATCAAATTGTGTAATTTTAAATGCCTTCTTCTCTGAAACTGCCTGTGCAATTTACGTAACATTTCACATGTGGCCTCCACTATCCCTTAGCCGATTCTATGGGGAGGGGGAGGGGCAAGGCACAGGGGGCTTCACTATACTTTTAGCCGATTCTAGTGGGGGAATGGGGGGGGGGGGGGGGAGGGGCAAGGCATTTGCTGCCCTGAAAACTAGCCCTGTTATTTGAAAAGCCTCAATGAAACTGAGACTCATTTTTGTATTCCTTGTTTCAAATGGTAATGGAGAGACTGCGTTGCAGGTTGCAAGGAAAACTCGTATTTTATGACATGGTCTGTATGTATGAACAAGTGGCACATAAGAAGTATGCAAGTGGTATGAAATATTCAACACAGACTTTTTAAAAGCAGAATATGAACTAACCTTTACCACTTCCTTGTTAATTCAGCGGATGACATATTGCTGATAGTTCTCTTATTTTTTTTTCCGGGAAACAAGATTTGACAGTTATTGTCTGAAATGTCAAATCCTGTTTTCTAGGAAAATATTTCAAAATGTCATCTGAAAATTTTGGCCAAAGTGCTAAGCATTAATAAAGACAGTCCACTATGTTAATAAGTTATTGTGGCAATATTGGAAAATGTTGCGTGTTATTGGCAGATAAGCAATGGCTGTTTCACTCAGGTGACTGAGCGTATTGTGGCCCATGGGTCTCTTGTTCTTATTTCTCAACGAAAACATATAATGTGGGTACTCATTAGAAGCACCATAGGGCGTTTCTCATAAGTACCCAAAACATATGTTTAAGTAAAAAATTAAAGAGAGGTCTCATTCTTCTAGGGTTCTTTCATCAAACTAACCTGTCAGATAACCAGGAGTGAAGTCGAAATTAACAGTCAATGATGGTGTCCAGTTTGTAGCCACAGATGGCCCATTAGCTATTACATGCCAGTTTTAACACAAAGGTGTACTCCAGTACTGGGGTTTATTCTTTGTAATATATGTCTTAAATTGATCATTTTAGAATTTAATTCGGTAACTTTTGTAAATGACTTCATTATAATTTATTTATCCAATTATGTTTAGATGGTATACTTGACAATTTAGCCGATAACCAATCTTACCTAGACTTATTGAATAGTCAGTCTACTCTACAAGACAATACGTTGATATTTGAGCATATCAGCTTTTACAAGGGAGACAAAAATTGTGACAGAGTTGTTTTCCCTAAAAGTGTACTCATTCACCTTAACCCATTGTAGACTGAAAAGGCTCCCCCACGCTATACAGTGGAAGAGTCCAGTTTCAATTACAGGTACGTCTAGCTATAAGATTTAGATTAGATATCCACAGAGCCAAATAGCTAAACTATTTTAAAACAGTTGCGACCCCGATCAGACGCCGCGTTTTTGCAGCGTCTGATCTGGTTCTGCACTGTTTGCCAATCACTCTTTGGAGGTCTCCAGACTACAATGGGTTAAGACCCCATTAGAACACTGTCTCATTATTCGAACCAAATATCATAGCATCAGATAATCAACGTCAGAAATGTACTCTTGTACCATATGCGAGCAGCAAAGATCCAGCTAACCTTGCACATCCACACAGTATCAGCTGGACCATCTTCTTACAATCTAGTCTTACGATTCTACACTACCGTATTGACCGAGTATTCAAATATTTTAACTCCTCTGTAAGCTGTTCTAAACTTTAAATAAGACCACTTGTATCTACAAATATACTAGATTGGTGCAAACAATGTAAACCCTGATCAGACGCCGCATTAACCCCCACTGTAGACGGGGGACCTGTAAAAGGGTAACTGGCAAACAGTGCAGACCCTGATAAAACGCCACAGAACGCGGAGCCTGATCAGGGTATCCACTTTTTGCTAATAGTATAGTCATTTGTCCCTAGGAATATATAACTCACACAGCCTGACATACCTAAAATAAAATTGGACTCTTCCAATTTATAGTGTTGGAGTGTCTTATCGGTACAAAGTGGATTAAAGGGCCTATAACAACTGCTACAGACATTTTGAGTTTTGTTTTATTTTTATGTCTTTTATAAATTTTGCTTGGCGCTTTAAGGGTTGAGCTGCTTTGTGTCAAAACGTGTCTTCCAAACATTTGCAGACGATGTCCCGACCAGTCTGTGCAGTTTGATCAGGGCCTTCGCTGTCCTCTTACTGAAGCAACAAATTTGAAGGGGCTATGGAAATACCATGCCTTACTTGCCACCCCAACCACGCCTCTCCTACACACACACACGTCCCTCAGCAGGGTTTTCCCTGACTCACAATTTGGCAATTGTTAGCGTCAAACCCTTGTTCCGGACCTTTAAAAATTAAGGGTAAGGTTCCTGAGTGAGTCACACAAAATTTCAGATCCAAAATACATTGCAAAGGAACAGTAATCATAAAAAAAAATAAAAAAAATTAATCCTAAAACTATCAATCAGGACATTTGCAAACGTCTTTTCTCAACATGTTTCTCGGTCTTGTTTTTTTTTTTTTTTTTTTTTTTTTGTCCGAGAGAATAAGGCTTGACATGACGTGAATCGTCTACCAGAAATGGCAAGCCTTAATTCCTTGAAAATATATATTTTTTTTAATATTGCTGTTCACCTGTTCACTCTATACATCTAAACATTTACATGTGCTTTACGGGTTAAGATGGGTTTATGTGATAAAGTTGCATTTGACATGATGTGTGTGTGTGTGTGTGTGTGTGTGTGTGTGTGTGTGTGTGTGTGTGTGTGTGTGTGTGTGTGTGTGTAAAAACTGTTTATACCCATTACCCATTTCTGAATGTCATTATTTTTATTCGTTTCTTGAATGAATGAATTATTTGAGAGTCACCACTGTTAACGATACAAACAGCATTTGAAAGTTTATGAGACACTAAACATTGAATATACAGGTTTAAGTCAGCAAGGCGGTATTGCTCACCCATTATCCTTTTCAGTGTAACGGATATCACCTCGAGGAGCAATGAATCTCCTGGCGAGCCAGCGCATCTGTGTAGTCCCACCAGGGCACCCGCTGTCAACTCTCTCAGGCGCTCAAAGTGTACATATCATCTCGAAGAGCAGCGAATGACCGAGCAAGCCTGCGCATCTGTACAGCGTCGCCAGGGCACCGACCGCTAGCTCGCTCAGGTGCTTATTGGACACCCAACACAAATACATGCCTATTCAATACAATGGACCCTCCCATGGCTGCGAAAATGAAAATTTTCAGGTGAAAATTGTGATATTTTTTGTTATTTCTGCGTGAAACAGAGATCGCGGGCACCCGCTAGAACCGCCACACTGAGGCGGCCCCAACGAGCTCACATAAGCCCCGTCCCGTGCAGAAACAACAACAATAATGTATATACCCCTGAAAACCCCACATTTTATATTAAATACGGTTCTAGGGGACCAAAATCACACAGAAATGCTTCCTTGAGGTAAAAACTAGAGATGCATCGAATGTTCGGGCAAATCTGCACAGTCTGCGACAGTATTCTAATTTATTTCTTCAGTGTTCTGGTACTTTTTTTCGGTTGCTGCAATTATAAAGTTTGCTACCAAATTAGCCACGGATATTTCAGATAACAGTAAGCGAAGTTTTTCAGGTAACGTTATAATTTGAAAAATAACCCAGCGTGGAATCATAGAGTTTCGATTATGTTTCGAAATGGAGCCCTTGACTATTAATGTACAAAAATGTTAGTGCACCCAGTGCTCGGCTCCAAGCATAACGTAGTACCTGTGCACTGTACTAACCGAACGTTTTGAGTTCTAACCCTAGGTCTGTACGTGTTCACTATTTCTGTGTGGTTTTTGCCAAGCTTAAAGTTAAATATTGTACATGCACGGATCTTAGGCCCTTTCTGGAAGTGTACTACTTTCAACTTGTCAGTATTGACCTGAGTCTGTCTTAAGTGAAGAATAATGCACTGTGTTGTATTGTAACAGATAATTCGTCAGGAGAATCAGATATTAAACAAATGTCATCAGCATACATTAGCAAGCTTACTCAGTTGGAACAGGAGCAATGTTTATTGAAAGAATTTATGATTTTACAAAGGTGGTTTAGCATACATAGTGTTAAGTAACACGTGATAATCAGGGTCTTGACTGTTTGTTGCAGTCCCTTTATGAGACTACAGGCACAAATGGATTAACACACTTTATGCAAAAAAAAAAAAAAAAAACTCAGGTAACATGCCAAACATAATCTCCTATCTCAGGTTAAGGAACAGCCATAGATTCTTGGCTCTTTCTGATTTATCATTAAATTGTAGTTAGCTAGGCTACTAATGAAGCTGAAACCATTAAACAGCAGGGAGCAACTGCTAGCCCTTTCTTAATTAGTTGAGTTCCCCGAAATTCAGTCAGATAAATTCCAACACATTGCAGTTTGTAAATCACACACAGAATAAACAGAATAAAAGGGTTCTCTATACAGTTTTTGGTTATTTTGTTAAGAAAGTCTTGTTATTAGCCATGAAGTGAAAGTATATACAGAGCAGAAGACCATGTGTCAAAGGCTAGCTGATATTTTTTCTACTATTATCCCATTATTGTTCTATATAGTCACCCATTTATGCCAAATGAATTCTTCTTCCTAACTGTCTGCGCAGGCCCATTTCCAGTTTAAGGGGAATCTGACAGCAGTAATACTTTTCAACTTTTATATCACAAATTCATACATTGTAAACTCTCTCAAATACTGCATTTAGCAACTATCGACCTGGGTTGACACTGTTTGCCAAGGTTACATAAAAAAGAATAAGCAGAAAAATATGCTACATTACAAGCAACAATAAGCCGGGACATAGCAAAGTGCATATACAATATTGCAAGTTTGTTCAGTAAAAACTCAGATCAGCTTGTACATTGGTACAGTCCAATCAGGGTATTCATTGTCAGCATGAAGAAGTCAAGTGTATTTTTTTATTAGAACGTATGCATATGCAGGCTAGTCTCAATATTCACTGTGCACATGGAGTCGTGTAGGTGATTGTGGGATTGTGGGGGTGGGGGAGCGGGAGGGGGACGTACTGTTTTCGGTGCATATATCATTATCATTTAAAGTTGATGTTGTTGTTAGTGTTGGCTTTGACATCAACGTCGGCGTCGGCATGGAGTTTTTTAGCTTATAGGATGGCAGCCTCCATCGTCGTCCGTCATGCACACTTTCAAAATGCAATATCTCTGCAGCCTGCTGGCAGATCTCAACTGAATTTTATCTGTAGCATGTCTTTTGTAGAGGATTGCTTGCATAATTATGCATTCTAGGAAAATTGCTTCAGAACTTTGGTTGCTATGGCAACTGATAGATCCCATAGACTTACTATAGGAAAATGCTTGTGAACAGTGTGGCTCCTTTATTTTTTGTTGGCTCTTCATGAAACTTGCAGACAACTACGACATGCATAAAATTTCGGAAAAGTTCGATAATGAGTCAGATGGGACCGGCGATAGCAGAGTTACATCCCCTTGATTATCAAAAAAAAACAAAAAAAAAAAAAAAAAACGGCCATAATCACCCTTGTGATCAGTGTAGCTCCATTTTTGTTGGATCTTCATGAAACTTGCAGATAACAATGACATGCATAAAATCTCAGACAAGTTTGAAAATGCATCAGATCAGACCATCCGTCACATCTTATAGGATGTATCATATCTAAGGCACCATATATGCTGGGGTTCTGAAATTTCATATGTGGATTGCTTATGAAAAAATAGCAAATTTGTATTGTTTTTTGGTCAGACCTCTCGATGCAGAGAAATGGCCCTTTGCGGACTTAGGCAATTCTGCATAGGAAATGTAAGCAAAATATTTCAAAAACTGCTTGGGCTAGGCTCTTTAATTTTTTTTTTCAGGCAGTTTGGGACCAGTGTGTTCCTGACCTGATTAAATTTTTATATAATTTTATGAAAAACTGACCAAATTATGGCCACTTGTGGACTTTGGCATTTTAGCATAGGCAAAGCTTGTAAGCAAAATATCTTAAAAACTGCTCAGGTTAGGCTCTTCAATTTTGGTATAATTTTATGAAAATTTGATCAAATTATGTCCCTTTGTGGACAGGCAGTTTAGCATAGGAAAAGCTTGTAAGCAATTTGTGCTAGGCACTTGAGATTTTGAAGGCAGTTTGGAACCAGTGTGTAGTTGACCTGGTTAAATTTTGATATAGCTTTTATAAATATTTGACCAAATTATGCCCCTTTGTGGACTCAGGTATTCTATCATAGGAAGAGCTTGTAAGCAAAATATCTCAAGAACTGCTAGGCTAGTC
Organism: Anodontia alba; assembly: GCA_964016985.1. NCBI lineage: Eukaryota > Metazoa > Mollusca > Bivalvia > Lucinida > Lucinidae > Anodontia > Anodontia alba. The sequence continues at coordinate 40,436,358 of OZ024838.1, read as the reverse complement.
TCTTGAAATTTTGCAGGCTGTTTTGGACCAATGTAAGAAGACGATTAAATTTTGGTGCATTGATCAAATTATGCCACTTTATGGACTAAGGTATTTTAGCATAGGAAATGCTTGTGAGCAAAATATCTAAAGAATAGCTTAGGCTAGGCTTATGAAATTTTTCAGGTAGTTTAGGACCAACGTGAAGATGATCTGTATTAATTTTGGTATAATTTTATGAAAATTTGACCAAATTATGCGCCTTTGTGGACTTAATTTTGCAGCAGACCCTTACATTTCCAGTTTTAGCTTTACAGTGTTGTGGAAAAAAAAACTAACAAAAAAAAAAAAAAAAAAAAAAAAAAAAAAAAACACACACAAAAAAAAAAAAAAACAAAAAAAAAAAAAACAACAACAACGAAAAAAAAAAAACAAAAAAAAAAATTTTTTTTTTTATTAAATTAGCCAAAAGTTTCTTTGAGTTTTGTTTCTGTGGCAATATTTAACTCAGTATTGACAAATTCATTCAAATTGGTAATGTTGATGATTGTCAAATTTCGATAATTTGTTAGACATGACAAGCTTTTAAATGTCAAACAAATATTTTTTGGGCGAATTGTGATAATTTGTGAGTTATGACACTTTTTAGCTCACATGTACGAAGTGCATGAAGAGTTATTGTACTACCCCCAGCATCAGCGGCGGTGTTGTCGGCGTTGAACCAATGCGTCCACAAAATGTTTAAAGTTTTATGGTAAAGTTTCTTTTTATATGATGACAAGCGCGTTCAGGCGGGCTACCCTGTCCGGTGACAGGTTTTGTTAAATGTCTAACAAAAAAAAAAAAAAAAATAATAATAATAATAATAACCGCAGGCTTGTAGTGCTTGGATTTCCATTGGCTCAATAAAGCATAATGCCAAAGTTCTTAGCAAACAGTGTATACCCAGATCAGATGTGGCAGAAGGCTCATGTAAAATTGCTATTTCTGAAAAAAAAAAAAAAAAAAAAAACATCCCTGTAGTAGTAAATGGACATGCCTGCTGTGTAAGATGAGATAAGTAAACAAAAGCATCTGATTGTCTGAAATGCTGGTAAGAATAAATGCTGGCTGAATATAGTCTGCATCTGCTGTTCAACACAATGTTAATAGACTATCCGTTCTCTCCTGTGTAGGAAAATCTACAGGTGCCTTTGGGTCAGCTTCAGATTATGATGTTGGAGTTTTATTGCTTCTTAATGGCTCTTATCAATTCATGAAATAATCATTATCAATTAGAGTGAGAAATGCTCTTCCACAGAGAATCTATCGCTGTTCCCTAACCTGATCTGGTGATATAAGAAAGTCTGTGGTTTCTATCACTTGCAAACAATTTCCATCTTTATAGCAGAAAACTAAGTATAGGGGGCTAGCTAGACTGGCTCCAGTCTCTAGTGACTAAATATTTATTCTTTTAAGCCTGTTTGATACATCCACTAAAACAGAATCAATATAATATCATGATTATAGAGGCTGGTAACAAATATGTAAGGAAATTTTCTTATTTTATCATGGAACTGTATGTTGTGTGTAGTCATTAGAATCGCCTCGTCGAGGCGATTCTAATGAGTACACTCAACATAACATTATTTAAAAGAAGATTGAAAAAAACTTCCCAAAATTATCCCCATTTAATTCCTGACCTGGCACCATGATTAACATTCGACGGCTCGAAATACCCATGTGTCGAATAAGTTTCCACGGTCCAAAAGATGTTCGAGCCATTGAAGTTCGACTGTATGTCTTGGCATGCACAGTTTGTTTATTCCGAACCAGGATAAAGACATGATGCTACACATATGTATTTAATTTATTAAGGCCATATGTTTATGAGTGTAAGTTCACATTATGTTTATGTCACTATATATGCACTTTTCATTGTTTCAGCGGAAAACAATGTCCAGTAACAAAACGTCCCGCATTCAGGCCATCATATGGTAAACTAGGTGAGCTACGTTCTCTCGCTGGTCCAACAGTTCCAGTCATTGCATTGACAGCTACAGCCTCATTTGACACACAGGAGATAATAAAAAAGGATTTATGTTTAAGTAACAGTGCTGAAGTAAACATCAGTCCAAACAAGCCTAATATCAGATATGATCTGGTGGATATGAACAGTGCTGATACAAGAGAAAATTTTGAATGGCTGGTTGATCTTTTGGATAATTTGAATTTGAACATTACAAATTTGTCACATTATTTATGTAAAAGCACTGATTATTCTTTTGGGTGAAAATATTAATTTTCCACAAAACAGCTCTCATGTTTAAATTTGTGTGAGTTCAATAAAATTATTATTCTAATCACTGCAATACAAGTATATATTAACCATCTATGTTAACGCTTAATGCTTAGCACTCTGGGTAAAATTCTCAGCAGAAGACATCCTGAAATATTTTTCTTATTTTTCCCAGAAAACAGATTTTGACATTTCATGCAAATTTTCTCCAGCACAGACAATTTGCATGGAAGGTGCAGCCCTGTTTTCTGGGAAAAATAAGAAAAAATGTCATCAATTTGTCGTCTGCTGAACTGAGTGGTAAAGGTTAAAGCGCCAAGCAAAATTTGAAACAGATGGCATTCTAAATGATTTTTCATTTTAGAAAATAGGTCTTCAACATTTTATATGATTCATATTGCTTTGCTGACGTTCACACAAAATGTCAAAGACTATATATATAGTCATTCAGCTAAATAATGAATTTGCAACTTTTCTTTATAAACATGTTATAAGCTCCATTTTAATTGTCTCTATAACTAGCAACTCCAGATATTCCTTCTGAAATAAATGAATACACATCAGCTGACCTTTAACTACAGCTGACCAAAGGTTAATTGATGTAAAGACATAAATCTAATTTTTCACAGACAATTAAGAGTTTGCTGCTGGGGTTAAATAAACATTACCGTGTGGCTGAACCGTTAAGTGCTTTAGCCAATTTCATGCATTACATAAGGACTCAGTGGAACTCACCAGTCTATTGATTTGAGAAATCAGGAAAGAAAAAATTTAGGTTCATTTGATTCTATAAGTTCAATAAATGTATTTTTATGCAGTTATTGCTTAAATCAATAGACTGAAGCCAGTCTAGGGGCTAGCAGACGGAACTTATGCACAAATCTAGTCTGGCCCCAGACCCTTTCTTTATTTTTCTTTTTTTTTTTTTTTTTTGAGGGGACACAACACTTGTATAGCTTGTAGAATTTTTGTTTACTTCAGTCCCTTGGCTGTTCAGCCATAGGTAACTTGAAGTTGGATTAAAGAGGATCATGATAAAAAAATAATGTAGAGAAAGAGAGAAATAGATATAAAACAAAAACGACTGGAGCCAGTCTAGCACAAATAAAATGAATGTAATTTTTAAAACAGTGGTTTCGATTTTAAAGCTTAATTGATGTTGTTGTTTTAACACGTATCAATAATTATGTGTTAAAACAGATGAATAGTTTGATGTTTATTTGTGTTCAGTGCTCTCTAGGCAGGTGCAGACGCTCAAAGATCTTTTATGACACGGTTATAAAAGAAACTTTTAAAACTTGTAAAACATTATGAACATAATTTATTCACACACACACACACACACACACACACACACACACACACACACACAAATATATTTTGTAAATATTTAGATTATTTGTGTGTTACTATTACTCACACAAAAATATATATTAGTACAAAGATGATAGCCTTGATAAGGAGGAAACCCTGAAACAATATGTTAGTTACTTCAAGATGGAAAGATGTTCATGTAAACTAAAGCCAGCGGCCAGTCAGCTGGACAGATCAGCCACATGTGGCTTCTCAATGAAGTATTTATCACCCTCACAAGTATTTAATGCCTATCACTGGGAAGTTTTCCAGAACTACCAAGTTCGGCCGGCCATTGCAAAATAATTCATACGGTGCGAAGGCACACAAAAGGTGTTTGTACTAGCCTAATGTAGAAATTACTATCTAATCAGATAGATACGTAAAGCATTTTATACAGTAGCTGCACATTATTTGACTCAATTATGCAAAAGTCTGTGAGCTTCAACATTAAACATTTACTTTAATATATAGTTATCTAGGATCAATAAACTAATTGCCATCTATCTGTATTTCTTTCTTTTTTTTTTTTTTTTTTATAATTTTTGGCTTGATATGATGCCGGTAAGTATTACACAGATCGGTATGTAGTTAAACATAACAAAGAGGGAAAATAATACGAGCCCGACGTAGGAAAAGTGTAATTCAGACAGTCAGTATCGCCAATGTTTCAGTGCACATTCTCAGGCCCTTAGTGAGTCTAATACTGTGATTATTTCAGTGAATAGTGCCCTTTGCCTGCAGTTTATATTGGTGAATAGCGAAGGTTCAGGCGAGACGGCGTGGATGCGCAGTCTCGCCAGAACCTATGCTGTACGCTTATGCAATAACGGCTGTTTTCCTGTGGCACGGCTCAATTTGCATTGCTTTAAGTAATGTTTATTGTTTGTATCTTTTGAATTCAATCTACACTTTAAAACTGTGTCATTCTTTTTTTTCAGCTCACCATGCGACCTTCGTGTTTTGTGGGGGAAAATACCCTTGGAAGAAAGACATACGAGATCCTACTGAAGAAGAGAAACTGAAATACCGTGACATCTTTCAGTGACTATTCAGAAAGGCGGCAGATACGCATCCTTGTTTTAAGTGTCATACCTACGTACGTTCTGCAAATGGATGTGTGGTTCGATCATCTGGTTCGGCAACTTCCTTACTTTGAAATCATGAATTATTATACGTCCTTCTAGCAAGTCTGGCAGATGCTCGTGGCTTGGGAAATGATGGGTACTGAGTGCTGGTTATCCGCTTAGACATCCTAAATTAGCCCAGGAAAAATGTGGTTAAATTCATTAGCTGCCTCGCCATAAGATGTTTACTTTGGCTTAGACTAGTATACAAACAATATACAAATATGTGTATAATAGAGCCACATTGTGCTCCGTCTACATTGTGCTCTCTCGAGGAACATTTTGCGTTCTTTGCATATACTTGGGCCTATTATGCATGCTACTTAAACAATATGTCCCCTAGCTGATGAGTTTCCATACGCTACCATGATATGATTATATGCCGTGTCTCCTCGACGTAGTATATTGTTTTATGGAGCACGTTGTGGCTCTACATTGCTTGTATAGAACTTGGTTTCGAAGCCATCTTTAATACAAGACCAGATTCGAAGCCTTCTTAAATATGTAAAATGGTGCTAGATTCCAATAAATATCAAAGGATGATAATGGATGAAAGACATTTTGTCACCACAGGTGGGCACGAAACTGTGACAAACGTGGAAATAATTTTGTAAAACGGCTATGTCATGTAGAATTTAATAGACGCAGTTAAATAACATAACTTCAATTTCTACTGACCATTGCTATATTAAGATCAGAATTTTGTTTTTAAAAGACATAAACGTTGCATTTGATTAGTACTTCAAGTATATAAAAGGACTACCTGTAAAGCATACAATCACATTTTGACTGTCAGCATGATACCTAACTAAATGAAATGAACATTTTACTGCTTGCAAAATTGTATTGTATGGCAAGCTGTTTTGCTATTTATTATGCAATGTAGATATATATTATATCAGATATCTTATATAGGATATAAGATATTTCTTCTTTATCTTCCATCTTCTTTAGTAAATAAGATATCTTATATCCTATTTAAGATATTCAGATATCTTATATAGCATATAAGATATCTTTTTTAACATATAAGATATCTAATTTATATTAGATATCTGATATATTACATATCTGATATATTAAATCAGATATCCGATTTAGAGAATAAATAGAAAAACTGTTTGCTGGGAAGCCGTTTTAGTAAGCCGTTCAAGTATTTATCATACATTATATCAGATATCTTATATCCTATATTAGATACCTTATATACTATATAAGATATCTGATAAATGATATTAGATATCATTTTAATTCTACAAATAAGATCTCTTATTTACCATATAAGACATCTTATTTGTTAAATAAGATACCATATCTTTATATAGATATCTGATTATACTAATAAAGATATCTGATATACTTAATTAGATATCTTATTCAATTGAATAAATAAGATATCTTCTTTGGTAAATAAGATAGCTTATATCCTATATGAGGTATCTTATATACTTTATCAGATATCTCATACAGCATATAAGATATCTTAAATGTCAATTATGATATGTATATATATATATATATATATATATATATATATATATATATAAGATATCTGATATATGATATATTAAATCAGCTATCTGATTTATAGAATAAATAGTAAAAAGGTTTGATATAGTTTTGATCTCATAATGGGACGCCCGAATAGCTCAGTCAGTAGCGCCTCTAATTCACGACAGTGTAGATACCTCTGCAGCACAGGTTATAATCATTCTGACGGCGCTAGCAAAAATGTCGAGTGATAAAGATATGTTCAATTACTCCTGCGTCGAAATGAGTATATGTTTTGACTCTCGACTTCCGAGTCGCAGTGGTTTCATAGGGTATTTCCCGGCTGAATGCCGGGAACTATTCTGGCATTCACCCCACCATTAGATAATTGAATCTGTAGTATCAGATATTCAGTTTAGTTTGACGTCTATCTTGCGGAGCCCCGTAGTCTAGTGGATAAGAGAGTTGACTCTAAATCTATATGGTTTCTCACCGCTGTGGTTCGAGCCTCGCTCAGGTCATACGTGGGAAAGCCAAGTTATGCTTCCGAATGGTCAGGTGGTTTTTACCCTGGGTTCCCCGGTTTTCGACCACCTTTGATGAACGATCGGCTCGACATAAGTGAAATAGCCTTGAAAGGGCCGAAAAACTCAAATCAAAAAAAATCTTACGGACGCCTATATGTGGCATTACTGTTATGTGAAATGCTGTGTTAACTTTTGCGTCTATAACTTGTTACTTGTGTGTTTTTTGACTAATGAGTTTTGAGTTTTCGCTGCATGTACGAGTAAATCTTTAGGATTTTGAAAACAATGTTGGCTTTGATTTTACCTTTCTTATAAAAAAAAAAAAAAAAATGAGCAACAAATATGGCTCTCGTGACATACGTCACATTACTACTAGGACGCACGACTATTCACTGGCATTTTGTTTCACACAAAAGAACAAGAGAAACACATAACCCTAAACATAAAAGAAAGACATCAAAATACAAAACACAAAACTCAAAATACAAAACAAGAAATTCAGAAATGTTTATTTCTGTCATGGTATCTGAATTATCTTTGTACGATGGGCCAGTGCAATATGGTTTTTAATGTCAGGGGTATAAATAGAAGCCAAGTTTTTCAGGTAATCTGCTCGTCGCCGTAACTCATCACACCAAAGCTGAACCATAACATGTACAGTTATTAGCTTGAATAATTAGCTGATAATATGAATAACTTGTCATCTACTTATACTCCTGGCATATAAACCATATTGCACTAGCCTATCGTACAAAGATAATTTGAGGTTTGGGTTTCGTTTGGTAGTTTGACTTTAGCTTTAAATTTGTGATTTCACTTTTATGTTAAGTTTGTTTTTCGAAAAAAAAAAAAAAAAGGAAAAGATAACTAAGAAGCTACTGTATACTTATACGCTAGTACTAATGGTACATTATAGCAACGTTTTTTTTAGTAATTCTTTGAAAGTAAATGTGCATTTCTCGATTGTTTCGCATTGTAATCAAGATAACCTTCAAGCTGTTTTTTTCAAAATTCTATACTTCTACACGCAGAATGCAAAATTAAAATGTCAAAATACACAAGTCACAAATTAAGGCCACAAAAGTCCAAACACCATTACAAAAACACAATGTCACAGAGGCTTCTATATTATCTGCAGTAAGATGGACTAAAGTTGTTCTTCTATTAATATGCTAAATTAATAACATTGCCTTTTAGTCCACAGATGTCCAGTTTTAAATTTTCATACATACTGACTTTTTACATTCGTTGGAACTTGATACGACATATTGTTTATGTGGCAGATCATCAGAATTCAAAGTCTGTATCATGTGTGTAGAAGGGCATTCAGGGTCTTCACAAAAACACACTTATCCGACTTTGTGCCCATCACAGCACAATTTTATATAGTAAAACTGAAGTGAGAAGGGGTAAACGTTATTCTACTATTTCTGTTCTAAAACTTAGATTGTAGGTATGGAAACAACAATGTATCTTTTGAGCAGAAATAGGAAAGATATCGTTATTATTCATGAGAAAATTACAGCCATAAAGACCCTATGATATCGAATTAGCGTGTTTTGTAATATTTGACATAACTGGCAGTGGTTCTGAATCATTTTATCTTTATTCTGGCTTTATCTGTGATTAACTGGTTATTAATGTTTATTCATTTGGTGTTACAAAATGTGACATGGACGGAACACATACATGTTTTGAACCATAGTGAAGGTGAGGAACCTGAACGTAACTGAATAAAAGTTACATAGATAAAAGGAAAATTAAACATCTCAGTTGTCACCCTTACTTTCACTGTGTTTCATACATATATTTGTTCCATCCACACTATTAGAATAGCGTGTACTGCTAGTTCCGTAATGAAAGAACGATACATTTAACGCCTGGGCCCTACATATCGCCCAGAGACGTTAAATCTGCATTGAAATTTCGTTTGCCCTCTGTTTGTACAATACTATCGATGCTATCGATGACTTGATAATCAAGTTATAAGAGCACATATAACTTCATGTTTTGTTATTCTTCATTTACATTAACCATGTACACACACACACACACACACACACACACAAATATGTATATAATTTAACACACACAAACACACACACACACACACGTGTAAAATTGAACACACACACACACACACACACACACTAACACATGTGTAAAACACACACACACACACACACACACACACACCTTTGCAAAATATACTAGGAAGGAGCATTTCTTGCTATTTTAATAACTCAATACTTTTAGTTACAGTGGATACGCATTTACGAACAAATTCGAATTAATGTCGACAACATTGAATAGACTTTGACGCCATTACGCTGAATAAACTTCGATTCATATTGCTGCAACAATGTGGTGATGGGTTTAACTGGTTTAAATTCCCCTTAAACCTAATGAACTGGGATTCTCTCGTCCAATAATAACGGCTTTTCCGAGTGCTAGTCGAGAGCAGCCGCAAAATCTGCAGTCAAAAAACATATTAACCTTCGTAGAGCAGTTTAAGGGGAACGACTTCTGAATGTTGTTAGCTTATTGTTTATAGTGATCATCAATTTTAACGGTAATGGACTGGCATGGAACAGGGATTATTAAAAAAAAATAAGTGATTTCATACTTCAAAATGCCCTCGCTTATTCCGTTCCTACTTATATAGCGATGAACTTATAAACAATAAAACGTGAAACGATAATACCCCGCCACTATCATGTTTCGGGTAGATAAATCTGTCAAAAATGGACGAAATTTGCCCATCAGCAACCCCAAACCAGGCCTCCGCAATATCAATGCACATACCAAAATTCATTGAATTTTACTGAAGTTACATGTATCGTCCGGAAATGAAAATACGGACGTACTGCTTGCATATAAATCTGTCAAAAAATAACGAAATTTGTCTATTAAAATTCCCAAACCAGATCTTTACAATATCAATGTTCAGACCGAATTTGGTGAAAATCCATTGATATTTACTCAAGTTATCGTTCGGAAACAAAAATACGGATATATCCTCAAAACATAATGTTTATTAATGCAAACCCACAATTTCCCTATATTAAAAGATGAAGTGACCTTCGACAGTGTACAAAAATTTGTTCCAAAACTTCAAGTTTTTGGTGCTTATCCAAGAAAATGTTTGGGACTGTGCACAAAAGTTAGTTTGTAAAGTTAAAGGAACAGACCGAAGAAGTTGTGTTGGGATCCTGCCCAAAACTAATTTGAAAACTTCACAGGATGGATACAAAACGAAAATGGGGATCATGCCCAAAACTAGTTTGAAAAGTTCTCGAGGAAAGTTTTGGGATCGTGCCCGAAAGCAACCTTGAATTATTCTCGGGATCGGTCCCAAATGATCGTTTGGGATTGTGCCCAAACAAAATCTCAGGAACTTGGACAAATGATTTTTGGGATCGTGCCCAAAAGCAAGGTTAACACAATATAAAATGTATTCCTTATCAAAAGCTGAAACAATTGCTATTTGGGATCGATCCCAAAACATGAACTTTTAATCGGAAGGTATTTCAATAGACTTCAATATTTTGGGATCGATCCCGAAACGCATATTATATACACTTTAAACAGTCTATAATACATTTATTTATGATTCAAACATACTGTAAACAAGGGATCGTGCCCAAACTATAGCGATTAGGAAAGGGTTTGTTAATATACATTTCTAATATTCACGTGTTTTTGTATTTTTTGCAAGAAAATTATTGATATATTACCAGAAATATTTCAAATGTAAATTTCGCAATCAGGAAAAAAATATTTTTTCACGATTTAAAATATTGTTTGTTTATAACTGTAAATACCCAAAAATTTTTGAAGACCCTCAATTTAAATTTCCTCAAATTTTTACTCCTATAATACTATAGTGCATTCAAAGTAATTTTAGGAAATATCACAACCCATCATGCCTGTACATTGTTACCATAACTATTATGAAGAATTTTAGGATGCCTGAATATTCTGACACCCATTAAAATGCTATAATTTAAATTATCCTAGAATGTAAACATTTTTGGTTCTACTGTGCTGAGATGAGTCCAAAAGATGCTCATAGAAAAGCAAACAGTGCAGACCCTGATCAGACCACTCCCCTGGGGGCATTCTAATCCAGGACTGAACTGCTCGCTCAGGCACTGGATCATTGCACTATGTTTAACCATAACTAAGGGTGAAAAGTTAACTTTAACTTCATTATAATACTGTGAAAATTAAATTGCCTCCCTTAGAGTCATAATCATGTATTAACCCTTACAGCCCAGATCACAACTGCAGCTGACGACATTTTGAAATATTCCCCTTTGATTCCTCAAAGAGAGCAAATCCAGACACCCCATGCAGAAAATGTACCGTTAGCCCAGTAAAAAACTCAGGTCAGCCTTCGCGTCCGCTCAGTCAGATCAAAGTCGCAGCTGCGACGTCTGATCTGGCTCTACTCTGTTTGCTCAGGCAAGTCTGACTGTTTCACACTCTCGATGAGTCAAACAAGTAGTGGACTAAGTGACAAACAGTGTAGACGCTGATCAGACGTTGGGTAATGCGGCGTCTGATCTGGGTCTACACTGCTTAACCAACCAACTCTGTCTCAATACTTAGGTGTATTACGGCAAAGAAATGGTCGTATACTTAGGTTTATTACGGCAAATAAATGGTCGTATACCTAGTTGTTTATTACAGCATATTAATGGCCGTATACCTAGGTTTATTACGGCAAATAAATGGTCGTATATCTAGGTTTATTACGGCAAATGAATGGTCGTATACCTAGGTTTATTCTCGGGGGGGGGGGGGGGGGGGGGGGGAGGGTTATCTGAAATGTTGACCCATTCATATACTGCCGCCCGTTGATTTTTTGAACCCAATGTTTTGCTGGTAGTTAGACAAATAATGCAGTGAATTCATTAAATACCAAAACGAGCAGCCTCAAAATCTCTGAGGGAAAATTATGTGCATATACCGGGATGTCAGAAAAAGTAGGGCCCAAGAAAAATTGGGTCAGTAATATACTTTTTGTCGAAAAAAGGGGGCCAATCATATACCTGGCAGCGCTGAAAATGGGGGTCATTCGGCACGCACATCCGTACTATGCCATATATAGTAAGTATAGTAGTACCCAACCCCCCCCCCCCCCCGCACCCCCCCCCCCCACCACCCCCCGCCCCGAGGTTTTATTACGGCAAATAAATGGTCGCATAGTATCATAAAGATCTTCTGTTTGCTGCTATTAAATATGCATATGAATAATACACTGTTTATGAAAAGACACTTTTCACGGAGACCGATTTAGCACGTAAAAGTTCTCAACGCTACCTTTCACTATAGTAAAAGGCGTATCTAGCAAAACGGAGAACACAGTGTATCCAAATTGTGGGAACTTGTACGCAAGTGTTCGACAAACGATGTGCTTTATCAACCCTATAAATATGTTGCTGTGTATATATCTCGGTTTGGATATTACAAGTAGTCAAGTACGTAAAATGTTTAATACGTGTTTGGTAAAGTAGATCGTATCACGAGGGCGGAGTGCGAGTTACATACACCGACGGAACGTTATTGATAAATTTACTAACAAGTGACCGAGAAACCCTTACTTTGTATGCAACAGTTTTTTTCCTAAACTGATATTAAAAGGACCAATACCCGGGGCATTTATGTCCTGCCGAGTCTCCCAACCTCTTTACGCACAAATAGAACTGACGTTGCGTCCAGTGGTTTATTGCATGATAGAATATTGATTTTTTTTCCACCGTCTCTATCGGTGCGCTGTGTAAAATATAGATTAGACTAGTTCATTCCATTCTTTCTTTTCACTATTCTGTTGTCACAGAAAGAAGGGTTAGTTGAGTCAGCATAACTGAAACTAACGAAAAATAGGTCAAAGCAACCCAGTTTTTTTTTTTTTCGCATCAGGTGAGTTCCATGGTAAAATGTACTAGAGACTTCGCCTCAGGTGAGTTCTCTTGAGATTTTGCTTTATGTCAGTTCCCTGACGACTTCAACTGAGGTGAGTAACCTGCAGATTCGCCTCAGGTGAGTTCCAGGGAAACTTAGCCTTAGTTGAGTTCCCTGGGGACTTCTCCTTAAATGAGTTCTTTAGAGATTTTGCCTTATGTGAGTTTCCTGGAAACCTTTTAACTCAGGCGAGTTACCTTGAGATTCTACTCAGGTGAATTCCTTGGAAACTTCGTCTCACGTGACTTTCCTTGCTAATTTGTCTCAGATGAGTTCCCGGGAGACCTCGCCAAATAAAAGTACCCTACAGACCCCGCTCATCTGAGGTCCCTAGAGACTTCGTCCCAGGTAAGTTCCCTGGAGACTTTGCCTGCTGTCCTAGTGGGTATGAGCACTGCCTTTTTATCATTAGGTCCCTCACCGCTGTGGGTTCGAGCCTCGTTTAGGTCACATGCCAGATGTCAAGTTCTGCAACGGAAGGTCAGGTGGGTTTTCTCCGGGTTCCTCTGTTTTCGCAAACCTCTGACTAACGATCGGCTCGAAATAAGTGAATAATCTTGAAAGGGACTTAAAAGATAAACGCCTCATGTGCATTCCCTTCAGATCACGCTTATGTATGTTCCCTAGATACATTCGTTTCACATAATTTCCATCGAGACTTTACCTTATGTGAGTTCCCTAGAGAATAGGCCCCCGCCCATCGGGGCTTGGAGATTGAGCTGCATGGTGCTTCCACGCACAGCTGAAACTGACCGCACATGAGTACTGGTAAACCGCTAAGAAGGACTCAGCCTCTTCAGTCAAAGTGGTGCGAGTCAGGCCGTCCAGTGCATAAAAGCACTATTGCTTTTTTTTGCGACAGGGCTTGAGATATCATTTCATCTCAATGACGGGTAAAAATCCCACAAAATTGGAAGCAACGTCTCCAAAATGACTTAAATAGTGTTGACGGGGAAGTTAAACCTCAATTCAAACAAACAAAAGTTCCATAGAGACCTCGCTCTTGTGAGTTCCCTGGAGACTTCGCCTCAGCTGAGTTCCCTGCGGACTTCGCCTAAGGTGCGTTCCCTGCAGACCGACACATGTCAGTTCCCTGGAGACTTCGCCTCAGCTGAGTTCCCTGCAGACTTCGCCTAAGTTTAGCCACTCAGGCGAGTTCTTTACGGACTTCATCTCGTGTAAGTTCCATGGAGACTTCATCTCAGGTGAGGCTTAAGTTGAGTTCAGTGGAAACTTCGCCTCAGGTGAGTTCTCTGGAGACTTCGCCTCAGGCGAGTATCTGGAGACTACGCCTCATGTGAATTCAACTCAGTGATTATGTCCGCCCCACCAAGGGGAGGAGGACATTGTTTTGGGTGCGGATCCAGTTTGCGTCGGTGTTGGCGTTGGCGTCAGCGTAGCATGTTTGAAGAACTACATCTCCGGAACCTATTGGTGGATTCTGACCAAATTTGCATGGTTACATTGCCAGGATGGAGGAAAACAGTCTGTAGGTTTTGATGGCCTTGACCTCATCTGCAATGGCACAGTCCCCAAACTGTCAATTTTGGGCCAAAAATGGCGTGTCTGCAGCCTATCGATGAAATTTGGTCAAACTTGGTTCAATATATCATTGCAACTTACCAAGATTTGATTAGATTTTGGTGACCTTGACCTCAGTTTTTAGGGCACAGCCTCAATCACCCTGTGCCTGAGCTGAGTTTAACAGACACTGCACCATTTAATGTTTCCGGTTGTTTTACACCTTGTATTTTCCACAGAATATTCCGTACTTTTAGCAAACAGTAAAGACCCTGACCAGACGCCGTGTTCTGTGACATGTGATCTGCCTTTTCACTATTTGGCAGTGTCCCGTTTTGTAGACGCTGGTCATATGTATGGGTCAATAGCTCATCTTGTATATGACAGCAATTTTTGTGTGCTCTTACGTTTCACAGACTTCTTGCATCTGAATGAAACTCAAACATTCCTGGTCGACGATCGTACAGGTAAATCTGAGGGACGCAGACAACGATTTTAACAGTCTTTTGTATGCAGGTCTGTATTTTTTTTTTTTTTTTTTTTTTTGAGCGAAAATCCCATTTAATCCAAATACGTTTTCAATATCCTTAGGACAGTTCTACCTTATTACGCAAACACACTGATAAAATATATTTATAATGTTGATTCTTTCTCTTTCTCTCTCTCTATATATATATCTCTCTCTCAACTGAAGTACATTGATAAATTGTTGGTGCACTTTACGTCAAGTCTGTCTAGATTGATCGAGATCCAACCAAGCAGCCTGTAGGCACTCAACATTTCAACGTTGATTCAACGTTAAGTCAACGTTGTATACGTGAAGGGAAGACTCGTGGCTGAAATATTCTTTCAACTGCTTTCGAACTAGTTTGGACACTGTCTAGAAGGCGCCCAGATGTACTTAAAAATTGCTTTTTTTTCCAATCTGGCATTTCCGACTCGTATTCGAGTCAGAGGAGAATTGACAAGACATTTTTAAATAGTACTTTGGCAGAATCAGGTTCCATCCCTGCAAACAGGGCAATGATTCTCCGGAGGGAAGTACTCTAATTTTTTCTTGTCATATCGGCAGGCCCCAGCATCTACTGATTACCCCACAAAAATAGCTAATACGTAGGTTACCGACCCCCTTAAACACACACACACACACACACACACACACACACACACACAACAAAAACTAATAAAAATAGCAGGACTATTCGTCATACCCGCTCCCCCTCCCCATCCCCTCCCCCTAGAACAAAAAGTAAATAAAATGTATATTGTAGCTTATCTAACAAAGGAATATTGGGTGCAAATTATGTCATTTTTTTTTTTTTTTTTTTTTTTTTTTTTTTTTACTTCACTACATAGGCTAGAACCCAGGATCTACTGTTTACCCCCAAAATAGCTCGTCTGACTGGTTCCGCCCAGCCGCCCCCACACCCCCTGCCCCTCTACCCCCCCCCCCCCCCTCACACACACACACACACACACAAAAAGTAGCAGGTATACCAGGGGCATACCCAGAACTAGAATGTACTTGTTATTGTTATTGCAGCTTACCTCAAAATGTAATGAATTACGGGTGAACTTTACGTCAATTTTTTGGGCCCCCGCCCAACGGGGCTCAGAGAAATAGATTGGGCTGCATGATGTTTCCACGCAGAGCTGAAACCGACCGCACATGAGTACTGGTAAACCGTTTAGTGGGTTAAAGCCTGCCTAGGCAAAGTGGTGCGAGTCGGATCGTCCCTACATATAAACCCTTTTGGTTTGTTTGGTCAGCAGGGCTTGAGATGTCATTTCATCTCAATGTCGGGTAAAAGTCCTGGAACTTTGAATACATCCCCTATTCATATAATTCCAGTGTCTAAACATACCTTTTCATATAAATTTCCATGTAAAAATATACCCTATTCATATAATAGAATTTAGTTAACACTAGAAGAACCAAAACGGGAATTATATTCAAAGCATATGTGCATTTTGCCTCTTGTTTTGATTATGTATGTGGTCAGGTAAGTTGTCTGCGAAAATTGGAAATCAATGGGCTATTGATGTAATGCTGCTTTAGAAATGGGGGCTATTTATATAACTTGGTGCTAAAATTGATACCTTTTCATATAATCTCAGGTTTGAAAAGTATACCTATTACAGCGGCACATCCCTGAACTGCTCCATATGGGAAGTGACCACCCCCGCCCCCCCCCCCCCCCCGCCCCCCCTCCCCCGCACACACACACACACTGCCCCCGAGACTCATGTAACATTTTGAGCTGACAAACGACGCACTATTAGTAATCACGTAACATAAGTAAAGGCCTTGTAACATTCCAAGTAACAAGGACAAACACGTAACTTCCAAGTAACAGACAAACGCGCAAAATAAAGTGTACACGAGTGCTTATATTCACGACATATTTCTGTAACATTGTAATATTTTGATCCGACTAGTGGCACATAAGTTTGGTGCAAAAATGCACGAAAGGCAACAAAAAAAGATTCTACCTATGGCAACAATTTTTCACTATTTTCGCCTGTACACAACTGTTGCACCAAAGGCAACAACGACATCGCGACAAAGGGAGAGTGATTCACTCTGCACTGTTATTATAGCCTGTTTATTATTCCCACTGTAAACGCCTCCGTCCGTCCGTCCGTCCGTCCGTCCGTCCGTCCGTCACGCAGTCTCCTCCTGAACAACTCGGCGGAATTCAACCAAACTTGTTACATCACTTACCCTCATGGTAAGGGTATGCGAGAGCAACATAATTTTTTCCATGCGCCTCTCCGTTCATGCGTCCGTCGTCCATCAATCTGTCCGTCACGCTATCTTCTCCTAAACCACTTGGCGGAATTCAAACTTGCTACATTAGTTCCCCTCATGATAAGACTATGCGATAGCAACACTATTTTTCCGTGCGTCCGTCAATCTGTCTGTCACTCCATCTCCTCCTTAACCACTGGGCGGAATTGTTTGTTTGTGTTGAGGTTTTACGGCCCAGTCATCCCAATGGGGTCATGTCGAGCGCGGTCAGTTTACCTAACCACACGTTTACTGGGCAGGCTTAGTCCTCTAAACGGTTAACCAGTATTGTGCACATTCTTTCGCCAGAAACTGACAACTGCCCTTCTTGACTCAGCGGAAGGGAGAGAATGACCGTAGAAAATATTTCATGATCAATCTCCACGAAAGAATGTTGCTGACCTCGGCGGGGGTTGAACCCGCGACCTCCTGGTCTCCAGTCGGACGGCGCATCCAACTAAGCCACCGAGGCCGGCACTGGGCGGAATTAAAACAACCTTGCTACATGACCTCCCCTTGTGGTAAGGGTGTGCGAAAGCAACATTATTTTACCGTCCGTCCTGCGTCGGGCTGTCCGTCCATCTGTCCGTCACGTTAATTTCTCCTCTCTCCTCCTAAACCACTGGGCGCAATTTAACCAAACTTGCTACACGACTTTCCCCCATGGTAAAGGTGTGCGAGAGAGCAACATTTTTTTTTTTCTGTGCGTCCGCCCATGCGTCCGTCTCGTCCATTTTTCCGTCACGCTTACTTTTCCTAAACCACAGGGCGGAATTTAACCAAACTTGCTACACTAGAGGCCCGTGGGCCAGAAATTGCTCATCTGGATTAGGCTGATCATGACATGTCAACATTGTGCCACAGTGGCCATCTCGGCTGTCAGAACGTTAATTTCTCCTCTCTCCTCCTAAACCACTGGGCGGAATTTAACCAAACTTGCTACACGACTTTCCTTCATGGTAAAGGTGTGCGAGAGAGCAATGTTATTTTTCTGTGCGTCCGCCCATGCGTCCGTCTCGTCCATTTGTCCGTCACGCTCACTTTTCCTAATTGATTGATTGTGTTGGGGTTTAACGACACGTCAACCCTTGAGGGTCATTTTGTGTCGTCTCCCAGAGAAAGGGAGAAAAGAGATAGAAGAGAGAGAGTAGAGGAGATGAAAGAGAGGGACAGGGAAGAAAGAGGAACAGGAATGAAAGTGAAGAAACAGAAGAAATAAAAACATTCCCCCTCTACCCTTACCCACTACAAGGATAGCAGGCCTTGCCCAACTGTAAGCCAATATCAGTTGGACGCCCCAGTGATGTAAGATACACAGCACCTTCGCACCACCCGACCACCCCCTCACTTTTCCTAAACCACAGGGCGGAATTTAACCAAACTTGCTACACTAGAGGCCCGAGTGGGCCAGAAATTGCTCACCTGGATTAGCCTGATCATGACATGTTAACATTGTGCCACGGCGGCCATCTCGGCTGTCAGATCAGATTGCCTTCAGCAATTCTGAATCTGATGTTGTTTGAAGAGTTTCAAGATTGCCACCATGGCTGCCATCATGGATAATGGAACTGAACGATTTAACAATTCTAAATCTCCATATAACCCCGATGCGTCCCATCAAGTTTTGGCTCAACCTGACTTACTTTTTGGGAGGAGATGTGGTTTAAAGAATTTCAAAATAGCGGCCATCCTGGACATTGGAACAGAACGATTTTAGCAATTCTGAATTACCATCACACCCCTATGCCTCCCATCATGTTTTAGCTCAATCAGACTTTCTATTCCGTAGCAGATGTGAATTGAAGATTTTCAAGATGGCTGCTATAGTGGCCATTTTGGATATCAGAACGGAACCATTTTTAGCAATTCTAAATTTCCATGCTGCCCCGATGCCTTCAACCAAGTTTCGGTTCCATTCGACTAACTGTTCGAGAGCAGATAACAACTGAAGACTTCCAAGATTGCGGCCATCATGGATACGATTCTGATGGAGATGTAAAAAATGTGAAAAGTTACTAACGGGCATGCGGGTGACGGAAGGACCATGGACAACAGACCGTGGCATAAGCTGACCTAGAGCAAAGCTCCAGCTGAGCTACAATAGAAGATCTTCAAGATGGCTGCCACCGTGGATTTCGTAACAAAATGTTTTTAGCAATTCTGAATCTCCATGTCACCCAAATGCCTCCCACCAAGGTTTTGCTCGATCTGACAACATTCAGGAGTAGATGAGATTTGAAGATTTTCAAGATGGCCACCTTGAGGGCAAGCTCAGATATCGGACAAGAACCATTTTAGCAATTATGTATCTCTATATCACTTCGATGCCTCCCATCAAGTTTGGGCTTAATCCGAATTATGGTTTGGGAGATGTCTTTTGAAGAGTTTCAAGATGCCCTCCCCCGCGCCGGGATGAATTTAGCAGTTCTGAATCTCCATGTCTCCCCAATGCCTCCCACCAAGTTTCAGCTTAAACTTACCATTCCAGTGCAAATGTCGTTTCGAGATTTTCAAGCTGGCCACCTTGGATATTGGAATGAAACCAATTTAGCAATTCTAAATCTCCATGTTATCCCAATGCTTCCCACTATGGTTGGGCTCAATCCAACTTACCGTTCGAAAGCAGACATGGTTTGAATATTTTCAAGACGGCCACCATGAGGGATATCTTGGATATCTGAACGGAATGATTTTAGCAATGCTGAATCTCAATGTTGCTCCGATACCTCCGATCATGTTTCAGCTCAATCCAACTTACACATTGGGAGGAGATGCTGTTCAAAGATTTTCGAGATGGCTGACATGGCGGCCATCTTGCATATCGGAACGGAATGATTTTAGAAATTCTAAATCTCCATGTGGCCTCAATGCCTCCTCCTAAGTTTGGGCTCAATCTGACTAAGGGTTCGGGAGC
Organism: Anodontia alba; assembly: GCA_964016985.1. Lineage (NCBI taxonomy): Eukaryota > Metazoa > Mollusca > Bivalvia > Lucinida > Lucinidae > Anodontia > Anodontia alba. Next base: position 40,416,407 of record OZ024838.1, on the reverse strand, counting down.
AGATGTGGTTTCAATATTTTCAAAATGGCCGCCATCCTGGACAGCCAAGCGGAAAAGTTAAGCAATTCTGAATCTCTATGTCGCTCCAATGCTTACCATCAAGTTTCGGTTCAATCCAACTTAAGGTTTGGGAGGAGATGTCGTTTGAAGAATTTCAAGATGGCCGCCCTGGCAGCCATCTTGGATATCGGAACGGAATGATTTTTATCAATTCTGAATCTCTTTAATGCTCGAATGCCTCCAATCAAGTTTCGGCTCAACCTGACATGGCTTGGGAGGAGATGTCCTTTGAAGAATTTCAAAATGGCCCCATTGGCTTACTTTTCCGTCTTGGATATCGGAACGGAACAATTTCTGCAATTCTAAATCTCTGTGCCGCTGTGATACTTCCCATCAAGTCGTTTGAAGATTTTCGTTTGAAGAATTTCCAATCAGAATGATTTTAGCTACTGTTGCTCTACAAGTCACCTCGATACTTTCAATGAACTGAGTCGGTTCAGGAGAAAAAGTTCAAAACAAGATTTTCAAGATTGCCACCATAGCCGCAATTTGGGATTCCCTATCGCAACGATCTGAGCTATTTTTCATCTACAAGTCACCCCGATGCTTCCTATCAAGTTTCGAGTCTACTGGCCTTTCAGTTCAGAAGAAAAAGGGAAAAATAGATTTTCAAGATGGCTGCCATTTTTGATTTCCGATTGGAACGATTTTTGCTATTTATATATCTACAAGTCATCCCAATCCTTCCTACCAAATTTCAAATCAACTGACCCTTTGGTTCAGAAAAATAAGTGAAACAAGAGGGCCATGATGGCCCTGTAACGCTTACCTGAGCAACATAGCACTTTGAGAGCCTGATCTAGAACTGATCAAGGCAAACATTCTGATCAAAGTTCAAAATGATTATATTAACAAGTGAGACAATGTAGCATGTCTAATGGACTGTGAAATAAAGGTCAAGGTCAAAAATGGATGACTGCACTCAAGAGGCCATGCTAAGATGTATGCATGTACTAAGTATCACTGGCTGTAGGAGCAATAGTTACTGAGAAACTGACCTAAACACAAACACTTCACAAGTACCAAATATCACTCTGTAGGACCAATAATTACTGAGAAACTGACCTAAATGGAAAAACTTAAGAGAGTCACTGGACAGAAAACTATACATCACCTTGAAATCATCAAGACAAACATTTCGAGCAAGATTCATGATGATCACTTCAAAAATGTGACCTCTAGAGCATCAACAAGGTTTTCCTTTGATTTGGCCAGGTGAACTAGTTTTTTTATATCAAGTGACCCAGTTTTGAACTAGACCTAGAAATCAAGACAAACATTTTGAGCAATATTTATGATGATTATTTGAAAAATGTGACATCTGGAGTGTTAACAGTTTTCTGCTGATTTGGCCAGGTCACCTAGTTTTTGACCCCATGTGACCCAGTTTCAAACTTGACCTAGAAATCATCAAGACAAACATTTTGAGTAAGATTCATGATGATTGCTTCAAAAATGTGACCGCTAGAGTGTTAACAAGGTTTTCTGCTGATTTGGCAAGGTGACCTAGTTTTTTAACCCAAGTGTCCCAGTTTCAAACTTGACCTAAAAATCATCAAGACAAACACGTTGAGCAAGATTCATGATGATTGCTTGAAAAATGTGACCACTAGAGTGTTAACAAAGTTTTCTGCTGATCTGGCCAGGTGACCTAGTTTTTGACCACAGGTGACCCAGTTTCGAACCTGACCTAAAAATCATCAAGACAAACATTTTGAGCAAGATTCATGATGATTGCTTAAAAAATGTGACCGCTAGAGTGATAAGATTTTACGCTGATTTGGCCAGGTGACCTAGTTTTTGACCCCAGGTGTTCCAGTTTCGAACCTGACCTAGAAATCATCAAGACAAACATTTTGAGCCAGATTCATGATGATTGCTTCAAAAATGTGACCGCTAGAGTGTTAACAAGGTTTTCTGCTGATTTGGCCCGATGACCTAGTTTTTTATCCCACGTGACCCAGTTTCAAACATATCCTAGAACTCATCAAGACAAACATTTTGAGCAAGATTATTGCTTAAAAAATGTGACCGCTAGAGTGGTAACAAGGTTTTCTGCTGGTTTGGCCTGGTGATCTAGTTTTTGACACCACGTGACCCAGTTTCAAATTTGACCTAGAAATCATCAAGACAAACATTTTGAGCAAGATTCATGATGATTGTTTGAAAAATGTAACCTCTAGAGCATCAACAAGGTTTTCTTTGATTTGGCCTGGTGACCTAGTTTTTGACTCCAAGTGACCCAGTTTCAAACTTGACCTAGAAATCATCAAGACAAACATTTTGAGCAAGATTCATGATGATTGCTTGAAAAATATGACCGCTAGAGTGTTAACAAGGTTTTCTGCTGATTTGGGCCAGTGACCTAGTTTTGATTCCAAGTGACCCAGTTTCGAACTTGACCTAGAAATCATCAAGACAAACATTTTAGGCAAGATTCATGATGATTGCTTCAAAAATGTGACCACTAGAGTGTTAACAAGGTTTTCTGCTGATTTGGCCCGGTGACCTAGTTTTTGACCCCAAGTGACCCAGTTAAGAACTTGACCTAGAAATCATCAAGACAAACCTACTGAACAAGATTCATGATGATTGCTTCAAAAATGTGACCGCTAGAGTGTTAACAAGATTTTCTGGTGATCTGGCCCGGTGACCTAGTTTTTTGATCCCAAGTGACCCAGTTTCGAACTTGACCTAGATTTAATAGAGGCAAACATTTTGAGCAAGTTTCATCAAGATTGGGTCAAAACTATGACCTCTAGAGTGTTAACAAGTTTTTCCTTTGATTTGACCTGGTGAACTAGTTTTTGACCCCAAGTAACCCAGTATCAAACTTGACCTTGATTTCATAGAGGCAAACAATCTAACCAAGTTTCATCAAGATTGGGTTAAAACTGTGACATCTAGAGTGTTAACAAACTTATTGTTGACGATGGACGACGGACATAGGGTGATGACAATAGCTCACCCTGAGCTTTTGCTCAGGTGAGCTAAGAGTTTCAAGATGGCCGCCATGATGGCCATCTTGGATTTCCGATCCAAACAATTTAAGCTATTTTAGATCTACAAGTCACCCAAATGCTTCCGACCAAGTTTCGAATCAAATGGCCTTTCAGTTCAGGAGAAGAAGCGAAAAATATATTTTCAAGATGGCTGTCATGGCACCATCTTGGATTTCTGATAGGGATGATTTTAGCTATTTTTGATCTACAGGTCACCCTGATGCTTCCTACCCAGTTTAAAGTCAATAATAAGCCTTTTGGTTCAGGTGAAGAAGTGAAAAACAGATTTTCAAGATGGCTGCCATGGCGGCCATCTTGGATTTCCAATCAGAACGATTTTAGCCAATTTCAATCTACAAGTCACCCTGATGCTTCCTACCAAGTTTTAAGTCAATTGGCTTTTGGGTTTAGGAGAAGAAGCGAAAAAAAGATTTTCAAGATGGACACCATGGCGGCCATCTTGGATTTCCAATCAGCATGATTTTAGTTAATTTTGATCAACAAGTTACCCTGATGCGTCCAACAAAGTTTGGAGTCAATAGGCCTTTCGGCTCAGGAGAAGAAGAGAAAAATAGATTTTCAAGATGGCGACCATGGTGGCCATCTTGGATTTCCGATTGAAACTATTTTAGCTACTTTTGATCTACAAGTCACCCCGATGCTTCCTACCGATTTTCGAATCAATTGGCATTTGGGGTTAGGAGAAGAAGCGAAAAATAGATTTTCAAGATGGCCGCCATGGTGACCATCTTGGATTTATGATCGGCACAATTTTAGCTATTTTTGATCTACATGTCACACCTATGCTTCCTAGCAAGTTTGGAGTACATTGGCCTTTCGGTTCAGGAGAAGAAGCAAAAAATAGATTTTCAAGATGGCTGCCATGGCAGCCATCTTGGATTTCCAATCAAAACGATTTTAGCTATTTTTGAGCTACAAGTCACCCCAATGCTTCCTACCATGTTTGGAGTCAATTGGCTTTTGGGTTCAGGAGAAGAAGCGAAAAATAGATTTTCAAGATTGCTGTCATGGCGGCCATCTTGAATTTGGAGTCGATTGGCCTTTCGATTCAGGAAAAGAAGCAAAAAATAGATTTTCAAGATGGCTGCCATGGCGGCCATCTTGGATTTCTAATAGGCATGATTTTAGCTATTTTTGATCTACAAGTCACCCAAATGCTTCCTAGCAAGTTTGGAGGCAATTGGCCTTTCGGTTCAGAAGCGAAAAATAGATTTTCAAGATGGCGGCCATCATGGATTTTCGAACGGCACGATTTTAGCTATTTTTTATCTACAAGTTACCCCGATGCTTCCTAGCAAGTTTGAAGTCAATTGGCCTTTCTGTTCAGGAGAAGAAGCGAAAAATAGATTTTCAAGATGGCGACCATGGCGGCCATCTTGGATTTCTGATCGGCACGATTTTAGCTATTTTTGATCTACAAGTCACCCCGATGCTTCCTAGCAAGTTTGGAGTCAATTGGCTTTTCGGTTCAGGAGAAGAAGCGAAAAATAGATTTTCAAGATGGCGGCCATCTTGGATTTCCGATTGGCACGATTTTAGCTATTTTTGATCTACAGGTCACCCTGATGCTTCCTACCAAGTATCGCGTCAATTGGCCCAGGGGTGTAGGAGTAGGCTTTTAAAGCAATTGTTGATGCCGCATGACGCACAACGGACGTGCTCAGGTGAGCTAAAAAGAAAATGAACTCTTTTTCAGTGAACACCATAAAAATTATGAACTCGTGTAATGGAAAAATTCAAATTTTCACTTGTGTTTCACACTCGTGAAAATGGTTTTTATTCAATCGAAGAAAATATTTAGGGTATTCACAGCAAAAGAGTAAATATCCTTTATGTAAATTTACTTCAGCCTCTGGTGATACTATACGTCCCTGACTACTTAGTAAAGACTGTAGATTTACTTCAGCCTCAGGAGACACTGTACGTCATTGAAGAAATTACTTCGTAAAGAATATGTACCTACATCAGTCTGGAGACATTGTACGACCCTGAAGAAACTACCTTCATGACCATAAATAGTAGAACATTTAAATAATTATTTTACAAAACTGCCCAGGTCAGCAGACCGAGCTTACATTACATATTAAGTAGTTTCAAGAAGTCGTGTAAAATGTGTGAAGGTGACAGTTTGATTTGGGTTTTACGGCCCTTTCTTATATCGAGCCGATCGTTTATCAAAGGTGGGCGAAAACCGGAGAACCTGGGTAAAAAACACTTGACCATCCGTAAGCAGAACTTGGCTTTCCCACATGTGACCTGAGCGAGGCTCGAACCACAGCGGTAAGAAACCTAACCGATTAAGAGTTAGCTCTTATCCACCAGGCTATGGGGGCCCCGCGAAGGTGAGTTCCAAATAGCTTGTCCAAGGAGAGCAGTCACCCTTACACATCTCGAAACTACTGAGCCGATTGAGCTAAAACTGTATAGTTTTAAGCATCTCTTGGAAAACGACTTTAAGATTTTGAAAAAAAAAAAAAAAAAAAAAAAAAAAAACTTCGAAACTGTCATCCAAAATGGCAGTCAAGACCATATATGGTAAAACCTTTAAGGGACATGTGAAACTACTATGCGGATTTAGCTGAAATTTCTTGTGAATGATCCTTGGGCAATATAATTCAACCTTGTGAATAATAACTGAGAACCAGGCATCTAAGATGGCCGTCTTGGCAAGATATGGTAAAATCTTTAAACGACCTAACTATTTAGGCAATTGAGTAGATGCTACAGATGAAGCATCACTGGAATAAGGATTTAAATTTTGCGAAGATAACAGGGAACTGGCACCTGGTATGATCTCTATGCCCTAGGAAAATTTAACATTTAAGTGTTTTGTTTCGATACTGCAAAACCAACTGAGCTGATATTGCATATGAAGTGTCTTTGGGACAAACTCTCTAATGTGTGTGAAACATTTTTTTTTTTTTTTTTTTTTTTTTGATTTGGGTTTTACGGCCCTTTCAAGAATATTTCACTTATATCGAGCCGATCGTTCTTCGAAGGTGGGCGAAAATCGGAGAACCCGTAGAAAAACCACCTGACCATCCGTAAGCAGAACTTGGCTTTCCCACATATGACCCGAGCCAGGCTCGAACCACAGCGGTGAGAAACCTAATGGATTAAGAGTCAACTCTCTTATCCACTAGGCTACGGGGGCCCGTGTGTGAAACATACTGAGGAACTTGCATCCAAGATGGCCATCATTACCATAAATGTTTAAACATTTAACGCTTTCAGCCCGGCAGACCCAAATCAATACCTGTGCAAACAGTGTAGATCCAGATGAGACTAGTAACGATCATCAGGATTTACACAGTTTGCGTTCTTGTTTTGATTTTAGACTAAAACTACCATTTACATCAGTGGACAAGTCCAAATTGAAGAATGGTATACTAAAGGATGAAAATGTTAAACCTTTAAACGACCACTTCTCTACTTTATTTACTTAACAAAACAACAAAGAAAGATATTCTTTGCATCATTTTTTATTTACAATAGCTAAAATAATTATTCTACAACATAATACTTCTACCATTTTAGAACATAAAACATAAACTAAAGATTTATGTTAAAAATAAAATATAAATAACTGAGTGTGAAAAAAAGTCATAATTCTAATTTGAAATCCTTAAACCTTGTGCTACTGAACCCGGTTATACCCTGTCTTTGCAAAAATTGTAGATCCGGATCAGTTGGCTTACTCATCTTGATCTACACTGTCTTTAAGTATGTGAATTAATATCAACAACCTGGCTAAGTAATCTGACTGGCTGAAAATTGGAAGTGGGCGTGGCATCTTAGTTTATCAGCATGACAAGGGTTAAAGGTTGATACCCAAGCTATTTTAGATGTAACAAAATCACAGGAGCTTCACTTTCGTTCCAAACTGACTTCCCCAGACTACATATTTGATATTTTCCGTAAAGCTGAATAAAGCAAGTGTTCATCATACTCAAAAGTTTCAAGAAAACAATTTACGCTCTCAAAGAGGATCCGATGAATCTCTATACTCATTTCGAATGTTAAATATACACCAAAAGTTTTTAAACTTTAAAATTATAATCACTATTTGACTGTTAGTATAAATGCTTACCTTGGCCGAACTTGGCTACGTAGTATTATTAATTTATTAGCTGACTACCCATTTAGACAATATTTTCACGCTTGGTATCTTTTATCCAGTACTCAGTAGCAATTTATAGTAAACTATGGGCATCTGAATTTCATTTGGAAGGTATTTACAGATAACAAGAGCTCCACAGAACAAGGAAATATATACTCGTGGGGTGCCTTTATTAGGAAATGAAATGATGGATGGGCAGGACTTTGTTTGTAACTTTATCAGTAATATTAATGGTTCGAATTGAATTTAAAAATTACCCAACCTCCAAGTAAGACCGTGATCTGACATCACTGATACATGGGCTCTGTATATTATCCTGTGCTGATGAACACCGAAGTTGCAAGAAAAACATTCCAGTGGTTTAGAAGATATGGAATGGACATAATATTTGGTGGACTGTAACCTCGAAACAACATGTGCTGTTCCATATCATGGTGTAACCATTTACAAAGTTTCAGCTTGATGAGATATAAACTATAAGAGTCAGCTGGAAATGAAAAGGTTGCAGAAATTTTCAAAGGGGTATATCTCTGCTAATATTTGGTGCACTGTAACCTCGAAATATGCGCTGCTCCACATCATAGTGTAACTAAGCTTCAGCTTGATCGGATGTAAACTATAGGAGTTAACCAGAAACGATAAATTTACAGAAACGTTTAAAGGTGCATAACTCTAACCTTCAGTGAACTGTAAACTCAAAACAATGCACGCTGCTCCTCATCATGATCTAACTATAAACCAAGTTTCAGCTTGATTGACGTAAATTGTAGGAGTAAGCTGGAAAAGTTTACAGCAATTTTCAAAGGGGCATATCTCTGCCAATATTTGGTGGACTGTAACCTCTAAAAAGTATGTGCTGCTCCGAATCAACGCGGGATAACTCTTTGTTTGTTTGTGTTGATGTTTTACAGCCCAGTCAACCCAATGGGGTCATGTCGAGTGCGGTCAGTTTACCTAGCCACACTTTACTGGACAGGCTTAGTCCTCTAAGCTGTTAACCAGTATTGTGCACATTCTTTCGCCAGAAATTGACAACTGCCCTTCTTGAATCAGTGGAAGGGAGAGAATGACCGTAGAAAATATTTCATGATCAATCTCCACAAAAGAATGTTGCCGACCTCGGCGGGGGTTGAACCCGCTACCTCCTGGTCTCCAGTCGGACGGCACATCCAACTGAGCCACTGAGGCCGGCTACGGGATAACTCTTAATACTTGGTTGGTTGTAACCGTGAAACAACACCTTCTGCTCCACATCAAAGTGTAACTATCTCCAAAGTGTCAGCCTGATGAGATGTAAACTGTAGGAGTAACCCAGAAACGAAAAAAAAACTGACAAAAATTTACAAAGGTATTACTCCGGTAATAATTAGTGGAATGTAACCTCGAAACAATATGGGCTGTTCCACATCATGGTCTAACTATAAATCAAGTTTCAGCTTGATTGTATGTAAACTGTTGAAGAAATTAGCCGGAAACGAAAATACTGGAATTTTCAATGGGACATAACCACTAATATTTTGTGGATTGTAGCCTTGAAATAACATGCACTGCTCCACATCATGGTCTAACTATTAGTCATGTTCCCGCTTGATCGGATGTAAACTGTAGAAGTTAGCCGGAAACGAAAAAGTTAACAGACAGACAGATGGATGGATGCCAGACCCCGTTACATATTATGACCTATTTTTCTAAGGGCGTATAAAATGTAAGGTTATATCCAAAGTAGCTCAGACACCAACTTTAAATAATGAGTTCATTACCATGAAAGGATTAGTGACATTTAACAAGTTCATAATTCCACTAAACTTGTAGACTGTTACTAGTGCACATAGACTTAAGGAAAACATATATATACATTATTAGTGCAGATAACCCTTGTCAAAAGTTGCAGTCTCTTGAGAGTAAATTTCTAGTACAGTAGACCATTTTTCAAAAGGAATTTGATGCACAGGAAAGCCAACATTAAGTCACCAAAGTTGTCTCCTTGTTAAAAATTGTATTGTAGAATGATAGGCCAAAGAAAACTATCATTCAAACCTGCTTAAAACTGTTACTAAGATAAAACAATTAACACACCCAGTGGTGAGTTAGATTTAACGACACATCAACACATAAGGATCATTTGCCTCAATAGGGCATACTGACCAATTAAGGGGGATAGATACACTTGGTACATTTTATCACATTTTTACAAGGGAGATAACTTTTGTGACTTCTTTTTGCTTTCTAGTACACCATGTGTCTTCTGAAAAAGAGTCTAATCTAAAACGGAATATTCTGCTCCATTTGGGAGCATATTATTTCCTTTTGGAGAAGACACTTTTTCAGAAGTAATGTTAAAACATTTTACAAAGTGGTCATTTTTAAAAGGAAGACACTTTTGTGGCTTCCTTATTGTTTTTTGCCTACCCATCACGAAGACATGCCTATATAATTTCAACCCCCTTAAACCCCAATATTATGTAGTAAAACTAGGGTTAGTGGTATACATTATTTTTTATTTCTGTTCAAAACATAGATTGTTGGTACTTGCGCCTCACTGAGGCGGTTCTAAGAAGTACCCACATTCTATGTTTTGCGCAGAAATTTGAAAAATATCAGAATTTTTATCTGAAAATTTTCATTTTTTGGTGGTCAAATTTTCACTTTATATGAATAGGCCTGTTTTTGTAATGGGAAGTAGTAGAAACATAGAAAATGACACAATCATGAAAGTACAGCCTTCTCGAGATACCAAAAGATTGAGTTGAGCTTTTACGTCATGTCAACCCATTAGAGTCCGGTCGAGCATGGTGAGTTTATAACCACACTTTTCATGGACAATCTTAATCCTCTAAAGGTTAACCATTACTTAAGCACATTCTTTTGTCAGAAACTGACAAGTGCCCTTCTTGAATCAGCAGAAGGGAGAGAATGACTATCAAAATCATTTGATGATCAATCTCCTAAAAAAAATGTTGCCGGACCCGGCAGGGATTGAACTCACAACCTCCAGATCACCAGTTGGAAATGCATCTGACGGAGCTATCCAGGCCGGCTAGTATGATGAACTAACAGTAAGTTATGATGCTGCAATGATACAGAAAACTAACAGTACTGTGTAACTTACAGGAGTATGCTGCAGTGATACAGAAAACTAAAAAAAATACAATGTAACTAACAGAATTATGATACAATGATACAATAAACTAGCAATATGGTGTAACTAACAATAAATATGCTGTAATGATACAGAAAACTAACAACCAGAGGACTAAATTTCAAGGGTTGAGCGCAAGACTAGTGTAAGTCAGATAGTTGTTTTTCCCCAAACATAATCTCCTCACCATGAAGGCGTTATGAAGATTACAACATTTCTTTCTGTAAACAATGAAAATTTAGGTGCCATTGCTCGTATGAGCAATGGCACCTAAATTTGCATTGTTTACAAAGGGGTCCAAGTTGCCCCAAAACAAGGGTTTCAAAAATATGTTTGAGTTACTATAGTCTTGCGCTCAACCCTCGTAATGGTCCTGTAGCTCACCTGAGACAATTCGTTCTGCACAATGTTATGGTAATTTTAAAGACTGAAACATATGGGTACTGTAGCCAGCATAGTTTGGAATTTACCTTTTGTTTGTTTGTGTTGAGGTTTTACGGCCCAGTCAACCCAATGGGGTCATGTCGAGCATGGTCAGTTTACCTAACCACACGCTAACTGGGCAGGCTTAGTCCTCTAAGCGGTTAACCAGTACTGTGCACATTCTTTCGCCAGAAACTGACAACTGCCCTTCTTGAATCAGCGGAAGGGAGAGAATGACCGCAGAAAATATTTCATGATCAATCTCCACAAAAGAATGTTGCCGACCTCGGCGGGGGTTGAACCCGCGACCTCCTGGTCTCCAGTCGGACGGCGCATCCAACTGAGCCACCAAGGCCGGCATTTAGCTTTTGTTAATTTGGCAAAACATTCACCTAAATATGGCTTCATACCAAATATCAAAGGCCTGGGCCTTATAGTTTCAGACGGAGATTTAAATTTTGCCTATAGAAGTCTATGAAAAACATTTGATATTTCCATAAAAAGTCAAGGTCAACCCAAGCTTATCATTTTTTTCAAAATTTATTGGCCCTATGTCCCCAATGCTGAACACCTTGCCCCAGACTCATTGGCCCTTTCATTCCGGAGAAGGATTTTAAAGATTTTTTACCATTGGGCTTGACGGCCATCCTGGACATACGACCTAGATGCGGTGAACATCCCCCCCCCCCCCCCCCCACCCCCAAAACCCATTGAGGCTCCATGTGAAATTTGGCTTTCATTTGCCCAGTGGTTTCTGCGGAGAAGACGTTGAAATCATTTTCCCTGTACGAAATCTACGAAAAACAAGCTGTCAGCAGACAACATAGCTCACCTGGAATTGGGGTGATACTGGAGTGTCAGTGTGTTCTTGAGGGCCAGTCTGATCTGGGTCTGCACCGTTTGCTTAGGCCTGTCCCAATACCTAGAATAATTATGGTAAGAGGAAATGTTATGGCATTTTAGCTCTTGATAGGATTTCTTGTGCTATGGTTTGGTCATTTGTTGTCATGAATTTGACAATATCAGGGATCATTTACAAAAAAGTCTGTTACCTTGACCTTGAGGTCATAGGCATGGGTGGTTGTGATGATGAATAAAACTTTGGACCTGTATCTATTATCATTCAAGGTCAACCCAAGGTTATATTTTTTTTTTTCAAACTTCATTGTGCCCATGTCCCCAGTGCTGCATACCAAGCCCCAGCACCATTAGCTCTTTGGTTACGGAGAAGATTTTATATTGTTTGTGATGAGGTTTTGCAGCAAGGTTGGCAAAATGCTGGCAAATATAAGTATTTTCCATGCCGGTGGTATTTACCGGTAAATACCGGCAAATACTGGAAATTGGCATTTACCACCCTGGAAGTAAGACAAAACCCTACCCTCAGTATCAACCTATGGACAATGTCTGTAATAGGGGCTACATAGTTGACTTAGTATTTACATTATACTGATTGCAGTTTAACTCTGGTTTAAGTTTACTTTAATATTAAATTCAGTTAAGTGAAATCTACAGTCGATGCAACTGGCACTGGTTTTGTTGTCTTGTTCAACAACAGCAAAGAAGTTCTAAATGGGATCTTTTTGCTTCATGATGAATAGTAGTATGATACTGTTGTGAATAGTGCAGATTTTAGAGGTGACTATAACCAGAAATTTTCTGACTTCCAGGGTATATCAGGTTTGAAGCCATACTATAACTCAAGCCTTACCTATGACACCTTTTTACTTTCACCTAGACTTATTGTCTATATGCATTCATTTATGACATCTTGCCCCTGGCTATCAAGTACCCTCTTGAACAAACAATTGTCCTGGGATTTGTTGTTTTAGTAATTAGACCATACAGGTAGTCTTGCTAATTACATGTACACTAAAACTCCTAAAAATTTTGAATATGGTAAAGTGATGTAAATATCCTAAACTTTGCAAAACATACTTTTACCATACAGAAGACTGTGTTTAAAAGATGCAGATGGCCTGGCAAACATTTAAGATCCTGATCAGACTGTTCAGTATGATCTTGGTCTGCTCTTTTTGACATGGTCTGCTCTTTTTGACATGGTCTGCCAGCACAAAAGCTTAGGGTCATTATGGTAAATGTCAGTGGCCAGGTGCACAGGTGAATTTCTACTACTGAGATAAAGGCCTACATGATTTTTTTTTTTTAATTAAAGACCATTTGTTGCTTAAATAATTTCAAAATTTTTGTCTTAGATTCACTTTTTGGCAGTGTTACATGTTTATATTGAGATTTCTTCTATTCTTCAGGGTGGTAACCTTATATAATTAATGATTTTAACATTCTTACTCATCTAGTTTGCTTATACTATTTCAATGCAACTTGTTTAAAGACTTCTGCAGTTTTTTTAAGGCCAAAAAAATTTCAATTTGCCGGTATTTGCCAGTATTTGCCACTTGAGGAGTATTTTCCAGACCGGTAAATACCGGCAAATGCCACTGGTAAATACCGGGGGTGGAATTTGCCGCCCAACCTTGTTTTGCAGCCCAGTCAACCCATTGGGGTCATTTCGACGCGGTCAGAGTTTACCTAACCACAATTTTCTGGGCAGACTAGGTCCTCTAGGCGGTTAACCACTATTGTGCACATTCTTTTGCCAGAAACTGACATAGAAAATATTTCATGATCAATCTCCACGAAAGAATGTTGCCGACCTCGGCAGGGATCGAATCCGCGACCTCCTGGTCTCAAGTCGGACGCACATCCAACTGAGCCACCGAGGCCGGCTAAGAAGATTTTAAAGTGTTTTTATCATATATGGGTGAAGCAGCCACCCTGGTCATGTGACCTAGATGCGACAAACAAACTTTCGTTCCCCCTACCCATTGAGGCAATTGAAAACCTCTTGGGTGGGGCCATTTTTTATCCCAGGGCTATAATTTGAACAATCTTAGTAGATGTCTACTTCTACTTTCAGACAAGAAGATTTTTAAAGTTTTGTCTATAGGAGTCTATTAAAAAACATTTGACCTTTCTGTAAAAAAAGTCAAGGTTAACTGAAGGTTATAATTTTTTTCAAACTTTATTGGGACCATGTCCTGAATGCTGCATATTAAGCCTGAGGGCCATTGGTCCTTTGGTTCCAGAGAAGAAGATATTTCAATATTTAAAAGGTATTGTTTACCAAGTGGCATATATATGCTACTTGGTTTTTACCATATATGGGCGTTGCGGATATTTTGGCCATGTGACCCAGATAAGGCGAACATACTTTTATTACCCCTACACATTAAGGCTCCATGTAAAATTTTGCTTTGATTGGCCCAGTGGTTTCTGAGAGGACATTTGAAGCGTTTTTCCTATCTAAGTCTATAAAAAAGTGACCCTTAGGGTGGAGCCATTTTTTCCCCAGGGCTGTAATTTGAACAATCTTGGTAGTGATCCTACAAAAAAAAGTTAAAAGTCCAGGGAGTGCCACAATCACAAATCACAGCCCTTCCCAGAAACCAAGAGGAAGAGGAATCCGACAAATCCAAACAAGCACAAATCGGACAAACGTACGATTAACTCTCTCTTCCCCAAGCGAGGTAATCGCAATGCTAAAAGGACTGAAAAACACAAGAACAAAATGAAACAAATAGTTATACTAACACCGGGACCACCGCCTTAGAACTGTCAGTAGAGTAAACCACCGGGGGGTTGAAAGCACTTTTACAGCTAGCCAACTTCACCCTGGGTCCCGATGCTACTCTTAATACAGAAATACATAAAAAATAACCAAACTTTAAAGGTCTAGGCTTTCTAGTTTCAGACCAGAAGATTTTTAAACATCTGCCTGTAGACATCTATGATGAAAAGTTTGATCTTTACGTCAAAAAGGTCAGGTCAACCAAAGATTATAATTTTTTCAAACATGTCCCCAGTGCTGCATACCAAGCCCATTAGGGCAACTGGCCTGTTCCTTCCGAAGAAGATTCTAAAGGGTTTTTACCATATACGTATGGGCATGGTAGCCATCTTGATCATGTGACCTAGATAAGGTGTGACCAAGATAAGGCAAACCAATGTTCCCCTGCAAGGCTATTTTTTACCTCATGGCTGTACAGAGTTGCCACTCATTTTCTATTTCAAAAGTCACTGACTTTTCACCATTTTCCAAACATTTTCAACAGCCTGCCAACTCCCCTTACAGCTGTACTGACAGCCACCAAAATCTTCCAATAGAGCACTTTCAGAGAATTAAACAATCTTTTAACAAAAGAATGAGGCCAATTCTGAAATTTATGTGAAAATTAAAGAGACTGCCAAAGCCGTCTCGGTTTTCAGAAATTTTTTTAAATTCCCTGACTTTTGTCATTTTATTTTTTTTCCCAATTTCCCTGACTCAAACCAAAATTCCCTGACTTTGCCCTGACCTTTTCATTTTCCAGACTTTTTCCCTGACAACACTGCTGTAATCTGAACAAGTCAAATTGATTCTTCCAATGAAGTTTCGCATCAACTGGTCTTTCAGTTCAAGAGAAATGGTTGGAAACAGGTTTTCAAGATGACAACTGAGGTGGCCATCTTAGATTTTCTTTCAGAACTATTTTAGCAGTTTGTAATCAACAAGTCACCCCAATACTTCCTATAAAGTTTCAGCTAAACCAGACCTCATTAAAGAAAAGTTATGTACTTCAAATTAGATTTTCAAGATGGCTGCCATGGCCACCATCCTGGATTTCTGATAGGAACGATTTTAGCTATTTCATCACGAAAACAGGCCTATATAATTCTGAACCCGTAAACCCCACTTTTATATAGTAAAACTGGGGTTTACAGGGCTAGACATTATTTTTCTTATTTTCTGCTCAAAAAGATGGATTGTGGGTACTCGTTAGAACTGCCTTACCAAAGTGGTTCTAACAAGTACCCACAATCTATGTTTTGAGCAAAAATATGAAAAATAGCCAAGTTTTTTATCTGAAATTTTCAGTATTTGAAGGTGCTTTTTTGTATATTTGAACAGGCATTTTCGTAATGTAATCTACAAGTCACCCTTGTACTTCCTACTAAGTTTCGAGTCAAGTCTGATCTTTCAGTTCAAGAGAAGCACAAAATAAGTTCCAAGATGGCGGCCATGGCTGTCATCTTGTATTTCCTACTGGAATGATTTCAGCTAGTTTTAATCTGCAAGTTGCCAGATACTTCCTATTAAGTTTTGAGTCAAATGGACTTTCAGTTCAGGAGAAGATGAGCAAAACAGATTTTCAAGATGGTGGCTATGGCAGCCAACGGATTTAAATTCAGATCAGAATTTAGCTCCTTTTGATCTACAAGTTGTATCGGGCCCATACATCCTACCAAGGTTCGAGTTAAATGGTCTTTTGGTTCAGGAGAAGAAGAGCAAAAAAAATAAAATACTTTCAAGATGGTGGCTGCATGGCTGCAATCTTGGATTTCCTGTCTGAATGATTTAAGCTATTTTTTATCTACAAATTACCCCGATACTTAATTCGTACCATTTCAAGTCGATTTGACTTTTGGTTCAGGAGCAGTACAAATTATATTGATCAAAATGGTTTTATCTTCTTTTGATATACAAGTCACCCTTATACTTTCTACAAAGTTTCCTGTCAAGTGGCCCTTCGGTTCAGAGGAGAACAAGCACAAAATAGATTTTCAAGATGGCAGCCATTTTGGATTTCCAATCGGAATGACTTTAGCTTCTTTTGATCTACAAGTTGCCACAATACTGCCTAAGTTTGGAGTCAGCTGATCTTTTGGTTCAGGAGAAAAAAGCAAAATAGACCTTCAAGATGGCCGCCATGGCAACCAGCTGGGATTTCTGATCGCAAAGAATTAAGTTATTATTTGTATCTACAAGTTGCCCCAATACTTCCAAGTTTTGAGTCAAATGACCTTCTCATTCAGAAGTACAAAACAGATTTTCAAGATGGTGGACATGACGGCCATTTTGGATTTCCAATCTGGACTATTTTAGCTACTTTTGATCTGCAAGTTGCCCCGATACTTCCTACCAAGATTCGACTCAGCTGGCCTTTCAATTCAGGAGAAGAAGCGCAAAAACATATTTTCAAGATGGCCACCTTGGCGGCCATCTTGGATTTTCAACTGGAATGATTTTAGCTGTTTTTGATCTGCAAGTTGCCCCAATAAATACTTCCTACCAAGTTTAGAATCAATTGGCCTTCTGGTTCAGGCCGCAGCGTAAAATAGATTTTCAAGATGGCTACCATGGCGCCCATCTTGGATTTCAGGTCAGAACAATTTTAGCTAATTTTGATCTACACATCAGCCAGCTGCTTCAGGACTACCACCTTGTCACCCAGATGCTTCCTACCAAGTTTCGAGTCAATGTCTTTGAACTGCGACTGTATATATTTTTTCCAAGACCTTCCAATGTAAAAGCCTAAATAAACAAAGTTGACCTTGTACTAAAATTGGTCAAGGTCAAGCTCCCAGATTCATCAATTATATAACTTTTGTAGGGCTCAAGTCTCTTTTGCTGTGTGCCATGTTTCAAGGTCATCTGACATGGTTCTCGAGATGATTTTTAAAGGGTTTTTATCATATATGGGCATGGCGGCCATCTTGGTCATGTGACCAGGACCAATTATATAAATTTTTGTTCACGCGAGGCATAGATGTTCCATATAAAATCTAACGTCAATCGGTCCAGTGGTTTCAGAGTAGAAGATGTTTGATTAAAGTGTGGACGGACAACTGACAATTGGTATACTATAAGCTCACCTTATCAGTCTTTGGCTCAAGTGAGGTAAAAGTATATCTATTTTTCATAAGGAACCTATATAATATACATGTATATATGAAATTTCAAAACCCTAGCATGTATGGTTCTTAAGATTATGGCATGCATCAAAAAGTGTGACAGACAGACGGACGGAAAAACAAAGGCAAGCCAATATTCCCCTCCAACTTCTTCGAAAATGGGGGCATTAAAATGGAATATTTCCCAATGTTTATAAGGTGATCTAGTCATTATCCCTAATATGCTCATCAAGTTTCAAGGAACTAGAGCTCAAATAATTTCCAAGCTATCTTGCTAAGTTAATCAGTTAATCTGCTTATCATCCCCAATAGGCACACCAAGTTTCAAGTGACTAGCTCAAATAGTTTGAGATATCTTGCTGACAAGATTTCATTATCATTATATAACAAGGGTGTGACTCTGAAACAAAATCAGATTTTTTTTTAAAGTAATAGGTAATCTATTCATCATCCCCAAAAAGCACACCAAGTTGCATGGCTGTAGCTCAAATAGTTTGAGATCATTCTTAAAATGAAAAAAAAAAAAATTCATCAGTTTTTACATGGGACATAACTTCTGATTTTTTTTTTAAATTAATCAGGTAATCTACTTATCATCTCAATTAATCAGCATACCAATTTTCAAGGTTCTAGCTCAAACACTTTGAGATATCTTGCCAAGAAGATTCCACTATGCCACATAGGCTTTTCAATATCAGTTTTTACAATGGGCATGTTACTCCCAAGAAAAACTTAAGCTTTTTATAAAGTTAATCTGGTGATCTACACATCAGCACCAATATGCTCACCAAGTTTCAAGGCCCTTAGCCTTAGCTCAAACAGTTGTTGAGACAAGATTTCATCATCATTATTTTACAAAGGGCATAATTTCGGATAAAATGGGAAATTTTTCCCAAGGTAATCTGGTAATCTACTGAACATCCCTAAAAAGAATACAAAGTTTCAAGGTTTTAGCTCAAAAACTTTTCTTGCTGACAAGATTCCATTAAGTTGTTAGAAAAGGGACATTACTCTGGTACTACAGGTCTGACAGAAAATAGAAACAAATACTGATACATTGATTTTCCATTCCAATTCCACACATAAAATTTCCAATCCTACCTATGTGCAAAGTGTGTCGAACGAACAGGCAAACAGACATATGAACAGACAAATGATGACCCAAAAGCAGTATGCCTCTCTAATGTCTAAGGAGTTGGGGGCATACAGGGTTCGCACTAGGATTTTTTTTTTCTTTCGCCACCATTTTCGCCAATTTGATTTTTTTTGTGCCATTTTCTTTAACTTTGAGCCAGATTTTGAGCCAAATTTTGGTCATTTTTCGCCAAAGAATTATCTTGTCAGAAAAAAAGGTGTTCATTTACTGATTCCTTTAATTGCAGCAGTAGATTCAAGAATCAGTATAGTGTGAAATGTGTGGGGAAATTAATTCTCACACTGATTTTTAAAACTTCTGCTGTAATAAATTAATTACAATGTCATGAATTAATAATAAGTCTTTGTTTTGCATATCGAATGATGAAGTCACAAAAAATAGAACACTTTACATGGAAACAAAAGTTGTGAAAAGTGTTGTATAAGCCAATAAATATAATATTATTAATGTATTATACTTGAGAGAATAACGTGACAATATTCATTTGTACCCTGATAAATGCGGGGTAAGTTTCTTCCACAGCAGGTTTTACCG
Source organism: Anodontia alba (assembly GCA_964016985.1). NCBI lineage: Eukaryota > Metazoa > Mollusca > Bivalvia > Lucinida > Lucinidae > Anodontia > Anodontia alba. Next base: position 40,397,199 of record OZ024838.1, on the reverse strand, counting down.
TTTTAAGGGAGCTAACTGCAACTGACTTAAAAGGGAGTTAACTGCAATTGCTTTACGAATCGGGTCTATGCAAAATGGAATGGGGAACAGCATTTTTTTTATGAATCGCGCCAATAAAAAAGAGGGGTCATGCTTATACAATAAGCGGTTAACCAGTACATTGAACACCCTTCCGTAAGAAACTTGTAACTGCCAATCTTGAAGTAGTGGAAAGAGCGAATGACTGTAGCAAATACATGTGTTTCATGATAAATCGCTACAATCTGTGGGGATCTAATGCGCGATCCGGACCATCGTAGAAATAATATTACTTCAAATGGGCAAATTTATTTGGGGACCCATTTCACGTTCGATACTCGAAACTAGAACATCAGAGACTAATGCGTCCGCCTCCAAGGCATTTATTCATGTTTTTTTTTTTTTTTTCGGGACGACGTTCGTTGATCGCCATATTAAAATTAAGGCTCATAAGACGGTACCAAAACATGCTTAATTAAAGTCGGCACTGTGAAAGTGTACTTACCGCTTCAATAAGCTGAACCGATTAATGACAATAATTATTTCTCGTGTAATCAAATTGTTTTCCATCTTTGTGTTTGACAAAGGATTCCACGTGATTACATTCTGGGTAAATTTCCGTGACGTTGGCGATGCTTCTCTGACATAAATTCCTGATTGGTAGTTTCGGCAGAGCGTCATGAATATTGAGGAGGAAAGGCGTGGAAAGTGGGCCGTGCTACTGTCAAACTGCCCATCACGGCACATGACCTTATATCGCTTTGGCGAATTATACAATCAAGTAAGGTGCGATAGACACTCGCGACAATTATATGGCTCAGTAGCAGGTAATTCAGGCGATGTTTTTTTCGCCACTTGTTTTCGCCAATTTATGATTTTTTGTGCCAAATTTTATTTTTCTGCGCAAATGGCGACAATGGCGATCGGTAACGCGAACCCTGGGCATAGTTGAAACTGCCAGTATTAGAAATCTAAATCAAGGAAGTAAACTCTGGGAGTAAAATTTCTTATAACTGAGCGGCAACATCAGAAAACGTACCTTTGGACTTGATTCATATATATCAGCCTGGGCATTTGCGCAATCTGATCAGAATCTTAACTGGGCACATTTTCGATAGACAAGGATGCAAATTTTCTTCATACAGACAGCAAAGAATCTGATCAGACTGCATGGATTCGCAGACTGTTTGTCTTTGTTGGGTGCACACGTTCAAAAGACCAATTTCTCATGTTGCAGCTTAATTCTCCTTTATATATATCCATCAAAATATATTGTGATACTCATTACACGTACCATTATGTGTTCTACCCAAGTAGCGGGTGTGCTCTCGGTTCTAACTCATACACATTTGAGCCATAATGGTCTCATTTGATACATGTATGTGGTTTAATAGTTAGAAGTATAACAGAGATTTTGATAGAAGTCCTGGTCACAGTTACAAATGTATGTTAACCCTTCTCTTGGTATACAAAACATGCTCTGTCTTAGCAAACAGTGTAGATCAGAAGCCATTAAATATGAATTTCTATCAAAAACACAGCTCAAGTTATCTAATTGGCTGGAAATTAGAAGTGGACGTGGCATCTTAATTTATTCAGCATGACAAGGGTTAAGGAGATAAACTATTACAGGCAAACATTGGAAATACAAATGCATATTGCAGTATATTAAACTAATATTGAAACAAAAAAAAAAACAAAATACTCTTTTTACCCTAATTACCGCACATACCCATATAAGGACACAGTCAAGCAATTCTGTAGTCTTCACATTACAGCCAATGTACTTTTTGTCTATTTCTTGATAAAGCCATATGTTGTGGGTACCCATTAGAATTCCATTGACTTGTCGATGCAATTTAGATGAGTACCCACAACACACAATTTTGCAAAGAAAATCAGAAAAATAAATTGCATATAAACATCATCAAATAAGTCCTTAGCTGATCTTTTTTTTTTTTTTTTTGAAGTGTACATTTAGTAGGTAGATGCATATTTTACCACAGGTTTTTCAAGTAATTTTGAAAAAAAAAAAAAATAAGTGCACAGCGAGGTAATTAGGTCAATTACAGTAGTTTCCATAGCCAGCAAATTGTCTTTTAAGCTAGACAATCATAAGTGATAAAAATCAATCATATAAAACAATACAGTACATAACAATGTAGTTCAATACAATTTATGTATATATTGCTAATCAAAGTGCAATCCTACAAAACAATATAGACTGGCTCCATCTAACTGATATACATTGTATTATGGATCAGCATTAGTGTCAGAATTTCATAGTCACCATCGGTTTTGTAAAACAGACTTATTATCGATTAATAATCGACTTGTACAAAATATATTCACAATTAATTTAGTCCTCTTCCAGATACTTACTCATTTCTCCGCATTAAAACATATCCATGAAAACATGTTGTGGGTACTCATTAGAAAAGCCTCTGCAAGGCCCTTCTAATGAGTACATTTATACCCGTAACAGGTTTTCAAGGAAGAAAAATATGTACTGAACATGGCTGAATTTGTCTGAACCGATTCTGAATCTAGGCTGAACACTTAATTGGTGGCTAAATCCAGCTATAAACAGAGAGAGATTGACTGTAGAAAATATTCTATGAAAGATGATGCTGGCCCGGTCAAATCCTAAACCTCCTGATCACCAGCCAGACACGCATACAACTGAGCCAATGAGGCCAGCCGAGTCAGCGCATGACAAAACCTACTTTAAGGCTCGAGACACCAGAGAAGACTCAGATCAGCCTGCACATCCGTTCAGTCTGATTAGAGTCTTTGCTGAGTGCATGTGCCTTCTACAGCCTTTGGGGGTGGATGGACAGGATGATCAGAGTCTTTGCTTATTGTAGTTAAGGTTTAGTCATGTGCTGGCTCATGTTTTGTATATTTGAGAACCCACGTTACTTTAGAAAATCTCAGGTCAAATACAAAATGGTGGCCTTAATAATTATGATCAAACTAAAACAAGAAATCCGTGGAAAGCGATGTCGCACCTGCGGGGATTAAGTCATACAAGTTCCTATTTGTATTGAAAAAAAAAATCTATTTTGCAGTATTCAAGAAATTGATGGGTTAGTTTGTAAGAAAAATGGACAAAGTAGAATTGACGAAAAATGTCACGTGACAATCCCAAGCTAGGTATTGTTAACAACAATATGTATGCAAAATATGATCCTAATCCATCAATTCTTTCACAAGATATTGAAGATATTTTGGGCATAAATCAAGGGCCCCGAACTCTGCTGAAATGTATCTGAGATTTATGTGCAAACAATATGCACATCTTCAGACCATGACCTAATCATCTGTGAAGTTTCAAACTATTGGCCTAAAACTGCAGGAGGAGTTGCGCTCACGAAACACCCACTGACTATAAGGGTTTTAGGTAAACAAAGCAGAAAAAGTTGAAAAAAAAAAAAAATCTGAGGTTTATGTGCAAACAATATGCAAATTTTCAGACCCTAACCTAATCATCTGTGAAGTTTCAAAACTATTGGCCTAAAACTGACTAAGACTAAGTTAACAAAGCAGAAAAAGTTGAAAAAAAAAATCTACACACCATGGCCAAAACATCTGTGAAGTTTCAAAATGATTGGCCAAAAACTGTAGGAGGAGTTGCGCTCACGAGACACCCACTGACTGTAAGGGTTTCAGGTAAAAACTGACTTCAGTTAACAAAGCAGAAAAAGTTGAAAAAAAAATCTGAGAATTATGAGCAAACAATATGCACATCTACACACCATGGCCAAAACATCTGAAGTTTCAAAATGACTGGCCAAAAACTGTAGGAGGAGCTGCGCTCACAAGACACCCACTGTCAATTGTTGACGAACGGACAAACGGATGGGTCACGGCACGCCTACATTGTAATGTATATCGCACCTGCGTGCTAACGCAGGTGCGACAAAAAATGTATTCTATCATATATGCTAAATAACCTTTCAGATCATTCTGCACATCTGCACAGTATCATCAATGTCAATGCCTAACTATAACAGGGTTTTCAGTAAAAAAATTTTGAGGAGGCGGGAGCAGAATTGGAGACTGCCAAAATGGCTACTGCCTACATTACCGTATTTACCTTTATATTTAGACAGACAGGCCTGAGCAAACATTGTAGACCCAGATGAGACTGCAGAATGCGGCTTATCATCAGGGTATACACTGTTTGCCAAATCATCCTGCAATTTTTTGACACGATAACGGGTCGTTAATTGTACTTGTTCAAAGTTTAGAACAAGTATGGTAAGGAGTTGAGGTGTCCGAATACTTAGGTAAATACGGTAAGTACTCTGTGTATTATATATATATATATATATATATATATATATATATATATATATATATATATATATATATATATATATATGTATATATATAAAATGCAATAAAAAAGGATTTTAGGCGGCCAGAAAAATCTTTGTGGGTTAATACTTTGGCCTCCAGCCGCTTCTCAATGAAAACCCCTCTATAGTATCCAGGGATTCTCTAAGTAGACAGAGAAGGTACTGATCAGACTGTACAGAAGCACACGCTGATCTGAGCATCACTGTTTGTGTATGCCTTGTAAAGGGGCGGATTCAGAGATGTTCAGGGGGGGGGGGGGGGGGGGGGGGGGAGGGGTTTCAGTCTACTCCTCCTCTATTCAAAATTTCATTTTTCATGGGAAATTTCAGGTAAATCTGATAAATTTGGGTTACCATAATTACCATAAATCATAAGTTAATATTCACATCCGTTACTCTTTACCTTCAACAAATGCATTTAACTACCTGTGAATGTGTGTAAAATTGCAGAGTACCTTACAAACAGTGTAGACCCTGATCACATGCAGAAGAAGATAGCATCTAATCTTGGTCTACACTGTTGCTCAGGCCTGTATGTCTGCCCAAATACGCAGACTAAGTGACATACTTTAATCAAACCGAACCCTCCGACCTCATCCTGGATCTGCCCCTGTTGTAGACATAATCTCTTGACACATTCGTAAACAAATACAGTCTGCTAAAATACACACTGTACCTCTCTACATGGACACAGTGAGGACCTGATCAGCCCCCACACTAGAGAGATCTTTATCTTGCTCAAGACAACATTTATACAATACAGAACATACACATAGCTAACAGTATACACCTAGACCAGCCCACACACCCACAAAATCTTACCTGGCTGTGTACCAGCTTTCTGGGCAACATTCATGTGTAAATCATACAGCACAGAAATAAATTACTCGTCTTTTTTTTTTTTCTCCCTCTCTGCAAATTATGACTTTTGTGAAAGAATGTTACATAAATGATGTATGTGGGTTCACAAAGCCAGAAATAATGTGTTAAGGCAAAAAAAAAAACAACAAAAAAAAAAAACGTGTGTGTGTGTGTGTGTGTGTGTGTGTGCGCGCGCGTGTGTGTTTCAGGTTTTCCAACCCCACCTACCGGTAATCTTTTGGCTATACCCTAATACATTTGGGTAAAAAAAAATGTAAAAGGATAAAAAAAAATACACTTCTTTTCAAGAAAACAAAGGAATACAATGCACAGAGTAATAATTTAACTGTTTTATTGATAAGACCCCAAATATTCATTAAATTGCCCTGTACAGCGCATGTACTTAATAAAGGTTTCTTCTATCAAACCGTATTGGATCTAATTACCACATATACCCCTATAAGCGCACAGTCAGGCATTTCGTTGTATTCAGATTACAGCCTTGTATTTTTATCTGCTTTATAAAAGTATATATTTTGAACATAAGTACCCATTTGTCAAGGCAACTGAAATGAGTAGCAACAGCATATACTTTTATGATGTATCGAGGCAGTTCAAGTGAGTACCCACAGAATATGCTTTTATATGGGTCTATTTCAGGTAAATGGAAAAAATAACCTCCATCACACTGAATTATTAAAAATCTAATTTGAGCCATTTTTTTATATTATACTGATAAAATGATAATTAAAGTTTCAAAAATTGGCAGAAAAAAGATAGTTTATGATTTTCTTTAAAAAATATGAACAATAATTTATGACCTAGTAAATGTGATGGATGTTACCTGGTCAATGTATATGTGAATATATGACATAGTATGTTTTGTTATTTATATAAATAAATTTTTCATTAAAGAGTTAAAAGTGTAGTATATCTTTTAAACAAATATTTGGGAAAAGAGGGATTTCTGTTTCTCCTTTTTGCGAGTTGTTTTAAAGTGACGGACGTTACTTCTTTTTCCAACGCATTTTACATTTGCGTCAAGTCAGCTTTGTGGAAAGGGCATTAATTATCACTCTGGTAAAAGTCTGGTTTATACTATTCGAGCTTGACTGCCTGATAGTGTGTAATAATTGTAATACATTATGCAATTTATACTATTATTGATGTAAATGTGTTTGGACGTTACACTTGACCGATTGACTAATAAAGAAAAGTGACGGATGTTAAACATGACTTGATATTCCATTTATATCTACTTATCTTGTCTTTCATCAAATTTTGAGAGACTGATGGACTCCGCATCTGATCTGAGATGCAAACTATTAAGTACTAATACCACTCTTACACTCCAGTCAAAGTTAAAAAGCAGAAAAAAAAAAAAAAAAAAAAGCTGGAACAAGTGAAATGTTGGACATAATGTAAACTTTAGACGCTAGAAACTTAATCATTGCAGCAAATTTCTACTGTTCAAATCAATAATGTTATTGGCATACTTATCACATCAAGTAAAACCAGAAGATGATAAATTAACAAACTCTGATACTGGGGCAAAACATACTGTGATACTGGGCCAAAACATACCAGAACAACTGTATAGTTCTAATTGAAAACATTAAGTAAGAATTCAAAGTAAGTTTTAAAAGTATTATAGACTTTATGATTTTAAGAACAGACTATCAGAGTTGTCTGGTATGACTTGCTTTTCAGTAATAAAGAAGGCAAGATGAAACATTTAATAAATGTATTTATTTCTTTCCCGCCACTTCACAGAACAAAACAAAAAATCAGACTTCCGGAACTTTGGTGTCCACTTCTTTTAAAAGTTTGCATCAGCTGAAAAGATAAAGTGGAAATGTATAGAATTAAAGCAGCAGGGGGGGAATGGACTTTATTTTTTGGGGGCCCAAAGGGGCTCCCGCATAGACAACAATTTGTATCAACGTCGAGATGCTCCCACGTAGACAAACAATTCTGTATGTACGTCAAGACGACCTCCTCGGGCGTGCGGCCGCGCATCGGCTCTTCCTGAGGCCCATGCCCCCCGCGGCCCCCAAGTGAGCATAGTGAGAGCCCCTGGGGACGGCCCCTACCCTCGCCGGCCTTTGGGCTCATCTATTAAAGAAGTGGATGACTGCTGATATACCACTACAAGCGACATGCCCAAGGGACACAACACATGCAAATGGCTGACCGTGAGCTCAATGGAGCTCTGTGGTAAAAGCTGTCTTACGGACTTTTGTAAAGTTCATCTGGTGAGACTTTGTAAAGGCTCACGCACTCAGCCCTGCAGGGGTTGTGGGGTAGGGGATACAAACAAGCAACAGCTCTGTTGTCAGTGCGGGTATAGGAGTGAGTGGCGTTGTGCAACAAGAGCGATGCGAAAGGAATTTGCGCGTCTGGCCACCATCAAGATTTCCATTTTGAGGAAGGTGATACAAGGTATATACCCATCTGGCGCCATGGCTACAATTGATGACCTGATCGAAGAAATACTCGCAAAGGCCCATCCTCGATGTGCCCATTCCAGACCACAGTGGCCATTTACCGACCTGTTCGTGTCCCCAACCCAGTAAGACTCCCGGCTTACGAGCCTTGGGTCGAGATACTTAACAACGCCAAAGACAAATTCTAGATCGATGGCGCCGCCCCTGTCTTCTCTACATGGAGGGTTGAATGAGAAGACCCTCTGGACATTGGTGATGTCGAGATCGCAACGGCATGCATGCCAGAGTTGACAGGCTGGCACTGGATGCCCGAGGTTAGGGTTACACAACTTCTGGCGGCTCTCCCAGGGGGGCACGGTTTCTCCTGTGAATCAAGTTTCTCCAGGAGAAAGCTAAAGATGATTGGGTCCTTAAGACAAGTTTGATCCAGTCCGGGCTGAGCGAAAGAAGGGCCGGGGGGGGGGGGGGGGGGGGGGGGGGGGGGGGGGGGGGGCGTCGAGGTCGCTCGGAACACAAGCCCTGGGGTATTGATTGGAATCGACAGTGTGTTCTATCAGAACGCCTACCCATTCACCGCAGTTTTCTACGGCCTCTACCCTATCAGGGATCCAGCGTCGAGGGGGCAACGGCAAAACCATGCGAGCGATCGAGCTCTTCCATACCAGAAGCCCCCCTCGTCTTCACCCTGACCCATCGCCTGGCCAAAGAAATGCAGGCCAGGGGCGTCCAGGCCCAGACCTATCACAGCTTCTTCCGCTGGAGCGGCCAAACGGACTGGACGCCTGAAAAGATGGGACAGAAATTTGTTCCCCGTGAGATCATCTGAGACGAGGTCTGCACAGTGCCCTGCCCCACTCTGCAAACCTTCGACTGGCTCGAGGGACGGGGAGTCCAGGGCATCTGCTGTGGCAATCAGGGGCAGCCGCCCCTCATCGCCGGAGAAATGCCACACGACTGGCTCTGCAGGCATGCTGACTATTACGAAGAGGTCGAGGTAGACCACAGAGCCAAAAAGAAATGCGGGCCAGGGGGCGTCCAGGCCCAGACCTATCACAGCTTCTTCCGATGGAGCGGCCAAACGGACTGGACGCCTGAAAGGATGGGACAGAAATTCGTTCCCCGTGTGATCATCTGGGACGAGGTCTGCACAGTGCCCTGCCCCACTCTGTAAACCTTCCTCGACTGGCTCGAGGGACGGGGCGTCCAGGACATCTGCTGTGGCAATCAGGGCAGCCGCCCCCAATCACCGGAGAAATACCACACGACTGGCTCCGCGGGCATGCCGCCTATTAAGAAGGGGTCGAGGTAGACCACAGAGCCAAAAGCCCTCAAGAAGCGAATCCGCTTCAGCTCGACAGGGTCCAGTGCCGAGAGGTGCGAAAGGCGCTTCCTGGTTGCCTCGGTTGGGAACTCTTCTTGGAGGCCTGGAAGCCATGTGATCTCAGACCTCAAGGCAGAAGGTTCGCGACAGGGCCCAGAGGCTGCTGTTCGAGCGCCATGAGGAGTATTTCCCGGACACCTCCGTGCCTCTGTTATATCGTCCCAAGGATACTCGATGGCAAAACATCATGGTCACCATCGCTGGGCCCTTGCTGGATGGCAGGCGAGACCAGCAAGAGCTTGATGTGCCCTTGAAATATGCCCGCGAGGTCCTCGACGGCAAGTGGGGCCAGGACTGGGCTCTTGGCTATGCCCTCACCGTTCACTCGAGTCAGGGTCTCATGCAGTCTCATGGGTGGAGTATCTCAGCCAGCTCGAGCGGGTAGTATCCCCCCCCACCCCCCTCTCTGAGGGTGCACGCACACTCACCGAGCAGCAGCTCCGCAAAGTCATCCAGAGGAAGCTGGTGGCCTATAAGCGACAGGACCAAGCCAAGGGGCTCAGGTTTAGCCTGAAGGTTGATCACATCCTAGCACTGAAGTAGGCCCTGAACAATCGCAGAGCCGCGTGCTTACCAGCCAAAGGAAAACCTTATCAGCAGTTACTATTGACCCAGGTGTTTTGAGAATGTTTGTCAAATTTAACATAAAAAAAAAAATAGTTATGTCAAAATGTAACGGAATACTCTTACATTGCACAGTTGAACTTGATTTTGCTCCAAAGAAAAAACTTCAAAAACAAAATCCTGATAATTTTTCAATTATGATGGATATTAGCTCATGAGAACTTGTGCTGTTGATGAAAACAAACTTTGATCGGACATTACTATGGACAACTTTTTCATGTCAATTGTTACTTCCAGTCACTGAAAAAGCTGTCAAAATGTTACGGGCATGCGAAAATTTTATAAGTAGTGAATGATTCAGAGAGATACCAATTAATTTGATTTAAACCAAACAACTAACTTTAAAAATCACAAACTGGGATAATTATCATAAACTGTATTGATATTTTATTGCTAGAACCAACTGCTATCTGTTCGGCAGTTACCTCTGACATTCCGGGGTAATACAATCGTGTCAAACAAAACGCTGCATCAGACAGATTCTGTCAAATGTAACAGCCGTTTGTGCTCGTCGAAAGTTTGCCATCTCTAAACAAAATTTCAGCCTTTGTTGAGTAATATTATTAAAAAAATACACACTAGAAACCATTGAACATCAAGTAACAACCAGAACTTAATATTTCATCCACTGGTTGTTATGTGACGGACGTTACAACGTAAAAAATATTTGACCGACAAATTATTTTTCTTGCTATCGTTCATATTGAAGCGGTCTCACAAAAATTGATGACGTAGATCACTAGACGGTGTTAATACAACTTAGTCCAGCGTGAAAATCACCCGAGCATTCTTCCACATTACGCGGTATGACGATATGATCGGATGTTATGAAGTTGACCGACAGATACCGTTGTTGTAAAAATTCGGTCTTTTTTTCAAGAACGAATGATCTTTCATCAAGTAAAAATTATAAACTAACAGTATAACAACTGCTCTTGAAATGGATATAATGAATCTGTCCAGTTTTGAGACGAGTTCCCTGTCTCAGATCAAATAAAAAATTCGTTATTTTGACCGACAGCATAACCGGCAAAACGGGTCTTTGTGTAACGGATTTTTTATTTGATAAATTGCGTAAAAACGTCAAATAAACACAAAGCAATCCAGAAAAATCATTTTGGTATTAAAATATTATAAAAACGTTATGTAGAAGTTCAAGAGGATGCCAATTTTGTTTGTTTTGACATGTCATACTCAAGGCATCGTTATTAGGGTGCGGAAAAATAATGACTTTGTTGATCAAAAATAAAATCTTGTAATACTGACAAACAATTTTAATTTGATATTTTTTTTAATATCTGTCTATCATAGGAACTTAATCAATATGCATTAAATGCCCGTTATTTTCTGTCAGATTTGTACTTTTGGGAAAAAAAAGTGACAGAGGTTATTTTTTCCATTTACCTGATAAAGGCCCATATAGTAAATCAGAAAAAAAAATGTATCCTTATTAGGTGGCTATTTTACTTTTTTTTTTCTCCAGTTATCAGGTTATTTTGAAAAAAACATGACCACAAAGTGCAATAATAAGGTCGAATACTATATGCAAAATCCCCGTTCAGATCATCCTGCACATCTGCACAGTCTCATCACTGTCACTGTCTTACTTTGACAGTCCCTCTATAGTATCTGGTGTGCAAAACTGCTGAGTGACTGGCAAACAGTGCGGAACCTGATCAGATGCAGCAGAATGCATATCTGATCAGGGTCTACACAGTATGCTCAGGCCTGTCTCTCAGAACACGTAAAGTGCCGTAATTTTATCAAATCAAACACCCTCCGAAACCATCAGGATCCGCCCATGTACGTTGTAGACATATTTTCTCTTGACACAACAAAAACAAAAACCCTGGTTGGGTGGTGGTGTGGGGTTGTGGGTGGAGGGGGGCACTTTCTATCGAAAAGGGTAGGGGTATGCTGCCAGAAGCCTGGGACCCCACCCTCCCCTGGGGGACTCCCCAGGAGGTGGGGCCTACCCTTTCCAGACACGATTGAGACCCAGTTATAGACAAACAATATATGCTCATTTGTTGTCAGTTAACTTAACAAGGATTTACTTGCATATTATCAATTTAAGTACAAGAATTACGATATCGATTAACTAAGGTATATACAATGCAGCAATTTTTACCAAATCTATACAACTGTAATAGTGTTGGTTTAAACAATATGAGTGAGGGCACTGAACTATGAACGATCTTGAAAGCATTCTTTGATAATAGTCAAAGGTGTCTAATGGTGCTAAAAATGAGATTGAATGAAGTACATTTATGTAGACCAGACTTTATTTACCTCTTGCACTTCAATCATTAACAAAAATCCAATTATGGTATGCCCCTTCCAAGCACCACCCCCTTTCCAGACAGACATGGGCCCCTTTTCAGACAGGTATATTCTAATCCCATCTCTCCACCACCCACCATGTCCTAGACATACTACGAAAATAAGACCCCTTTTGTCGGCACATCCCTACCCATTCTTATATAGTGAGTGCCCCCATCCCCACAAACAAAAACATTGATAAAATACACAGCAACAGTGAGGACCAGCCCAAACACCAGAGAAATTGTTATCTTGCTCTAGACAATATTTACACAGTACAGTATTAACACATAACAAACAGTATAGACCTTGACCAGCCCACAAGAATCTGGCTGTACCAGCCATCTTGAATCACACAGAGAAACTACTGTGCTTTTGACATCTTTCAGAAAGTCGTTTTTTGCTCGGCGCTTTAAACAGAAAAAGTAAATTTGTAAATTTTTGTCATGATTTAATGCAAAACCATTTTTCGTAACTACCTATGCTCAAAAAGTTTTATTCTAGTCAGTGGTTTTTAAAAAATCCAATATTTTCACTTTTTCCCATAGTAAAAATAAAACTGCAAGCCATGCACCATGCCCCGCCACACAGGGACATTCCCTATGCACTTCTGTAGTATAAGGGCTGAAAACAATCTAAGTTAAACATGAAGATAAGCAATAAACAGTTATTTCATAACTCAAAAAAAAAAAAAAAAAACATCAAAAAGTCTAAGTTAAAATGCAATAAAAAGTGATAAAAAATAATTTCAGGATTCTGAAAAAAACAATATGCATATCTTCAGACCATCCTAAAAGCATGTGTAAAGTTTCAAAAGGATCGGCCTGAAAATGTAGGAGTTGCGCATACAAGGTACATACTCCCTATACATTTCTGTAGTATTAGGGCTCGAAAAAAGTCTAAGTTAAAAATGCAAAAAATGTAATAAAAAATAATTTCAGGATTCTGACAAAACAATATGCATATCTTCAGACCATCCTAAAAGTGCTAGACTGGCTCCAGTCGTTTTTGTTTTATATCTATTTTTCTCTTTCTCTACATTATTTTTTTATCATGATCCTCTTTAATCCAACTTTAAATCTCTTTAAAACCTTTCTTTCTAGCCAAGGGACTGAAGTAAACAAAAATTCTACAAGCTATACAAGTGTTGTGTCCCCTCAAAAAAAAAAAAAAAAAAAAAGAAAAAGAAATTAAAGAAAAATAAAGAAAGGGTCTGGGGCCAGACTATAAAAGTGCCTGTAAAGTTTGAAGAGGATTGGCCTAAAACTGTAGGAGGAGTTGCGGGCAGAAGGTACATACTCCTTATACATTTCTGTAGTATTAGGGCTCGAAAAATGTCTAAGTTAAAAATGAAAAAAAATGTGATAAAAAATAATTTCAGGAATCTGAAAAGACAATATGCATATCTTCAGACCATCCTAAAAGCGCCTGTAAAATTTGAAAAGGATTGGCCAAAAACTGTAGGAGGAGTTGCGGGCAGACGAATGGAGGGGGTGCTGACGGACGGACGGACACTCAAAATTTCAGAGGGTATAACATAATACCACGCCACTGTTTTGGTGGCGGGGCATAATGAATGAAAATTATGCAGAAATTTGTAGGGGTAACATGGAGGCAGATTTTTAACAAGTTTCACTTGTTCAATTTTTCTGAAATTTTCACAATATTGTTGTGAAACACCAATAATTCAAATTCAGCAAAGAAAAGTAAAAAAATATTTACTAAGACAAAAATTACGAAAAATCACTTTACTTTAGAAATTGCATAGGTCTGGCGATAAATTTAATTTTAGGGTACATATTTGAAAACAAAATTCAGAAACAGAAAAGACAAATGGTTTCTGATAAGATATAGTCAATCAGAACAAAATATTTTCATTTAAGATAAAACGCCAAGCAAAAAACGTCTTTCCGAGAGATGTTGGGGTGGGGGTACGATCGCAGCATCAAGTTATTTTATAGTGATAAATGATTTTAATCTATTTTCATATACTGCAGCACCCTCTTGCAGTTGTGTGACGATGCAATAATAAAATTAACTGAGCCTGTTAGAAAAAGTTGTTGAAATATATGATAAACTATTGTGCCAGGGTCAAACCCTACTCTCCGTGAATAGTCAGACATCTTTCTCCTGACCACAGGGAATCTCAACTTGATGATTTGTAATTATAAATACAAGTTATCAAAGTCATACCTTGTTACAATAAGTTGTTACTGTCTTGCACAATATAAACTCTCCGTGAACATCTCTCCTCCATTTCTCCTGACCACAGAGAATCTCAACTTGATGATTTGTAATTATACAGTCAGAGTTATACCTTGTCACAATAATACACTATGCCTCATCTGTCCGCCATATTTTCTCACCAACGAGAATCTTAACTTGATATTTTGTAATTATAAACACAATTAGCACCGAAACCGAAAACGTTATAACTTGATACAATAAGTTGTTGACGTTTCCTACAATACACTATTGCCCCAGGGTTAAACTCCAACTTTCCGTGAATTGTCAGAGATCTCTCCTCCATATTCCTCGACCAAACTCTGATCCCTCCTGGGTTGGAGTAACTTACAAACACATTCCCATTATCATCTACTGTCAGTCCCCGGGGCTTCCTTCCTCCAACATCACAGACCTTGACCAGCTTGCCCGTGTCAGCCTCCAGCACCGTTATGGTATGTTTCCCCCAGTCTAACACAAGGACAGTGTCCGGACCAGATCCAGACCGGACTGTAAGGAACCATGCACTACTAAACAGTTGTTGAGAACGAGAGTCAGTGGACCACAGGATCCGACCTTCCATGTTGATCATTATAACTGACTTATAGCAGGCGAGGATCAAGTTCTTGTTATAAACTGTGATACCACTGGCTTCTCTGTCTAGTCGGATGTTTTTTCTCTCAGATAGCTGACCCCCAGGTCCTAGGGCAAGGATTACTATCTGACAGTTGCCCATACAGACAGCAGCCGTAGACCTGTCAACAACTGCTACATCCCAAGGTTGCCCTGATAGTTCGAGAGATGATAACAACTCTCCATTCAGGGAGAACAGTTTCACCTTCTCATTGTTGCGGTCTGAGACAATCAGGTGACCATCTACAGTAACATCTAGTCCTCTTATATCACATGTACTAGTATCACCAGAGATGTTCACCTGAGTCTCACCAAGTCTGGTCAGGATCCCAGGACACACTGGACCCCCTGTACTAGATGACCCACTCGCTCCCTGGCCACTCTCCCCTTCTCTTCTAAAAGGGTAATGAATCACTGAACGTTGTGTATCACATATGAAATCTGACGTACGGACAGACACGTCTCCTAACTTACTTGGTGATTCTGACAGCCAGCGTGTAGAGAGATTAAAGTCACAGTTCACTGAGATCCGTGATAAATGTAGACTTGTAATTTTATCTTCATACTGGAGAATACTCTCAGAATAAGTCTGCAGTTCTAGGAAAAGTTTAGAATCCAGATTTGACACAGTTGGTAGTTTTTGTAATTTTTTTGTTATGACTTGTATATCAACCATAAGTTGTTCTACAGCTGACTTACAGTTTTCTAAAGTTGTCTTCTGCTCCTTGTGTAATTAATTTTCTACTAAAATCATCAAAATTTCGATTGATTTGTTGAATTTGCTTATCACGAATATTCTCCGCTTCTTTTAATGCATTTTGTGTTTCTTTATCTAAATTATTGAGGTTTTCCTGTACAGATTTATCTGTATTTCTTACATATTGCAGAAATATTTCTACATCACTGGAAAATTTGTGTTCCTCTGCAGCAATATTGAAAATTGTACAAGCCTCTTGTACAGATTTTACATTACATGATTTATGTTTCCGAACAGAACATACGCCACAAATCAGGACAAAGTGATCGTAACAATACTGATCTTTAGCTTCCCCTTCGTGTTTGCTACATAAACTATGTTTAACCGGCTTGTCCGCCTGACTTGCAGGCATACGCGATCCTTGCAAGACTTTATGGTGTTTAGTCGCTCCAAATCTACGATGACTATCAAAACAATGTTCACAATGAAATTCCACACATTTGTCACAATAGCTCATGGCCTGTTGAGAAATACCACCATTGAAGCAAGGATCACACCAGGGATCCACCAATTCATCGCAAGCTCCATATACTGAACCACCAGCAGCCATTCTGAAATAATAAACATGATATTAGTCAAACTTATAACACAACCTCCTTATCATTTTTAACTTTACTGGTCATTTTCTAATTAACAATCAACATTGGAAACTTAATGACATTTAAGGTTAACAGAGACACGTCAAAGAGAGATCACTCTAAGCTGTTATCTGAACCTTCTCTTACGTTGAAAAAGCCGGTTTCATTTTCTGATTTGGCTGCTTTAACTTTGTAGAAAATAATTTTCACAGCCAGAGAATCTTGGGTTATCTAAGCGGAAAGTTACCTTCCTTCCCAAAGGATGATCACGCTAGTTGAAAATAAATTACCTTACAGGGAGGGGACTCATTTCTCAAAATAGGCCTACTTTATAAAAGGAATCTATTCCTTCTTATTGTCTTGATCAGAGTTACAGCACTTATTCCTATTTTGAGAAGGGCGGCGAATACTTACGTAACAGATTGATCTCCCTTGAAATTTTATCCTTTCACCTTAAGTAGATTGAAGTTAGATGATGATGATTTTGTCTTTTACAACTCTTTCAGGATTCTTTAACCATTACCACCCTCTGGGCTTTTAGCAGATGACAAATTGATAATTTTCTTATTTTTCTCAGAAAACAGGATTTGACATTTCATGCATTCATTTACAGGAAATGTCAAAACCTTTTCTGGGAAAAATAAGAGAATTATATCAAGATATCTGCTGAATGATTTACCCAGAGAGAAGTAGTAACATGGAAAAGATGTGAAGACTAGCTGTTAATGACATGCCAAACACTAATAAGCTGAAATCTGCCTCCAGCGGGATTATAACCCAGGACCACACCATCCGTCATGGAGAGCAATAACAGTTTGGCTACAAGAAGCTTCAAACCTAAGAACTAGAAACAAGAAAATATGCATGGTTTGTTTGTGTTTAGATTTTACGACCATGTCAGCCCATTCGGGTCATGTCGAGTACGGCCAGTTTACCCGAGAGCGGGCAGCTTACCTAACCACACGTTAATGGGCAGACTTGCAACTGCCCTTCTTGAATCAGCGGTAGGGAGAATTCAATGACCGAGTTGAGGTTTTACGGCCCAGTCAACCTATTAGGGTCATGTCAAGCCTGTCAGTTTACCCAAACACTCTTCCAGGACAGTCTTCTATTAAGCAGTTAACCAGTATTTGTGTACATTCTTTCGCCAGAAACTGACGACTGCCTTTCTTGAATCATTGGAAGGGAATGACCATAGAAAATATTTAATGATCATGCAATCCTTATGACATGCAATCCCTGCTGCCAAACCTGGCGGAGATCGAACCAGCGACCTGATCACCAGTCGGACAAGCATCCGACTGAGCCACCGAGGCAGACTGGATGGGAGAACGACGGTAAAAATTGTTCATGATCAATCTCCACAAAGAATGTTGTGACCACGCGGGATCATGATCAATCTCCACGAAGAATATTGTGACCACAGGGGATTTGACCCGCAACTACCTGATCACCAGTCGGACACACTGGTACTTGGCACGTTGTTTTGCCAAAAATGAATGGAATATGTCGGATGACCAAATATTCAGCAATTTTAGAAATTTTCCCAAACATTTAGGTCTTGTTTTTAGACCTACATGTTGGTAAAATTTCTAACATTGCTGATGTTTTGTTAATTTTGGTTATCTGACATTTTTCACACATTTTTGGCAAAACAACATGCCAAGTACATGTACCTGCGGTCGGATGAGCATCCAAACCACCAAGTATAGGGAAAAAAAAGCGCCTGGTGACCTTATATTTCAAACATGTAGGATAAATGAGGCCCTCCCAGGGGTTTCGGGGAACAAAGGCCATTTATGTCAAGTGAACAAAAAGTCTAAAACTGAAGGGAACAAAGGCAATTTTGGGGAATTAAGATTTTGATTTTGGGAACAAGGGAAAATGCCTATTTTCCAGGGGTACAAGGAAACAGGTACCCCAAATATTGATGAGGCCCTCCCGTGTGTGGGTGTGGGGGGGATTTTCTCTTTTCCCCAAACTCAAAATCTTAATTTTCTGTTCCCGAAATTACCTTTGTTAGCCTGTTCCCTTCTTTTTTAGACTTTTTCTGTCCCCCTGAAATAAATGAAATTATTCCCCTGTTCCCTTGGAGGGCCTCATCAATTTAAATTAATTGATAACATGTCAGTAAGAGCTTTATTTCTAGCTTTTGAGGCAGTTAGAAATATCAATTTGTCGTCTGCTGTATCAACCCAGAGAGCGGAAAAGGTTAAAGCGCCATATACAATAATATACATTTGTAGCAGACGACAATCAAAAATTGATAGTTATTTTTTCAGAGAAAATAAGACTTGGCATTTCATTCGAATCGTTTGTCAGGCAGAGCGTTTACTTAAGCCAGTCTCTCTGTAAAATAAATAAACAAAAACAAAATGTCGTCTGCTGCAAATGTGGTTAGCAATTTATGGGTTAATATGATTCGGTCAACAGCTATCTTCACAGGGCTCATGCCATAGGTCAGTCAGTCCACAGACATATATCGATAGATGGTATAGGACCTAGCTCTGGAATGAAACATTTTGGTGTCACTGTGAGGGACGCCCAGTATGAAAATAAAAAAAAAAACCCTAAAACTGGATTTCTACGCATCAATACCTGACAGTGCGCAGAAATTCTTACAATGTCCTGTTCTCCACTCCGATCAGTCTGCAGATTGTTTTTTCTCGGGATTAAATCCTCGTCGAATAAAAATTAGACCACTCCATTCGAGCAGGAACTGTTTACACATTGACGGTGCGGGATCAAATGAAACGAGACAAGGTTGCAGACTAGAAAAATATCACGTGAGGTCGGAGCAACTGGAATATTAATGAGTAGGCGGGGTCTTATCTGAACTGGTTCCCGGTGGCCAGGCTTACAAGATACGTATTGAACGTATCAAGCGGGTATCAGTTATTTATTTGGAAGCAAGCGACTCGAAACAACGCCTCCAATAGGAGCTTTTGAAATTTATGGGATGACGTCATAGAGGTACATGTAATATGGTAATAAGCTTTGTTAACGCTTAACATGCTGTGAGAAAAACTAAGCAGAGAACATTTTGAAGTATTTTTTTTTTCGTATTTTCCCAGAAACAAGGCTGATATTTCATGCAAATTAGAGACTTTGCTAGAAATGGATAAAATGCCTGTTTTACTTTCGACATCTTTCAGAAAATCGTTTTCTACTTGGCGTTTTATACAGAAGTAGTATTTGCAAACGTTTGCCATGCTTTTAATGCAAAACCGTTTGACAATACATACACTAATCTAGCCATTGGTTAAAAAAAAAAAAAAAAAAATCAAATATTTTCATTTTCTCTATTAAAATGACTGCAAATAAAAGGTAACTTGGAGCCAGATTTTCAACATTTATTCTGAAATTTTCACAAAATCGTTGTGAAAAATCAGCAGTAAATCAAATTCAGCAAAGAAAAGTAAGAAATATTTTCTTCGACAAAAATTGAGAAAAAAAAAAAAAATCACAAAAATCACTTTTCTATAGAATTTACGTAGGTCAGACCAACCTTTGGCTGTAAATTTAATTTTAGGGTACATATTTGAAAACAAAACAGAAAAGATGGATTCTGGAACAAACTCACGCCTGCCAAACCAAGGACTTTTATACGTCTTTGGTCAAACGAATGAATGTTAATTTAACCATCGGTTAAGAACATGAAACACTATTAAAGAGCGACATCGGTTAGGTATTTGAAGACTCAAAAAAAGAAAAAAAAAAAGGTAAACAAACTTTGCATTTTCTGTGTTTCATGAGCGATATAAATGTTTTAAGAAATTATCTGAAAAACGGGGAATTACATTCAACATCCCATTGATATCGGCGTCTGTTGAATAAATTTCGGACTATCTACTTCACGCATATTCGTAGACTGGCTCCAGTCGTTTTTGTTTTATATCTATTTCTCTCTTTCTCTACATTATTTTTTTTTATCAGGATCCTCTTTAATCCAACTTCAAGTTACCTATGGCTGAACTTTCTTTCTAGCCAAGGGACTGAAGTAAATAAAAATTCTATAAGCTATACAAGTGTTGTGTCCCCTCAAACAAAAAAAGAAGAAAAAGAAAGACAAGAAAAATAAAGAAAGGGTCTGGGGCCAGACTAGCATATTGGTTGAATCATTTTTCGCGTGCTAAAGGTGTACCGAAAGCCACAGGAAACACGCGAAATACGGGTGTTTAGTGTCCTTTGTTTAAAGAAGTTCAGCATATCGATCATCACGCTAGACACGAATGATTATTTGTGTTACGGATATTTTGGTTGTCAATGCAACATGTTGAGAAATCGCCACGGGAAGGTAAATTCGTGAAGTAGGTGAATAAGCAAAGTTTATTTTTATTATTCATTGTTTTCTTTGTATTTTTTTTTTTTTTTTTTTACATAGGTTTTGTTTTCTAAAGAAGTATTTCTTTGAACAAGGGAAACACACAAATATTTATCTTCAAAAGTTGCTTGTGGGACGTAACTTATAATAATAATACAATAAAAAATAAACGCATTTTGCTAATTTCGAGGGCGGGATTTCTTCTTCTATTTTCTTTCTTTTTTGCAAAAGTAAAACTGAGAAATATGTCGCTTACCTGAAATTAGTTTAATACTTCTTCCACAAAAAAAGAAATAACGTATTTAGATAATGTTGAATACAAAACTAGGCTTCTCTCAAGTAACGCTCCGGTCAGAATGATTTCAAATATATGGGCAGCTATCACGTGAAGCCGGGGTATTAGGAAAAAAAGGTCTGTGGTACAGAGACCTAATTATGACTGCGCGTCTCTAACTTTTGTTCAACAACTGAACTTAAATTAAAAGTCGACAGAATATGATAATGTAAACCTGTTCAAACTGCCCGGATACGCAAGCTGGCCAGAGCCACTGACGCATAGACCGGACTAAGAGTCCTTTTCCCATGGCGCGATACATCGATCAAGGACTTTTAAATATACATATCACCTGACAGATCACGCGAAGCCGGGGTATCAAAAAATGGTGTACCTTCGAATGGTGAAGACCCAACTATTAATTACTGCGCCTCTCTAAATCTTGCTAAACAACTCAACTTCGATTAAAAGTCGATAGAATATAATGATGGTGTAAACCTTGTCAAAACTGCGTGGATAGACAGGCTGGTCAGAAACACTGCTGTCCGTATTGACTGGGCAGATTCCTTTTCCCATGGCGAGATATAATGGGTTCGTAAAATGCTAATAATAGATCTGGAGAGTATTGGGGAATCACCTGTTTGTACCCAATGGAAAATTTAACGGCCCGTAGACTGGCTCCAGTCTTCAGCGACTAAATATTTATTCATAGAATCCTGTTTAATACATCTACTTAAATAAGACCAAAATAATAACTTGATTATAAAATCTATAAAGACTGGTCACTTGAATTCACTATCAGAGAGAAAAATTTCGTTTCATTTGATTTTAAAGGTACAGATCAGTTGCGTAGCCAGCACGGAATTATTTTACGCACACCGACCTAGGAAAAATTTTAAAAGATTCTCCCTAGCGTGCGGGCACTCAATGTTGAGACAGTATCGCATCAACGATGCAATGCCATGATGCAATCATCGACGTTAATGCGAACGACGTTGTATATAGAGGATATTCAAATGTTTGGAGTGAATATGACTTTTATTTCATCTTCGGCACTCATGAAATATTATATACATCACTTTCGATAGAAGAGATGCAAATCTTGCATTTGCAAGGGGAAGTCTGACACGCAGTTTTGTCCCTTGGCGGTGACATATAAGAACCGCATAACATTAGAATGCCGGTAAGGAACATGTTCGTATCAAAATTATTTTGATTTGCCGAAACTTTTTGTTTTTTGTTTTCACCAGCGTTTTACATGTTAAGCACTGAGCGTCGACGCCGTGACGTTCATGTTTTGTATGGTGACGTTAGTTATGACGTCAGAAACGCGCATTGGCGTGTAAACAATAAAATAAAAAGAAAATTTACCCTTTTTTAGTGAATACCATAAAAAATTTCATCCTGTGTAATGAAAACATTCAAATTTTCACTCGTGCATAATGACCATTAATGTAAATAAGAAAAAAAGTAATTCCAGACCTTATATTTTTCACTGCTCAGAGGAATGAAAATATAAGTTTTATATTTTCACTAGTGAAAAATAATATAACTTTTTCGAAATATGCATTTTTATTTCATTAATAATTCTCTATCTTTCATTACTTTGTATATAATAAAAATGTCATAGGCCGCTGGGTTAAGAATAGCCCCTATTTTGGAAGTAATAAGGGAGCGACCATTCGAGTTTTTGTGGTGGAAGGGTGTGGGGTAGGGTGGGAAAGGGAGAGGGCGGGAAGATTTTGTGAAATAAAAAAAGGACCCTCTTTTGCCCGCAAAAAAAAAAAAAATAGCTAGGACCAGGGTAAATGTGTTTGTACGCTTCGAAACAACGTGAATGAAAAGACAGGCTCGGGTCGCGAAAGAAAAAGAATTCCAGGCCCGAACCCCCACCCCTCCCACCTATGCCCCATCCCCCGGTTCCTTAGTATTTCCTTAAAGAACAGCCCCTGTCGTAAAGAAACAAAATATTTTCCTTACGTTGACGTTTCTTTATTGCAAATAATAATGTTTTTGTTAATCATGTTACGTACATGCATAAAGTGCGTTATCAGAGCTACGCAGATATTGTAGTTTTGATGCAGTCGTTGTTTAATAGACCTTTTCCTCATTGTTATCTCCCTTACCGAGCGTTCTTCAATTAAAATCGACTAATGTCAGTCTAAGGCCCCGGGATAGTGTCAACACTGCGCACATGATCTCGAGCGGTGAACTAACGCACCTTTTTTTACACTTTTTCCTGGACAGGCTTAGTCCTTAAGTGGTTAACTCGGACCCATCAATACCCGGTATTGATGGGTCCGAGTGGTTAACCAGTTCTCTGTGCGAATGCTTTTGCCAGTAACTTACAAACGTCCTCTTGAATCACGGTGTGTTGTGTGGTGTGTGTGTGTGGGGAGGGGGCGGGGGGGGGGGAATAACCGTTATGTGACCGAGCTGGGTTCGACCTTGCGATTCCTAAATCTACAACCAGACGCGTTACCGAATGCGCTATAGAGGACGTTTAAATGTATTTAAATAACATTATATCGCAGAAGATGGAACGAGGGCGGGACTATGAGGCTAGACTAGCTCCTAGACCTTGATGTCATGTTTTATCACTCCTTACTATAAGCTGATTCAAATTTATGTATGACATCTTGTATAGTCAGTCTCTAATAGTTGGTCTCTGATATCTCCAAAATTAGTTGCTGCTATCAAAGAGGTGAGGCAAGCATTAAGTAGTAGATGGCCCTTAGTTCATTAAGTAAATTAATAATTATACATAATTGATTGATGAAAATAATATTGATATCCGACTAGTAGCTAGTCTACTATGAGGCAATTTCCCCGGTTTAATCCGTTTATGCCTAGCATCTCATAAAAGGGACATTGGCAAACAGTGTAGACCCAGATCAGACGCCACAGAACACGGCGTCTGATCAGGGTCTGCTCTGTTCGCATTAAATACAAGAAATTCTATAAAACATAGGTACAATAAAAATTAACCAGACACCCCTTCTATTCGAAACGGACCGGTCCAAAAAGTTAATGTTGAAGAGTCAACTCGGCATAAATGGGTTAAGCTGTAGCTTGTGCGTCCAAATCAGTAGCATGCGCAAACCTTGATGTAGCCTGTGCGTCCGTGGTGTAGCCTGTGCGTCCACGGTGTAACCTGTGCGTCCGTGGTGTAGCCTGCGTGTCCCAAGTGTAGCCTGTGCGTCAGAGGTATAGCCTGTGCGTTCGTGGTGTGGCTTGTGCGTCCGCGGTGTAGCATGAGCATTCGTGGTGTAGCCTGTGCGTCCGTGGTGTAGCCTGCGTGTCCTTAGTGTAGCCTGTTGTCCGAGGTGTACCCTCTGCGTCCGTGGTGTTGCTTGTGCGCCCGCTGTGTAGCATGTGCGTCCGTGGTGTAACCTCTGCGTCCTTGGTGTAGCCTCTGCAGTCCGTGGTGTAGCCTGTCCGTCCGTGGTGTACCTCTGCGACCGTGGTGTAGTCTCTGTGTCCGTGGTATAGCCTGTGCGTCCGTGATGTTGCCTGTGCGTCCGTGGTGTGACCTCTGCGTCCGTGTTGTAACCTGTGCGTCCGTGGTATATCCTCTGCGTCCGTGGTGTAGCCTGTGACTCAGTGGTGTAGCCTGTGCGTCCGTGGTGTAGCCTGCGTGTCCGTGGTGTAGCCAGTGCGTCCCGCATTACCATGAGTATACGACTTGCTCATTGTTCTTTTTTTTTTTTTTTTTTTTTGACTGAGATCATGAAAATCACAGAATTCGTTTATGACTAGAGAAAATGTGAGAAAAGATGATCTTTGCTAATGGAGCTCTGGGTTGTAGTATAGGCTCTGTCTTTTCTATCATTTCTCTCTCTGTCTCTCTCTCTGTCTCTGTCTCTCTCTCTGGTTTTCAAAGGTATACAATCTGATGCGGCTTACTATGATCTTATCAGTTACGTCCCTTAGTGGTTCTTGCGATAAGGAAAAATCTGGTATTTTAGGACACACTGCACAAAGAAAGCGGTCAGGACTGGAACCAAAAAAAAAAAAAAAAAAAAAAAAAAATGTATACGGATGTTAAGGGATATAGCTGATTAAAAAAAACTGTTTCTGATTGGACAGAAGTAGATGAGTTTTTGTATTTATGAAAGGTTTACACCAAAATGTATTTCTTTTAATCGCAGACCAACTTTAAATTTGTCAATGGTATTTTTAGTGTGCTAGTGCTGAAAACACAGACCTTGTAAACTTCTTTTTTTTTTTTTCTTTTGTTTATTTTCCAACAAAATAAGGGTATATGTATTCAAGTGCAGAAAAGTGCCAACACATGCGACAGACCCCTTCTTTTTGTGATGTATTTTATCAGCCTAAGAATAACCTTTATTTTGAGACCGGAATTGTAAATCAAAGAATATTGTGAGGGTCAGACTTTAGCCAGTGCTATAATGGAAGCCTATGGAAAAGTAATTAGGCTCCTGGTCCCTTGAGAGAGAGAGAGAGAGAGAGAGAGAGAGAGAGAGAGAGAGAGAGAGAGAGTAATTTTAAGAAAAACAAATACCATTAATAAAAAAAAAAAGACAGAAACGACTGGTGCCAGTCTAGGCTGTAGTAGTAAATACTATCCAGTATTGAGGAAATCTATCTATCTATCTATCTGGAAAGAATATCTGAGCTCCTTATTTGCTCTCGAAAATACTCGTAACTAAAACTAAAATCACGGAAGTAAGAAACAGCGGAGAAGCACACCGAAGATTGTGAAAGCAAAAAGTGTACAATTTACCTTTACGCCCCTTAGTATAAAAATCAAAGGGCTGAAAGCCCTCAAAGTCGGTGAATTAAACAATTCTAACGCAAACTGGCATTACGAATAGGGCCATAACTCAGTAAGTATTTTTCAAAATTTATTCAAAAGTTAATCAGGTTGTCTACTCATCACTACTAGTCATCAAGTTTCAAGGCTCTAGCTCCAACAGTTTTTGAGATATTTTGCTAACAAGGTAAAGATTCCCAAAATTACAAAGGGCCATAACTCATGAAGTATTTTTCAGAATTTCTTCAAAAGTTAATCAGGTCATCTACTCGTCACTATAAATCATTTTATTAACTTTCAAAGCTCTAGCTCTAATAGTTTTTAGATATTTTGCTGACAAGGTAAAAATGCCCAAAATTACAAAGGGCCATAACTCAAGAAGTATTTTTTCAAAATTTCTTCAGAAGTTAATCAGGTTGTCTACTCATCACTACCAGTTTTCATCAAGTTTCAAGGCTCTAGCTCCAACGCTTTTTGAGATATTTTGCTGACAAAGTAAAATTGCCCAAAATTACAAAGGGCCATTAATCATGACATATTTTTAAATTTTTTTCAAAAATTAATTAGGTTATCTACTCATCACTACAAATCCATTTACTAAGTTCCAAGGCTCTAGCTCAAACAGTTTTTGAGATGTTTTGCTGAGAAGGTAAAGATGTCCAAAATTACAAAGGGGCATAACTCAAGAAGTATATTTCAAAATTTCTTCCAAAGTTAATCAGGTTGTCTACTCATCACTACCAGTCAATTCATCAAGCTTCAAGGCTCTAACTTCAACAGTTTTTGAGACTTTTTGCTAACAAGGTAAAGTGCCCAAAATTACAAAGGGCCATAACTCATGACGTATTTTTCAGAATTTCTTCAAAAGTTAATCAGGTCATCTACTCATCACTACAAATACATTTATTAAGTTTCATGACTCTAGCTTTTTTAAGATATTTTGCTGACAAGGTAAAAATGCCCAAAATTACAAAGGACCATAACTCAAGAAGTATTTTTCAAAATTTCTTCCAAAGTTAATCAGGTTGTCTACTCATTGCTACCAGTCTATTCATCAAGTTTCAAGCTTCTAGCTCCAACGGTTTTTGAGATAGTTTGCTGACAAGGTAAAAATGCCCAAAATTCAATGGGCCATTACTCATGTAGTATTATTCAGAATTTCTTCAAAAGTTAATCAGGTCATCTACTCATCACTACAAATCAATGTACTAAGTTTCAAGGCTCTAGCTCAAACAGTTTTTGAGATATTTTACTGACAAGGTATAAATGCCCAAAATTACAAAGGGCTATAACTCAAAAAGTATTTTTCAAAATTTTCTTCCAGAGTTAATCTGGTTGTCTACTCATCACTACCAGTCTATCCATCACGTTTCAAGGCTCTAGCTTCAATAGTTTTTGAGATATTTTGCTGACAAGATTGTATCCGTATTTTTTTCAAAGGGCCATAACTCAGAAAAGGGGCGTAATCCTGTCAAGAAAAAAAAATACGTATCAGCTTTTTTTTCATGAGGAATTTCAAAACAGTAGCATTCACGGTTCTAAAGTTATGCAATGCATCAAAAAACGTGACGGACGGACGGACGAACAACCCAGAAGCAATATTCCCCTCCAACTTCTTTTGAAGTTGGGGGCATAATAATTGTATGTAAGCACAGACCATGCTTTTTGTAAAAGCTAATACTTGTTTGACATGGTTACATTAACCTTTTTATTAGATATCCTGAACTACGAGCATTAAACTGCGCAATTGGATCGGTATTCTCTAATCTAGAGCGTTTGTACAAATTGCCAGGTTGCCTACGTCATGAAAAGGAAAACCCAATATCTTAAAATAGCCCACGCGGTCACGTGACGATTTTTCGGACACACAACCAATACACACAATGGCAGCGAGTTTAATTTTTTACTTTTATAAAACTCTAATATATTTTTCTTATTTTTTTTTTCCGAGGAAACAGGATTTGGCACTTCATGCAAATTGTCTCCTTAGACTTGCATGAAAAGTCAAATCAGGATGACATTTCATGCAAATTCTAAGAGGAGACAATTTGCATGAACTGTCAAATTCTATTTTCTCGGAAAAAATAAGACAAAAAAATTAAAAATGTCGTCAGCTGAAATTTAACTCAGCCTCCATCACGAAAACACGCCTATATCATTTTGACCCCCTTAAACCCCACTTTTATATAGTAAAACTGGGGTTTACAGGGGTATATATAATGTTTCTTATTTCTGCTAAAAACATAGATTGTGGGTACTCGTTATAACCGCCTCCGAGGCGATTCTTACAAGTACCCGCAATCTATGTTTTGAGCAGAAATATGAAAAATATCAGAGTTTTTCATTGAAAATTTAATGTTTTTGGAGGTGAGATTTTCTTTATATTTGAAAAGGCGTGTTTTCATAATGGCATGCTAAGCGTTAAGTTTTAGTCCAGGCTTGATTTTTTTTTTTTTGTTTGTTTGCTGTATTTTACATCAATCCCCCAAAAACTTCTATAAACACATGAACTGCAAGTATGTCTAACCAATGTAAAACTTGACCATCTTATCATCATTTTTGTCAACTCAACATTGAAGTGATGTAGTGTTTTAGGTTTAGAAGGACTTTCACAATCTCGAGGAGGATGTGTGTGTGGGGCGGGAGGGGAGGGGGGTGGTAATTTCCTATATATATATGTCATAGTACGGATGTGCGTGCCGAATGGCCCTTTAAGCGCTGCCAGTTATATGATTGGCCCCCTTTTTTTTTCAACAAAAAGTATATGCATGACCCGATTTTTCAGGATTCCTATGTGAAAGGCCCCATTTTTCTGACATCCTGGTATATTCACATACTTTTCGCTCAGAGATTTTTCGAAGCTGCTTGTTCTCTTGGTATTCAATGAATTGACTATGATATTTGTCTGACAACCAGCAATAAATAGGTACAAAAAATCAAAGGACAGTATATGAATAGGTCAACATTTCAGATGATCTAGTATATCAATGGGTCAGTGTTTTCAAAGGCCAGGTATATGAATCAGTTTTGAAATACTGACTCGCACACTCATACCACAATCACCCCTAAGTTCCCCCCTACCCCCCTCCCTACACCCCCTCTCCCCCACCCCCGAGTTCAAGATCTGGCTGTTTCACAGGTTTTTTTTAAAAGGCTGATATGAAATTTTAATATTGTTAACATCAGTCAGAGCATGCATGTTGCTTCCAGTTTTAACTGGGCTTTCTCCGGTTCCTTGTATGGTTTAGGCCGAAAAAGAGAATTTCGCTGTTTTTCTCCAGTGTCCGAGAACCACTCTTACAGTCGCCGTAACAGCAATGTTTTGTAGTCACCATGATGGAATTTTAACTTCTGAACATTAGAAAAACTCGTGAAATTTGCAACAATACACTGGTTTTGCCTGTCAGATAACGCATTTTACACATTTCGGACAAGAGTGTTTGTCCGAAATCGATGACGTCACAGCGATGCTGCAGGACGCTAAAATTAGTAACGTCTATAAATAGTGCATTATTGGAATTCATACAAGCGCTATTAGACCAATAATTTGATTACACGAGATCTGGACAAAATCTAGACTGCTCCACATGACCTCGTAGAACGAGGACTGTAGAAAACCAATTTTACCAGAACAAATACCCCCTGGTAATCTAGATCACATTGAGCGCTTGCTAATTCAAGCGTTTACTTTTGTTGTATAAATAGACGGGCTTCCCCAATTTGATCCATTGTGCAGCTACATTGGAAACCATAGCATGCAATTTTTTATTTTAACCCTTAAAGCGCCAAGCAGACGACATTTTTTTCCAATTATTTTCAAAGAAAACAAGTATTGGTGTTTCATGTGAATTCTCTGCAGCAGAAACATCAAGACTATTCTTAACATAAATCAAACGGTCATCCGCTGCAGTTGTGATAATTGGTGCTTTAAGCTTAGACGGTATTTCTATATATAGTCACCAGTGTAAACATTATGACTGCAATGAATACTACTTGCGCCAAGCGAGTTTTTTAGAAGATGACATTTCACACACGCACGCACGCACGCACGCACGCGCGCGCGCGCGCGCACACACACGCACGTCAAAGAAACAAGATGAATCGTCTGCTAAAATAATATAAATGTCGTCTGCTGCAGTGGTGATTGGCACTTTAAGGGCAAAATGTCTTAAAAAGCATATTAGGCTTTAGATTGGTTATAGTAACCTTTCACGCCCAATATCCTCTAAACGGACATAAGTTAGTTACTAAAGATCCAGATGATCCCAGATCAGACGCTGCAAAATTGCTTGCTACACCAGGCACCTATAAAAATGCTGGCCCATGTACGTTAATCAGAAATAAACAATACAACACTGATAGAGCTGCTGTTCTATAAATAAAACAGGAGAATCCGATACACTTTTGTTTACAGGATGACGTGTTGTCATCAGCCAATGCCAGCGGCGGAATTGAACACGTGTCTATGGTTTACTACACAGTCGTCAATCTTTACGATAGTAAATTTGTCAACAAAATAAAAGGTGTTAACAGCTGGCGGCTGTTTCGGTTATAAAACTCACAAACACAGAACAGTGTCATCGCTCTTGAATGTTTTTTTTTTCTTTATTTTTCCTGGACATATTTTTTTTGGATGCTGTCCACCAGAAAAGCTAATTTTGACAGCGCACTGTGATCCTGACTATAAATGATTGGACCAAGTTTCCGCAGGTACATTTTGTACTGACACAGTTTTTGTTTTGACCTCTGTGTATTCATCCGCGTTAGAACGGTTTTTATTCGCTGATCGGCACACAATGTAGTACCCAACCGCTTTCTTAGTAATTTTTATATTTCAATTATACTGCATTTGATTACCACAAAAATGAATTATCCTAAACATCGACTAACCTTATAATCAAAATTGTATCAAAATATTTCCATACTGTAAAATAATGATTTGAGTAATAAGGCGGAAGCACTAGAACGATAGCTATAATAGTGTTGAAAACTATTCAATAGACGGAAGATTAAGAGTGCCATCGTACGATAACTAGAGTCTCCGAATTCACTTCGTGAATTCACCGACTAACAAGATTTTGTCATGACATTCGCCGAATTTATTTAATCACGTAAGAGTTACCGTATATAACCCTTAATACTGGGACAGACAGACATGAGCAAACAATGAAGACCCAGATCAGACGCTGCTAAAATACACAGAATCTACACTGTTTCTCACCCGTGCAGCAATTTTTAGACAAATCAACAAAAAGTAAACTGGATTCTATAGGCGCAGTGGCCTTTAAGTACATTTTGCATTGCGCAATATGCATAAGAAAAAAATAATATTGTAATAAAGAGACATGAACCAATATGGTGATTCTCTACCTTAGAGACTACTTTTAAGGAAAGAAAGAAGTGATCGCTTCCAAAATAGAGACTACTTTTAAAGGAAACAAGAGCTCCGCAAGCGGAGGTATTATACGCCCGTGGCAAGTAATAAGATGAAGCACATAAACTGACTCCTTTATAGTTCAGTGACCCGGATGTAAACTGTAAGTGGAGTAAATAGGAAAAAAACAACAACATAAAAATAAATAAATAATACAGTCGAACTTCGATGGCTCCAACCCCTTTGGGACCATGAAAATTTGTTCGAGACAGCGGTAGTTCGAGCCTCGGAAGGTTACTATTAGTGCCACACCAGGAGGCACAATGGAGATAATTGTGGGATATCTTTTCGGAGTTCTATATTATAAATGTATGATGTGTGTACTCATTAGAATCGCCTCAGCATACATTTACAAGATAAAAGAAGAAAATCTCCCTACATTATCCGTATATCGTATTTGGAGGAAATCCCTGCGGACTCAAGAACGTGTTCGACTCATCCATGGTAAACGAGCCATCGGGGTTCGAGCCACAGAAGTTCTACTGTAATAATAATAACAATTAATCAAAGGGGCATAACTTTGCTGGTATTTGGTGAACTGTAACCTCTGGGTCCAAGCAGGCCCAGAAATTTAGGAGGTGACTTCTCCCTCCTGGGAAAATAGGGAGAAGTTTGCTGAGTCTAGGGAGAAGTGGTTTCGGACGGAGGGCGGTCGACAGAAGCATGGCTATACTATAAGCTCATATGAGAATTTGGCTGATTTGTTTTTCCTATGCTTCTGTATCTGACCAAATAATAACAGTATCTGACCAAACAGAAACAAAACAAAAATAAACAACAACAAAAATAAAAGAATAAAAAAAAATAATAATAAAAAAAATGTGTTTTTTTTTTTTATACTGATTTTGTTTTTGTACTTCAAGGGAGGCAACTCAGAAGAGTATTAAAATCCAAAAACAATTATAAGTTTTGATATTAGTCAAGCTTCTTAATTCTATATCATTTAATAAACGTATTTATAAAGATTTCATAATGGCAACATTTCTAATAAAGAAGATAAAAAAAAAAGAAAAAAGAAAAAAGAACATAACAATAAAAAACAAAATAAATAAATAACTTGCCCCTATGGCCATAACTTTAGTTATTTACAAAAAAAAAAAAAAAAAAAAAAAAAAAATAGACCTATTATAAAATAAAATTTGCTTACTAAAGCTCTAAACAATATGCTGCTCACATCATGGTGTAATTATTTACAAAGTTTCAGCTTGATTGGATGCAGACTATGGGAGGATAAGACGGAAAAAAAAAAAAAAAAAAAAAATACAGAAATTTTCAAAGAGACATAACTCTGCTAATAATTGGTGGACTGTAACCTCGAAACACTATACGCTGCTCCACATCATGGCCAGTCAAATCACAATAAATCAAGTTTCAACTTGATCGGAGTAAACTGTAGGAGGAGTTAGCCGGAAACGAAAAGTGTACGGAAATTTTCAAAGGGGCATCACTCTCCCAATATTTGGTGTACTGTAACCTAAAAAAATATGCGCTGCTACACATCATCGCATAACTACTTACGAAGTTTCAGCTTGATCGGTTGTAAACTGTAGGAGGAGATAGCCGGTTCTGACAAAGTTTATTTACAGAAATTTTCAAAGGGGCATAACTCTGCTAATATTTGGTGGACTGTAACATTGAAACAATATGCGCTGCTCCATATCAGGACCTAACTATAAGTCAAGTTTCAGCTTCATCGGATTAAAAGTGTAGGAGGAGTTAACCGCAAACATTTACAGAAATATTCAACGGGGCATAACTCTGCTTATAGTTTGTGGACTGTAACCTCGAAACAATATGTCCTGCTCCACATCATGGTCTGACTATATACCAAGTTTCAGCTTGATCGGATATAAACTATAGGAGGAGTTAGCCGGAAACGAAAAAAAAGTAACGGACAAACGGACGGACGGACGGACTGACGGATGTTTTCTGCCCTAGATTTTGTTGTTCAATCGCGACGCGAGCATGCCTTCTTCATTCATGCTTTTACAAAACATACAATAACATTTACCTTGGTCCTGGCTATTTTTGGTGGAGGCGCGCGCGCGCTCGCGCGCGTGTGTGTGTGTGTGTGTTGGGGTGGGTGGGGGGTGGGGAGGGGAACGGGGAGGCGAAAAGCGGGCAAAAGAGAGTCCTGGATTTTTTCTCAAAAAGTCACCCGCCCCAACCCACCCTTCTATAAAATCAAATGGTCGCTTCCTAATGAGAGACAGACAGATAAATAGCAGGGAGAGAGGTACGCCGGTCTTTCAGTCGTTGGCCAGTTTCTTTTTTTTTTTTTTTTTTTTTTTTTATATCTTACATTGTCGGTCAGTTTCCCCTTTAAAGGGTACCGTAAGGTATGAAGGCACTCTCACGAAGGCACCCTCACGTGTCCGGGATTAATAGACAGGGAGAGACACACAGACAGAGAGCTGGGAGACAGTAGGAAGGAAGATAGGGTAAGAAAGAGATGGACAGACAGGACAATGTAGTGCCGATACACGCCCCACGCAGCCACGCCTCGCGCCCTCC
The DNA here is from genome assembly GCA_964016985.1 of Anodontia alba. Classification (NCBI taxonomy): domain Eukaryota; kingdom Metazoa; phylum Mollusca; class Bivalvia; order Lucinida; family Lucinidae; genus Anodontia; species Anodontia alba. The sequence continues at coordinate 40,363,668 of OZ024838.1, read as the reverse complement.
CCGACACCATCCCAGAGGATTTTGAAGGGTATAGATGTTAGATTTTTTTTGAACCTACAGACAAAGAACCGGGGGGGGGGGGGGGGGGGCGGAGGGAGGTCGGGGGGGGGTGGGGGGTGGGAGGCGGAGTGGGGGGGGAAGGTGTGGTAAATTGGGGGTAAATGTGGTACGGGTGTGCGAGCCAGTACTTCGAAACCTACCCCGTTCGTATTACTCGCCTTTGAAAAACTGGATCCATTCATATACTTGATCGTCCGAAATGTTGACCTATTTATATACTTCTCCTCTGATTTTTATACTCATTTATTGCTGGTAGTCAGACAAATATAGCAGTCATTTCAAGTGAAATAGCAGCCGTAACAAATCTCTGAGCGAATTATATATATTTGTTTGTGTTGAGGTTTTACGGCCCAGTCAACCCAATGGGGTCATGTCGAGCGCGGTCAGTTTACCTAACCACACGTTTACTGGGCAGGCTTAGTCCTCCAAGAGGTTAACCAGATTGTGCACATTCTTTCGCCAGAAACTGACAATATATATATATATATATATATATATATATATATATATATATGTATATATATATATATATATATATACCGGGATGTCTGAAAAGTGGGCCTTTCACATACGAATCAAGAAAAATCGGATCATTCATATACATTTTTTTTTTTTTTTTTTTAAAGAGGGCTAATCATATACCTGGCAGCGCTGAAAAAGGGGGCCATTCGGCATCACATCCGTTCTATACTATATATAGGAAGTTACCCACCCCCCCACCCCCCACCCCACCCCTCGATGGTCAGAGTGGCAATGTTTATAGCCATCTCTAAAACCTTACTCAAAATCATTCACATTCTTTCTCACCAACTCTTGCCAAAAATAAGCACTATCTGTCATAATTTGACATATGCACTAATAACTTGACATTTGTAATTGCGATTTTATCAGTCAGAAAGTTTCCACCGATTATGTGATGTCGCAGTCACCCGATTCTCATGACATATCTATTAACTATTAAACTTTGGTCTTCATTCATCGCCTGCATAAACATTAATACACTCCATGTATAAACCAAAGTACATTGTGAAGTCAAAGTACATTGTTCAAAGTTATAGAGAAATATTTTAAGCTTGTAAAATGATTATGTTTTGTAGCTAGAACAAAACCTTACTAACAATATCATTCTTTCTCACTACATCACGACCCTTCGGGGTCGGGGTGCGAATTCTTTCTACTCTAAAGGAAAGAATTCGCTTCCAAGGATAGAGAACTCTTTCCTTGCTAGTAGACCCCTGACTTTGTTTGCAAAAAGCTAAATAGGAAAAAAAAAGGTAAGAGAAAAGTCCTGGGAGTGCCACAATCACAAACCGCAGCCCTTCCCAGACATCAAGTGGAAAAGGAAACCGACAAATCCAAACAAGCACTAATCGATCAAACGTACGAAAAGCACTAAGATTAGCTCTCTCTTCCCCAAGCGAGGTAATCGCAATGCTAAAAGGAAAATGTCACAAAATTTGTCTATTTTTTTTTTTTTTTTTTTTTTTTTTTTTAATGGCGGAAAATCCATCAAGTGCATCTTTCCCCTTAACCCATTTATGCCGAGTGGACTCTTCTACCTCAACTCTTTGGACTGGTCTATTTCCATTAGAAGGGGTGTCTGGTTAGTTTTATCAGTAGTATATAAAAAAAAAAAAAACAACAAAAACAAAAAACAACAAAAAACTGTATTTAATTCAAAAAGTGTAGACCCAGATCAGACGCCACATTATGCGGCGTCTGATATGGGTCTGCACTGTTTGCCAATGTCCCTTTTATGGGACGCTAGGCATTAATGGTTTTAAACTCAAATCACGGGACTAAAAAACAATAGAGTGACACGCCAAAAAAAGTACAATAACGCATGACATGTATTATAGCCATATAGTGAATGTTACCGTAGAAAACACTATATATTGGTCAGACCGGCCTGAGGAAGCAGTACTGACCCAGATCCTATGCTACAGAACTCGATTTCTGATCGGCGTCTACACTGTTAGCTGGTCATTCACCAGTTTTTAGACAAATCAAGATATAGTAAAATGGACTTTTGTTCAAATGTTATGATAAGTATGTTAAGCTGATAAAGCATATTTAGTGTAAATAAGGTAGAGAGAAGGTCATTAAAAATAAGGAGCTGAAATCTACACTTAAAATTGTTCTTATCATTTACGAATAATTTGTTTGACATATTCCAGTAAGCATTCTTCATAAATCTATAGCGGGCCGTTATCGGCCCGTCAGGGTAGCTGACGGACAGAGAACGGCCCGCTGTAGATTTATGAAGAATGCTAGCTGGGATATCTTGTTGCAGCTTTGATGTACATTTGGACAAAAATAAAAAAAAGCTATATACTCTAAACGAAAAGAACTTGCTCGTTTTGGAGGAATATTTCTTTCCTTATAAAATAGACTATTCATGAGAGGCTTGCTGTGCAGTAAAGGACTGTGGAAGTCATAACTTTGTCTCCCTAGCTGCAGGAAAAGGCAAATAGTCTATCGAAAAGGCATCCAGTACATTTAAAATTCAAAATGGCTGGCATTAAGTTGAAAGTGTTATAAATTATGTGATTAGTCTAGCATACAAAAACTCAGAGAGAGAGAGAGAGAGAGAGAGAGAGAGAGAGAGAGAGAGAGAGAGTACGCAGATGGACAACAGGTACAGAGAGAGAGGGGCAACAGGCAGACAGATTAGAGACAGCAGGCAGACAGGTTAGACAGTAAAGAGAGAGAGAGAGAGAGAGAGAGAGAGAGAGAGCAGGAAGACCAGGAGAGAGAAAAAAGGGAACCAAACAGAGAGGAAGAAAACAGCAGGCAGAGAGAGAGAGAGAGAGAGAGAGAGAGAGAGAGAGAGAGTAGAGAGAGGGGCGGGGATAGCAGGCAGACAGGGCAGAGAGAGACATATTAGACAGCAGAAAGAGACATACAGAGAGAGGACAGCAGGCAGGCAAGAGAGAGAGAGAGAGAGAGAGAGAATAGCAGGCAGACTGGCGAGAGACAGATTAGAGAGAGAGAGAGAGAGGTGACAGCAGAGAGACAGTAGAGAGAGGGGAGGACAGCAGATTAGAGACGGTAGAGACAGTAGAGAGAGAGAGGGGGTGACAGCAGGCAGACAGGACAGAGAGAGACATATTAGACAGCAGAAAAGAAAGACAGAGAGAGGACAGCAGAGAGAGAGAGAGAGAGAGTGAAAAGAGAGAGAGAGAGGTGACAGCAGAGAGACAGTAGAGAGAGGGGAGGACAGCATATTAGAGACAGAAGAAAGAGAGAGGTTGACAGCAGGCAGGCAGGGCAGAGAGAGACATATTAGACAGTAGAAAGAGACAGACAGAGAGAGGACAGCAGGCAGAGAGAGAGAGAGAGAGAGAGAGAGAGAGAGAGAGAGCAATAATAATACATTGTTGATTATGTTAACACCGAAAGAGTTTGTGTCTGTCAGCATAGCTGTCATAACATTTCCCATATTTTGAAATCTTGTATGTGACAGAACAACTATGGATTCATTATTGTACTTCTGTTCATTTGTGATAATAAAGAAACATGAAATGTTATGACATAAAGAGGAAGTTTTGCCAATAAAACGAAGAAAGAAAGAGCGGTCCATGTATATACCGAATCTTCCCTAAATAGTCGGGGACCTTGTCTCATTACCATACTTGTCCTAAGGGAAGTACCAGTTGATATACTGGTGGTGATGTAGTGGGTAGGGAGATAGTGTGCACTCCCAGCGGACACACAGCATTGAGACAACGTTGCATCAATGTCGATGCAATGTCATCGTTGTATAAACGTCATATGCCCGCTGGACTGTGGCTGGGTTTTTCTTTGAGCCCATCTTGTTATCTTTGGCTATCATAAAGCAAAATAAGATTTTTCACGTGTGCCTCCTGTCTCAGTGGGATACAACTCCAGATGTAGTGGGTCTTAAGAAAATATAAAGAAGTGAGTGAGTCTTAAGACAATATAAGGAAGTGAGTCTTAATACAGTATAAAAACAAAACGTGACTTAAGACAATATAAAGAAGTAAGTGAGCCTAAAGACGACATAAATAAGTGTCCTAAGACAATATAAAGAAGTGGTCTAAATACTATATAAAGATGTGAGTGTTAAGACAAAATAATGAAGTGGGTCCTTATATAATATAAAGAAGTCGGTCAAGACAATATAAAGAAGTGAGGTTTAAGACAATATAAAGAAGTGGGTCTTAATACAATATAAAGAAGTGGGTCAAGACAATATAAAGAAGTGAGTTTTAAGACAATATAAAGAAGTGGGTCTTAATACAATATAAAGAAGAGGGTCAAGACAATATAAGAAGTGGGTCATAAGATAATATAAAGAAGTGAGTCTTACGACAATTCAAAAAAGTTGGTTTTAAGACAATATAAAGAACTGGGTCTTAAGACAATATAAAAAAGTGGGACTTAAGACGATACAAAGAAGTGGGTCAAGAAAATATAAAGAAGTGGGTCTTAAGACAATATAAAGAAGTGGTCTAAAACCAATATAAAGAAGTAGGTCTTAAGACAATATAAAGATATAAAGAAGTGGGTCTTAAGACAATATAAAAAAGTGGGACTTAAGACGATACAAAGAAGTGGGTCAAGACAATATAAAGAAGTGGTCTAAAACCAATATAAAGAAGTAGGTCTTAAGACAATATAAAGATATAAAGAAGTGGGTCTTAAGACAATATAAATAAGTGGTCTATAAACAATATAAAGAAGTAGGTCTTAAGATAATATAAAGAAGTAAGTATTAATACAGTATAAAGAAGTGGGACAAGACAATATAAAGAAGTGGGTCTTAAGACAATATAAAGAAGTAGGTGAAGACAATCCAAAGAGGTGAGTCTTAAGATAAAATAATAAAGTGGGTCTTAAGACAATGTAAAGAAGTGGTCTAAAAACAATATAAAGAAGTGGGTCTTAAGACAATATAAAGAAGTGAGTCTGAGTACAATATAAAGAAGTGGGTTCAAGACTATTGAAAGAAGTGGGTCTTAAGACAATATGAAGAAGCGGGTGAAGACAATATAAATAAGTGGGTCGAGACAATATAATTAAGTGAGTCTTAAGACAATATGAAAAAGTTTGTCTTAAGAAGATAAAGCATGAGCTCATGTTGACTATATATTTCGAGGTTTCTGATTTGTTACATTAAAGTTTCGATGATGTTACATGGGAGCTACTGTGGATAGACGGGAAATAAATATGTGCCTCTAGTAAGTTCGAAATGCTACAATGTTACGGTAACAATTCGTGAACATGCACTCGTGTAAACTCTTTTATGCGTGTATTTGCTTGTACTTGACAATGTTATATACTGTTATAGGATGTTGCATTGATAACAAATTCAATGTAGTTCATTTATTTGGCCTTTTTTTGTACTCCATCTCATATGAAATAAAGCTTTGCGGCTAAATCTTGATATATAGCACTAGGAATGAGTGGTCAACTAAGTTGTTTTCAAACGATGACCCTAGGGTGTACAAGCTTCTTTCGTTTTTGTCTAGTGCTGCCGAAGAAGGTACTGTTAACTGGTGTGTGGTGCGTTTATGTTTCTAGTTTTCGTGTAACCTGTCGGTGTTTGTTGAAGCTGGTTTATAGCTATGAGAAATTGTCCTGTAATTGTCGGGTAATATGTAATAAAAAACAAAACAAAAACAAACTGGTGATATGTAGTAAAAATAAATCAAATTCAAAGACACCCGCGAAAGGTCGTGGTGAAACGAAGCGTGAAACGAAGCGTACAATCCATAGAATACCCAGGCTGGTTCTAATATACAGATTTAATTGACGATTTAGAAGGAACGCTTAAAAGAAGAATTTAAGTAATAAGAAATTTTAGTGTTTTAATACTATTACTTTTGGCCCGAGATATTCTGGCCTGCAGAAATCTTTACTATCAAATAAGGAAAACAAAATGATACATTCTAAAAATGACTTTGTTTAGAGTTGTTGGAAAACATAATAAAAAGTATATTTTTTTGTATGCATGGTTGACTGGCTAACTGATTTGTTGGCTGGTTTTGATTCCTTGCTTTCCTTATTTAATTGTTTTATTGCTTTTTTTTTTTTTTTTTTTTTTTTTTTTTTTTTTGAAACAAACTCTTATCACCCCTTTAATTGTACAGACTTTATGATTTTTGTATTATGGCTATTTTGGTTGCTAAATGCAGCATGGTTGAGAAATCGCCACGGTAAGGGTCGAAAATGAGTGGTTACGCATTAGATCTAAATAAATGAAAACAAAACGTACAGCTGTAATGCGTAACCGCTCTTACTCGACCCTTACCGTAGCGATTGCTCAGCAACGCTGCATTAACAACCAAAATATCCATAACACAAATGATCATATGTGTCTCTCGTGAGTACGTGTTGATATGCTGAACTTCTAGCAAAGCGCAAAATTTAACAAAGGCCACTAAACACCACGAATTTCCAAGTGATTTCTTTGGCTTTCGATACACCTTCAGCACGCGAAAAATAATTCAGCCAATATGCGTGAAGTAGGTGATCTGAGATTTACTCCATAGACGCCAATATCAATGGGCGGTTGAATGTAATTCCCCGTTTTTTCAAATAATTTCCTCAGAACATTTATATCGCTCATGAAACACAGAAAATGCAAAGTTTGTTTACCTTCTTTGAGTCATCGAATGCCTAACCGATGTCGCTTTAATTGTTTCACGTTCTTAACCGATGGTTAAGCATTCATTCGTTTGGTAGGCGTGGCTATGACACTATATATTCGTACATACCGGGTAAAGATCCCTATGACGTGGTATCTACGTCATTTAGAAGGTTCTCTGACACATTACCGAATTAAAGAGAGTACTTGGGTATTTACCTATGTGCGAATAAATTAGCTATTCAGCCATCAATCAGGACTAAGCTTTTTCTTCACAAGTTTCCTTTGGGATCATTGAACCTATTATGGACTCATTCTGGCTGCTTTGAAAATCAATACCACTTAAGCCGGTGCTGGTTGGGGAGGGTTGTGGGGGTAGGGGGGGATGGGTAGGGGGTGGGGTGCATATGCAGATTTTTACTACATTGCTGCATATGAAGAGATGTAATAAACCAAATCTTAGATTCATGTTTTTTGTGTATGCTCTTTGTTTCCAATGGCATTTATTTATTTATTTATTTTGTGTGTGTGTGTGTGTGGAGGGGCGGGGGGGGGGGGGTTGGGGGGGGGGAGGGAAGGAAGGGGGTGGTAAAGATATAGCCATGTCAGATATGTTTGACACGCAAATTATTTTGTAATTACCATTAAATAAATCGCAATATTTACCCTAGTACTGGGGCATACAGGTCTGAGCAAATACTGTAGACCAAGTTCAGACGGCGTCTGATCAGGGTCTATTCCACTGTTTTCCATTCATCAAGCAGTTTTGGACAATATTACATGTAACTGGGTAATAAAATATATTTAATAAACGTTCAGGACAAGAAAGGTTGTAAGTTAATGTGTCCAAATATTTAGGGTAGATATGGTATACAAGATACACTGATCTAGAAATGATATAAAGACAGTCACAAGTTGCAATAAAATGTTGTTTGTTGCCCGTTTTTAATCTCTAGTATTTATCGCAAAACTGATAAATTACCAACAACTGATTATCTGTTGGACAAAACAGCGTTCGGTAAAACCAAGTAAAATGTAAATGGTGTTCTCTCCTAGTTTTCTGCCTTCTCAGAGGGAAATAAGTACACACAGAAAAAAAAAAAACAACAACAACAACTTTTTTTCTCAGTTTTTTTCTCAGTTCCAGAAACACCAAGCAAAGTCTTATCTTAACCCCCTCGCCACCCACCCTCCGACACACACACACACACACACACAATTCCCCACAGAGAGAGAGAGAGAGAGAGAGAGAGAGAGAGAGAGGTGACAACAGAGAGACAGTAGAGAGGGGGGTGGGGGGACAGCAGATTAGAGACAGTAGAGAGAGAGAGGGGGAGACGAACTGCAAGCCAGTTTTACTCCCAAATTCTCTTAGAAAATGCTTAAAAAATCTTATTTGAGAACAAATTCCCTCAAGCTTCAACTCGATCTATTGGACATTTTAAAACTTTGTGGCATATTTTAGACGTAAAAGTAAGTTTATTTCTTACTCGGTCTTCGTAGCGACTTTGCCGGCCTCGGTAGCTCAGTTGGATGCGCCGTCCGACTGGAGACCAGGAGGTGGCGGGTTCAACCCCTGCCGAGTTCGGCAACATCATGAAATATTTTCTACGGTCATTCTCTCCCTTCCGCTGATTCAAGAAGGGCAGTTGTCAGTTTCTGGCGAAAGAATGTGCACAATACTGGTTAACCTCTTAGAGGACTAAGCCTGCCCAGTAAACGTGTGCATGGTTAGGTAAACTGACCGCGCTCGATATGACCCCACTGGGTTGACTGGGCCGTAAAACCTCAACACAACTTTTTTTCTTCGTAGCGACTAAATAAAGGAAGTACCAAGGAACACCAATCGCGTATCAAAGTTATACGAAAATAATGACACTTGTAAACAAAATAGCCCCAAAAATTATCAGTGAGGACATATACAGGGTACATTCGATAACGTTCCTATCAAACAAAACACCTGTAGACGTGACTTTCCGAGGATATGTTACTTTCCTTTTGTTGACTTTTTTCCCTTTACAGCAGCAACGCAAGAACACGAAAGCTTGTATATTGTGTAGTTTAAACATACTTTATAACCATAACAGCATTCAGGCAAATGCGTTTGTCCACAAGTTTTAACAAGCTTAGCTACAGCCCTTTCCATATCATGTAATACAAACACAGACATTAAGACAAGGACAAAGCCTACATTCATCCTGATAAGTAACAATATAGTATCATGTTGTTCAAAGTATCATTCATATTCATATGAGTGCTAGTTTATACTATAGAATCTAGAGAGCGTTTCAATACTGATATAAACTGATAATACTGATAAAACATATGCAAGAAAAAATGTCCATTACTTTAACACGTCTGCTGCCCCCTTATTCCTCTATAATATATAGTGAAAACTGGGGTATGCAGAGGTCTACATTAGACGTAAAAAGTACCTGTGTTTCCGCTAACATGCTAAAAGATTTGGTCGGTGGGTAGGAGATTTGTTTTCTATTTTTTCTCCAGGAAAGATCAGGATCAGGCCTGTTATTTTATGAAAATGCAGGTATTTTGTTAAGGGTCGGTGCTTTACGTTTTTACTTTGCATTTTTACTGATAAAAATAGCAGAGTCGGGTTTTTGAAACAGGGTCGGTCGGGTTAGCGGAAACACAGCTATTTTTTTTTTTTTTTTTTTTTTTTTAGCATTCTTAGGCGAATCTTCAGGTGAAATATCAGAATCTCGCAGCAATAAAACTCCCGTTTCAATTGCTTTGTTATTCTTTATGAAAACTTTGTACAGAAAATTTTTGTCGTTTTACATTTTTTTTTACTTCCCTGCAAGTGATTTTAAATACCGTGTGGCCGCTCCGTACTTCGTCACAGTGCAGATTTCATGTTTATTTCCTTTGGGATGACTGAATCCATTATTGTTACTTTGAAAATTGAATACAGCTTAAGTCTGCGCTGGGTTGGGAGTTGGGGTGGAGGGGTCAAGGGATTGGGACATATGAAGCCCCACAAGCTTCACTGCTGTTTATGAGTAGACTCACTAAGACCTTGTCTACGATTTTATACGGTCGAACCTCAATAGCTCGAACACCGATGGCTCGTTTACCATGGCTAATGGTTTTTTGAGTCCCTATAAAATTCTTAGAGAACTCAAGAAAATAAAATTAAACATGTTTAAGGGAATTTTTCTTTTTTTTTTTTGTCATGAAATTGTACCTTGTTGTACTCATTAAAATCGCCTCATCGACGCAATTTTAATGAGTACACTCAACAAACCATTATTGTGTAGACTATTAAAAAAAATCCAAAATTGTCGCCATTTGCTTCCTGACCTTGCGTCATGATTTTCCATCAGTGGTTCCAACTACCCGTATCTCGAACAAATTTCCATGCTGGCAAAGATATTCGAGCCATCGAAGTTCGACTGTAGTTTGAACATATTTTAAGAATATTCAAATAATGACAGCATTTAGATGATCCGCCAGCTTTGAAGTGAGACGGAATGTTTCCCATGTCCGTTGGAGGATTGAGCCTTGGGCAGCCTTGCGTCTGTGTTCTTTGCATCCAGTGTATCCCCATTATGGAGTGAGAGGTTCCCAGCTCTTAAACGGGAGCGTAGGTGTCTGAAAACTCCCCGTAGCAAGTTTTGTAGGGACGGTCTTAATATTGCCCGGGTGTTCTCTGCTGTTCGTGGTAGTCGACAGCTTTTAGTTATTGCGTTACGTTGCGTGGGGAGGGGTAGGCTGGTTCTCAGGCTGGTTGTGTGTTTTCTTGGTAGTCGACAGCTTTTGGTTATTGCGTTACATTGCGTGGGGAGGGGTAGGCTGGTTCTCAGGCTGGTTGCATGTTTTCTTGGTAGTCGACAGCTTTTGGTTATTGCGTTACATTGTGTGGGGAGTGGTAGCTGGTTCTCAGGCTGGTTGCGTGTTTTCTTGGTAGTCGACAGCTTTTAGTTATTGGGTTACATTCCGTGGGAAGGGGTAGGCTGGTTTTCAGGCTGGTTGTGTGTTTCTTGGTAGTCGACAGCTTTTAGTTATTGCGTTACAATGAGTGGGAGGGGTAGGCTGGTTCTCAGGCTGGTTGCGTGTTTTCTTGGTAGTCGACAACTTTTAGTTATTGCGTTACATTGTGTGGGGAGAGGTAGGCTGGTTCTCAGGCTGGTTGCGTGTTTTCTTGGTAGTCGACAGCTTTAAGTTATTGCGTTACATTCTGTAGGGAGGGGTAGGCTGGTTTTCAGGCTGGTTGCGTGTTTTCTTGGTAGTCGACAGCTTTTAGTTATTGCGTTACAACGAGTGGAAGGGGTAGGCTGGTTCTCAGGCTGGTTGCGTGTTTTCTTGGTAGTCGATAGCATTTAGTTATTGCTCTACATTGTGTTGGGAGGGCTAGGCTGGTTCTCAGGCTGGTTGCGTGTTTCTTGGTAGTCAACAGCTTTTAGTTATTACGTTACATTCCGTAGGGAGGGGTAAGCTGGTTCTCAGGCTGGTTGTGTGTTTTCGGGTTCCTTTTGGGGATCCGATTTATTCAGTCACCGGGTGCAAAGTTTGTGCTGGTCTATACGTAATCGAGCCGTAGTGGTTTTCTTGGTGCTGAAATAAATTTAGAATTTTGAATTCCCCCGTTTAAACTGAGCTATAGGGCGTGTATGCTTAGAGTAGTCGTTGACCTTTCTTATTGGGTGTAGTTCTGGGTAGCTATTTTTAATACTACAAGGTTGCGGGTGTTCTCTAGACTGGCTCCAAATTCCAGTGACTAATTGTTGTTTTCTTATAATCTGTATAAATCTGTACTAAAATAAAGCCAAAATAATATCATGACTATAAAGGCTGGTCACTAGTGACCAGCCTTTATAGTCATGATATGTTTTGGGGGTTATTTTAGCAGATTATCAAACAGGATTATGAGAAAAATATAAAGTCACTGGAGACTGGAGCCAGTCTAGGTTTTCTATGACCCTAGCCAAAGTAAGAAGGTTCCATTTGCAATTTTGTTGGTGTTCGAATGTGTATATACACTGTAGTCTAGGCTAAATAGGGTTAGAGGTAAAACAAATTCCTTCACAAAAGTTATGGACATTTTTAAAAAGTGTGTTATGTACTTAATTACAGAAAAAAAGTCCTCAAAAAAATTCGCAGGCGAAATGTGATTTTTAAGGCAAAATATTGAAAAAATGAACAAAAATCAACAAAAACAGGAATAAATTCATAAAAATTACATTTGAATTCAAAACAATAATATAAATAGCTAAAAATATTCATAATAGTGTTAAATATCTATGAAAAAATTTTGAACAAAGTCTGTATATACAAAATACACATTTTTGGGGTAGAAAAGGGAAAATTTTGACAAAATCCGGGGAAAACAGGAATATTTTTTTAAAAATTTACTGGTCATGATTCCTTGAAATGTTTTGATGTAAATTGTTACATATGATTCTAAGGTAGCTGCAAGAAAAAAAAGAAAATTTTTATTTCAATAAAAAAATAGTCTTTTGAGGGGGAGAAAAACTCGTTATTTGACCTAAAAATAAGCTAAAACTAATTGAAATAGGCTTCTTCAGCAAAATACTGGCCCTATTTGGCAAGGTCCTGTTACTGTTGCCAATGGAACCATTTGAAAAGTAATTTAACATCTTTCCAATTGACAGCAGGTCATTTGAGACTTGTTTATAGCATCTGATCTCATAAAATCTTGTATTAGGGAAGAAGGGGTTGTTAAAAATGGGGTAAAATAGCCTTCTTTGTTGCATTGCTGGGTACATTTGGTAAAATGTTACTTTTGGCAATGGGACCCTATAAAAACAATTTTATATCTTCCTAGTTAGAAAAGGACATCACTGACGAATAGTTGGTTTTGTCTGGTCTCATGAAACCTTGTTTAAATGAGAAAGGGGCCATTCTAAAAGGGTTGAGATATGCATCTTCAGTTAGATACTGAGCGTTTGTTGTATAAATGTATTGCACCTGACAATGAAATCTTTTTTTAAAAGTCATTTTGCATCTTTCTGGTTAAAAACAGGTCATCTGAGACCTGCTGCTAGTGTCTGGTCTCATAACAGTCTTGTTTAAGATGAAAAAGAGTCGTTCAGAATGTGTTGAAATAGGCATTTTCAGCCAAATACTAGGCATATTTGGTATTGATAAAATACAAGATGGCAACAGAACCCAATAGAAAAATGATACCATATCTAACTGGTTAATGGGCAGGTTATTTGAGACTTGCTGATAATGTCTGATCCCATAATAGGCGTAATTTAGAGGAAAAGGGGCCGTTCAAATTTGTTGACATATGCATCTGCAGCCAAATACTGGACATATTTTGTGATGATGAATTACAATTGGCAGTTGAAAGTGATATTGCAACCTAACTGGTTAAAGAGGAAACCTATCTGGTTAAAGAGTAAGTCGTTTGAGACCTACCGGCATGGTATGATGCCATAAAAAGGTCTCGCTGAACGGGGAAAAGGGGTAGTAAAAACAAGGTTAAAATAGTCTTCTCCATCCAAATACTTGGCATAGTTGGTGTAGATATCAAACTATTTCCAATGGAACTTTATTAGTAAGTTTGAAACCTATGCTGAATGTTATTTGAGGCTTGTTGGTATTATATGGTCGTAAGGAACTCCTGTTTAAAGGGGTAAAGTGTCATTCAAAATCTGCTAATTATAAAAATAAGCATTTTCAGGGAACTGTTGGACGTATGTAGTATAGATATCTTAGAACTGGCAATGAAACCATAATTAAAGTGATATTGATACCTATTTTGTTGAAGGGCAGGTTATTTGAGACTTGTAGGTGGTGTCTGAGCTCATAAAAAATTTGTTTAAGGGGGAAAAATGTTATTCAAATGTGTTGAAATAAGGTCTCTTCAGCCAGACACTGGACATAATTTGGTATAGATGTAATACAACTGGCAATTTAACCCTATCAAAAAACTTTTATATCTGTCTTCTTGAATCACAGGTCATTTGAAACTTGTCGATAGTGAATGGTCTCAAAAAACTTTTATTTAGCACAAAAGAGGTCATTCAAAATGGGTTGAAACAGATATCTTCAGCCAAATACTGGTCATATTTAACAAGGGTCTAACAACTAGCATTCGAACACACCCAATAAGTCTCAAATGACTTTTCCTTGAACCAGATATCTATCAAAATCAATTTTCAGTAGGGTTTAATTGCCAGTTGTATGGCATCTATGCCAAATATGATCAGTTTTTAGCTCGCCTGGACGAAGTCCAGGAAGAGCTATTGCACTACCCCCGGTGTTGGCATCGGCGCCCACATTTACGTTAAAGTTTTTTAAGAGCTCATATTTTCCAAACCACATGATGGATTTGGTTCATATTTGGTATGATGATAGATATAGATCCAAAGTTTCTTTCAGCAATACCGCAACCCATGCCCATGATCTTAAGGTCAAGTTCGCAGACTTTGAAATTTTACAAATAAAGTATTACGTTAAAGTTTTTAAAGAGCTCGTATTTTCCAAACTAAACGATGGAATAGGTTCATATTTTGCATGATGACAGATAGAGGTCCAGAGTTTATTATCCTCTCGCACCACGAAGTGGCGAGGGAATATAGTTTTTTTTTTACGTAAGTACGTATGTAGGTACGTACATATGTTCACCTTTTGTCATCGGTCTAGCGCCTACATTTATCAATGGATTTTAATATAACTTCACAGAAAGATACCCCCACCTATGACTATGGCCAAAAGTTCAAGGTCACAGACAAATTTTGTGCTAGAGTTTTATGTTAAAGCTTTTTAAAAGCTTTAATTTCAAAACCATATGATGGATTTGGTTCATGTTGGGTTTCATGATAGATATGGGTCCAAAGTTTTATTCAGCTGCACCCCCTCCCCTATATCAATTATGACCTTAATGCCCCCTTCCTCCCCCGATAAGCCAAATGGGCATTTAGTCCTTAGATCCAGGCGAGCTATGCTGTCTGCTGACAGCTCTTGTTGGATGAAGAAGCCTATTTCAATTCAAACCTGATCACCCCATTTTCTCTTAAACAAGACTCTTATGACACCAGACACAACCTATAAATCTCAGACAAACTGCCCTTGAACGAAATAGTTATCACTAATATTTTCAGTAGGATTCCATTGCCAACTTTAATTCATCTAAATGAAATGCACCTAATATTTCGATGGGGATGCCTATTTTTACACATTTTGAATAACCCCTTTCGCCTTTAACAAGAGTTTCTTTATGCAAAACACAACCAAAACGTCACAAAGGACCTGACCTTCAACAATATAGGTATCAAAACCACGTTTCACTAGGGTTTCATTGACACTTGTATGACATTTATTCCATATATGCCCAGCATTCGATTGCAGATGCTGATTCTAATATATTTTTAATGACCCCCCTTTGCCCTTAAACCAGTGTTTCATACAACCAGACACTACCAACAAAAAAATGGCATGCCTTACAACAAGATATGGATAAAATTCATTTTTGATAGGGTTTCGTTGTCACTTTTATGACAACTTCTACATAAAATCCCGGTTTGGGGATAATGAAGCCTAATACAACCCATTCTGAACAGCCTCTCCTCCCTTAAACCAGACTTTTATGAGACCAGACACTGCAAATAAGTCACAAATGACCTGTCCTTTATCCACAGAGATAACAAAATCACTTAAAAATAAGGTACCTTTGCCAGTTGAATTTCAGTGTTCCAAATACGCCTAGTATTTGGCTGGAGATAACTATTTCAACCAATTTTGAACAACCCCTTTTCCTCAATAATAATTTTTTTTTCATGAGACAAAATACTACCAACAAGTCTCAAAAACCTGCCCATTAACCAGTAAGATATGGTATCATTTTTCATTTGGGTTCTGTTGCCGTTTTGTATTTTATTAATACCAAATATACCCAGTATTTGGCTGAAAATGCCTATTTCAACACATTCTGAACGACCCCTTTTCATCTTAAACAAGATTGTTATGAGACCAGACATTACCAAGTCTCAAATAACCTGTCCTTTAACCGGAAAGATGTAAAATGACTTTTAAAACAAAATGCCATTGTCAGGTGTAACACATTTATGCTACAAATGCTGAGTATCTAGCTGAAGATGCGTATCTCAACCCTTTTAGAATGACCCTTTTCTCTCTTGAACAAGATTTTATGAGACCAGACAAAACCAACAAGTCTCCAGTGGTGTTCTGTTCTAACTAGGAAGATATAAAATTGTTTTCAATAGGGTCCCATTGCCAAAAAGTAACACGACTTTACCAAATATACCCAGTAATGTAACGAAGAAGGCTATTTTAACCCATTTTTAATGAATCCTTCTTACCTAATACAAGATTTTATGAGATCAGATGCTATAAACAAGTCTCAAATGACCTGCCGTCAATTGGAAAGATGTTAAATTACTTTTCAATAGGTTCCATTGGCAACAGTAACAGGACCTTGCCAAATAGGGCCAGTATTTTGCTGAAGAAGCCTATTTCAATTAGTTTTAGCTTATTTTTAGGTCAAATAACGAGTTTTTGTCCCCCTCAAAAGACTATTTTTTTATTGAAATAAAAATTTTCTTTTTTTCTTGCAGCTACCTGAGAATCATATGTAATAATTTACATCAAAACATTTCAAGGAATTATGACCAGTAAATTTTTAAAAAATTATTCCTGTTTTCCTCGGATTTTGTCAAAATTTTAGCTTTTCTACCCCAAAAATGACTATTTTGTATACATAGACTTTGTTCAAAATTTTTTCATAGGTGTTTAGCACTATTTTGAATATTTTTAGCTATTTAGAGTATTGTTTTGAATTCAAATGTAATTTTTATGAATTTATTCCTGTTTTTGTTGATTTTTGTTCATTTTTTCAACATTTTGCCTCAAAAATCACATTTCGCCTGCGAATTTTTTTGAGGACTTTTTTTCTGTAACTTAGGATACCTCCATGGTATAAAAAATATAAATATCTTTTGTGAAGGAATTTGTTTTAGGTTATGAGATTTTTTGGGCTAAAATGACTAGACTACTGATGATGTGTGTATATGTCTAATTTGCCAATCACCAGGATATTTTCGAGTTGTCTTCTTTTGTTAGTAATTTGGTGTTTGTTTGTTTGTTTGGTTTGTTTTTTGGTAGATTAAATGTTGCCACCTCATAAAAACGCCTTTTTATGTGTAACAGGTCACTGCGGTTTGGCTTAACCCCATTTCGGTGTATGTCAGTAGTAGTTGGATCATGATTATTAGAGAAGTGATATGACATTGCAATGAGAGAAAAAGCATAATCAAATTGTCTATATGAGATGTTTTGAAGAATTAGTACAGTCTCTGTGATATGTTTTAAGACTAGTATATCCGATCGGTGTTGGTGGTGGGGGGATGAGGGGCGGGGCGTGATCTGTTTAACAACTGGGTCTAGGGGCAAGGGACAGTTGTTTTCTTATGCTTCCTTGCTGGTTATTAAACTTAAATTTAATATGCGTTCGCTTTGTCGGCAAACGTTTTCTGCAAAGTTGAGACTGCAGCATTTCTCTGGTGTGCGTTAAACCTAATGATCGACCTTAATGTCTGTCTCGTGAGGTCAAGACCCTTGCCAGAGCTCTAGACTTAGGGGCTGAATAGTTATGTTTTTAAGGGGTTAACTTGTAACTTTTTCATTTGGTTTTTGAGTTACCATTGACGTGTAGATGTATTCAAATTAAATTGCGTTTTTGTGTAAGTAGTTGATTTTTTTTATCAGCTTAACTGGAGTAGAAATCGATAGCGGTATTTAAAGTACCGGTTCCAGATATCTGAGTACATGAGCTGGATGGCCTAGTGCACTCGACTTTTAAACGGGATATCGTGGATTCGAATCCCGCTCTAGTCGAGACAATTTTCAGACCATTAGTACACCTAGTTCAAGCGACGAGGTATAAAGTGGACAGGGCGACGCTTGGTGACAGACAGCAGCACCAAGAGTGCATGTGTGATCCATGAAAGCAAGGCTGTACAGATGCATGCACAATCGCCGCTGCATCCATGTGCCTCGGGTGCCTGGTAGCGTTAAAAACCCACACAACAACAAAATATCTGAGGACCTAGATTATTTGGAAAGTGGATGCCGAGGTACAGGGGTTTTCAGGGGACCTTGTGTGGGTGATCTGGGACCCGGACCGGTTTGCATATCTGCGTTTTACGGTTCTGTTCCCATTTTGGTCCCTACCCCACCCAGCCCTGCGGTCTCCCAATCAGTGCGTGTCGGTATGTTTGCTTACAAACTTTACAGGACACAGTTCCGCATCCACGCTGTCGAAACTTGTCTACCCGTAGGCCCGTTCTCTCGGCTCTTAGACTGGCTCCCGTCTAACTGATATATGACTCAGCATAAAAACGATTTATATTTTACAAAAATATCCTATCCTCTGGAATGTTCACCTCTCTGATTTGGCTGATCAGTTATATGAGTTTCTGACTATTAAGGGAGATGATATGTGTAGAAAAAAGTCAAGGAGGGGTATTTTACCTTTGTTAGATCAGAAATGTTAAGCTCATAGCTTGGTGCCAGGCTACTCGGCTCTTGGTGGTGTTGCATATTAATGTTAGTAATAAAACAATGTTAGTTGACAATTAAGGTTGCATGGAGAATAATAATAATAATAATAATAATAATAATAATAATTCTTGTATATGGCCTTCCCTTTGCGTTTTGTGTAGTCTGTTTCCTGTGTTGGATTTGCAGCTTTCGCAGTCATTTCACACCGGCAAGCCAAAGAACGACAGGCAGGATGTCACTTATTGAAGATGCAAGGCAGTTCCTAGACTGGCTCCAGTCGTTTTTGCATTTTTTGTCATTCTTCTTCACTTCCTGTAGCTGTATTGTTTTATCTCTTTAATCCCATTTCATTGTTTTACTACAGGGATGACTCTATCTTTTCCACTAAAGGACATAGCTTATCACATCATCATAAGCTATACTAGTTTGCACACCTTTGAACGGAAAAGAGAAATTGATAGAAAAGATAGAGTCTGGAGACAGACTATCAGACACGGTAAACAAGCCATTGGTGTTCAAGCGTTGAAGTTTTAATGTACATGCTAATACACAATTCTATTGTTTGAATCTTTCTACAAGACTTTTGGTCCAAATATATTCTTGCTATGACGGAAGCAACAGAAACACAAAGTTGGAACCGTTAGGCAGTTGAGCTATGTCAGAAAGAAAGGTCTCCTTATGATAATGTGCTACATTTAAGGTCAAGGTCAGCGTTCCGTATACAGCCCGAGTCTCAAATATAAGTTGACATATTCTGCAATATCCAATCATGAAATTAGCGGATAGCGACATACCATACTCCATCCATCGACCTCCTAGAGCTTCCGTCACTGTAGAACAAACATTCTAATGCACTTGCACATGTAACGCGACGTCTGATTGGATAACGTCAAAAATTTGCGACGGTATATTCTGCGATATACTGTCGGAAATCCGACGTCATCACGTAACGTCTCTTTTCATTGGCTGGCATTTGGTTTTCGCAGTTCACAGCACATGTCGCTTTGTGCAAATAGTACATTTTTTCAACAGAAAAAAAATGAATAAATGCATTAGAATGGGGATAACTGCATTCAAAATTGTCATTTGGGGAGGTAAATCGGCGGTTTTACGGTCGCAAATTACGTTTTACGGCCCCGCTGACGCTTCGCCATAAAACGAAATTTCCGACCGTCAAACTACCGATTTAGTGTCGGAAATTTCGTTTTACGGCGAAGTGTAAGCGGAGTCGTAAAACGTAATTTGCGACCGTAAAACTGCCGATTTACCTCCCGAAATGACAAATTTGAATGCAGTTATCCCCTAAGTAGCACTATTTTAGTAGCTTTGTAAACAGATAATCGTTGAAATCACATGTACGCTCAGTGAAGACTCGGATCAGCCTGTGCATCCCGGCATCCTGATCAGTTTTCGCCATTTGGCCGAAGTAGCATAATGTCTTTGTGGAGCGTGCAGTGAATACGAAGCAGGCTACGCAGACACAGGCTGGTCTGAATCTTCACTGAAGATACAGACTAGTTTGTAGAAATAACTGTGTTTCAGAATTCATTTTGTGTGATTGCACAAAATACTGTGTGTAAATATTCAGAATTTTGATACAGTTATTTATGTTTTTTTTTTTTTTTTTTTTATTTACTACCAGATTTATTATATAGTGCTCCATCGATAGGATTAGTTTCTTTTTTTTTTTTTTTTTTTTTTTTTTTTTTTCTTCTTGTTCAATTTATTCTGTATTATGCCTGTTACATATTACCTCTGGAAACCAGGCATTTCCAAAGGTATTTTCCAGACAACCACTCTGTCTTAACATAATGTCTAAACATAATGAGCACCCTTCAGCAGCATTCTCCCTGACAGTCTGGATCCTGTCGTGCCTGTTATACATATATAATAAATTTATGTGTAAAATATAAGGGTGCTCCTTTCTCTCACAATTACCTCTCACACAGAAATTAGCTGTGATAGTGGCATATATATACACATTTATCCGTAATACTACAGACAAATAGGGAACAAGACTTTTTTGGGTGAATATACTTAACTGTGTTCCAAAGGACTGTCCTGGCATACATTTTACAGAACCAGTAATTAAGTTATCTGTATATTTAACTGTTAAACACTGGGGTAAAGGGGTTTAGTGTGTAGAGTCCAAGCATTCCTGGTTTTTGAATATGTATGCCATCAGGCTTTTAATTATTGCAAATGATTTCAGTATTCTGAACAACCATCACAGATGGGTCAGGCTTTGACTGTATAGACTGTTGGGTTGGCAAATATTTAAGTTTCTATTTTACCTATATCATTCAGTAGCATTTGATATGGATACCAGTCTTTTTGGAATTCAGTTAACTCATTTTTTGACAGAGAAATTTCCATAAGTGTTTTATACAATAAAAGTAATTTCTTCTTAAATACTTCAAGGAGCAGTTGTCGCTTGTTACAGCGAGTAATGTATATAAAGTATTTGGAATAGAGAAAAATTATATTAAGTGGCTTTGGAATGTGGTTGTTTCTGTCTAGACCAAACATAAACAATTCTTCCTCTATGTTGCATTGTATGCCTTTATTTTTCAGCCACTGTGACAATTTATTAAGAAATAACTGGATCTTTTCACAGGTCCAGAAAAGATGATGTAATGTTTCATCGTGAGAATGGCAGTAATAACATTGTGAATCATTTTTAAGCTTCATTTTAACTAAAAGAGTATTTGTCACCAAAATATTATGATTAATGCTTGTCTGAAACCATTGTATAGCAGGATATTTTATTATACTAAATGGGTAATTGTATATTTTCTCCCATTCTTGATCTGTAAACTTATACTTCTCATTCCATGTTTTCTTGCCTGTTGGTTGTTCTGAATTTTTATTCAGCATATTATACATTGCTTGCGCCCCTGATTTTTGCTGGAGGAAGATTTGGATATGACTTGGTATGAATGGGTTTTCTAATTTTCTTGTTATTCTCATATTTAACCTTATTAAATAAGATTTTACTGAATCTATTATTCCTTGATATTCCAAAAAGTTCAAATGACTTCCCGTATGTATCCTGATTTCCTGATAACTGTAGAACTTTTCATTTTCATTTACTAAGTCATTGACAAATCTGATACCTTTATTGTGTAGAGTTTTATGAAAAACATGCTTTTTGCCTATTGTAATATTTTTATTATAAAATATTGGACTTTTCAAAATGTGTTCTTCATCTTTTTCCATTTTATAGTTTATATCAATAACCGCTTTTAATACATCTTTCCAAAACTGATTTTTAATTGTATTGTAAATATCTGT
Source organism: Anodontia alba (assembly GCA_964016985.1). Lineage (NCBI taxonomy): Eukaryota > Metazoa > Mollusca > Bivalvia > Lucinida > Lucinidae > Anodontia > Anodontia alba. The sequence continues at coordinate 40,342,190 of OZ024838.1, read as the reverse complement.
AATGTATTCTATGTTACATGTTGTCAACTTCTCCAAATTAATATGTAATTTTATTGACTCTTGCCATTTATTTTCGCTTAAAAGAAGTCTTCTTATCCATGTAGATTTTAATGCTTTTACAAAAGCATTAAGATTAGTCATTTTGAGTCCTCCTTCTGCATACTGTTTTACAATAACCGATTTTTTAATTTTTGGATTGTTATTCCATAAGAAGTCAGAAAGAGTGTTATTGATTTTTTCACTTGTAATGGCATCTGGATTTGGTAAAGATATAAACAGAAGATTAAATAGTGGTATAATTAGGATTAGTTTCTTTGTGTCAAAGTGTGTGTCCTGTGAAATTCATAAGGGGAATATTTATATTTCAAATGATGACTTAAACACTGAAATAATGAAACATATTTTATTTTCAATGCTATTCTCGTTGGAAACCACTTTATAATTCCAATATGCTTTACTTTGATTGATAAATATTATTCAGTATTCCTTTATTGTTATTCCCTAGTGAGCTCTTAGTCTCAACATAAAAAAATGGCAGATTCAATTTGATTGAAGCTACTTTTTTTTAAGTTTTGAGACAACCATGGAATATTTTTTTCAGTGGTCTTATTTATTTTAGAAAATAAATAAACAATTAAATAAATAAAAACTTTAAATCTTATATTTCTATTTCCATCTAATAGTATTTGTATTTTTGTTGCACTATGCAAGAAGAAGAAGAAGGAGAGAGAAAAAAACAAACAAAAAAAAAAAACAAACAACAACAACACTTTTTTAGGTCGTTATGACGTCATTTATTCACACACATCGCGGCTTTCATGACAACAGTTTCTAGGTCTTCAAAGACCAACGATTTTCAGATTTCTCAGTCGATCTACATTTTTTTTTTCACCAAGCTGCTTAGCTTAACAAATTCGAGCCAGCACATGAAAAAAAAAAAAAAAAAAAAAAAAAAAAAAGTACTTAACCCTTGTCATGCTGAATAAATTAAGATACCACGCCCACTTCTCATTGTCAGCCAAATTGCTTCATCCAGCCTTTGAGACAAATTCAGATACTTAATGGCAAACAGTGTAGATCCAGATCAGTTGGCTTCTTCAGGAATTAGCTGATCAGGTTCTACACTGTTTATAAAGAGAGGACATATTCGGGTTCAGCAGGACCAGGGTTATCACATAGGCGACCAGGAAAGTCTCAGGCGAACCTGCTCATAGGTGTGGTCTCGCTAGAGCTTTGTTGTTCAAAGACATTAAATAGAGACACTGGAGACGCTTCAGACAAAAACGTATGTCTGAGAGAAGACTGCCCAAGCACATAGGTCCCTTTTTTCCTGTACCTGCTCATTAATTGTTTACTGTTTGATGTTCTTTTTAATGGAAGCAATGTCTTAATTACAACAGAAACAAGGTTTCGTAGAATTATGTGAATTATGTTGCACATGAATGTGTATTATATAGTGACTAACCAGCAGTGTTTGATTGGAATGAAAAGTTTGTCACGAAGGTGCGTGGTAATTCGGTAAAAACGAGTTCCAAAGGAACGTGTTATTTTACCGAATTATCAGCCTGAGAGCTTCTTAGCGACAGATGTAGTCATATTAAGCAAAATCCTGTTCATTATTATTTGTCACATACACCTTTTTGCTAGTACTGTTTTCTTGAAAGCGCCACAAAATTGTTTCAATTTGAGTCGAAGAAAAATAAAGAGCGTAAGAAAATGGCGTTATTCAGTCCGTCCGTTAGCAACTTTGACGTCATTTCATGAAGTAACGTCAACAGTTTCGTGACATTATGGTTACGTCTTTCACTTGGTCGGGTTTATGTCCCTTTTGGCAGCCGAGGACGTCAAGATGAAATGTAATACCGCGTGAAGCAGTCTGTAAAATCAGATCCGACACTGTGAACTATTTCACTAGTTACTGCTACAATGTAACATGTCATCACACTGTGCATTTTAGAAAATAACTAACTGAGATATCCCAATACTTTACTACTAAACAGTAATAAAACTAATTATTGTCTTGTGCTTTCTGGAAAATTTTGAAGATTTCCATATATATATATATATATATATATATATATATATATATATATATATATATATATATATATATATATATATATATATATATATGCAAAAACAGGTATACAGCTAACTTTTTTTGTTTGTTTTGTTTTCCTATCATACTTCTGAATACATGTATCCTCATAAATCCTGAGTGTCATTATTAAGCTATCATTGATGTATAATTTGAAGTAATTATCAGAAAAATCCATCAAAGATTAAAGGCTCCATATGCCTCAAAAATAAACATTATCCAAGAAAGTTTTGATAAATTGATAAATGGTATTGATACAGTCATAAAATGTGGCACCTGGCAGCCTAAAAATATTCAGTTAGTCTCTCGTTTTAGAATGAAATGCTTTGTTATCGTATCTCTGAATTAATGCTAATGTTGCCAACATTAATTCAGAGATTCGATAAAAAATCATTTCATTTTTGATCCAGTTCAAAAACGAGAGACTAACAGAAATTTTATGGGCTTTCAGATGTTACATTTTATGATCCTATCAATACTATATATCAATTTATTAAATATTTCTTGGATAAAAAAAATATCTACTTTTGAGGAATATGGAGCCTTTATGAAAATGGTATCAATTGAAATAAATAAGGGGTCTGAATCAATATTTGCTCTTGAGTAGCTTCCCTTTAAACTTGCATTTTGGTTGAGATTAAATTTATGCATTTTTATGTTTCCAGTCAGTAAAAGATAAATAAACTCAAAGGACATGTCATTGCTTCCAGTCAATAAAAGATAAATAAACCCTAAGGACATGTCATTGCTTCCAGTCAATAAAAGGTAAATAAACCCTAAGGACATGTCACGCTCTCACATGGATCACGGTTTAGAGTGTGAATCTTTACACCAAGAAAAACATGTTTTTGACCTTTGCATTCCTCTCATGATAGAATGCACTCAGTTTCTATGCATCACGAAAACACGCATATATACTTTTGACCCCCTTAAACCCCACTTTTATATAGTAAAACTGGGGTTTACAGGGGTATACATTAGTTTTATTATTTTGCTAAAAACAAAGATTGTGGATACTCGTTAGAACCGCCTCGCCGAGGCGATTCTAACGAGTACCCACAATCTATGTTTTGAGCAAGAATATGAAAAATATCAGAATTTTTATCTGAAAATTTTCAGTTTTTTGGTGGTGAATTTTTTCAATGTGTTTTAATAGGCGTGTTTTCGTAATGGGGACTGTCATTAACAATTTTATTTTCAATACTTAATTTTACGGACTGTCATGTCGATTTAGCAAAAAGACACTGAGCCAAGCAATAGTTTGCAAAACTTCCAAGTGAAAACGTTCAACACCAGTTGAGACAGAGGCTCTCTTAACTCCCTACATACTTTTTAATTCAAAGGGAGATAATTTGATATGGAGAGAAATTTAAATACTGTTTGAAGCCATTTGAAGGAATTCAGTAATGTTGTGGTTTTGCTCACTGGCATCTGTTCAAGACATTTGCGAAGATCAGAATAGCATTTGCCTTTTATGAAGTATATTTTGACTGGAAATACTCTTAATTTAAGAGCAATAACTCTATAATTTATCACTTTAAAAGAATTAGCATTTATGTTTTGCAAAGCCAGACATCTGATAAAAGTGACCACGAAAACATTTTATCTCTAAAAATTACACAAGATCCAGTATTACAAAATAAAAAAAATGTATACTTTTTATTGCCTCTGAATATATATATATGACTCTCGTTATCTCGAACTTGCTTATCTCGAATAACCGCTTATCTCGAAGTGAAAATCTTGTCCCTACCTAAACATGAAATTTAATAACAAGTAAAAAATATTGTGGAAAAGAGGAGAAATTGCTCTTTTCCACAATATTTCCGATATATCTCTAACGTCAAGAGTCCAATTACATATAAATTTGTTAAATGTGGTTGTTCGAATTATTTTTTCCTCAATTCTGAAAATCTAATATGTCGAGGTACGGATTTTTCGAAGCGTTTCAGAGGGGTCCCTTGGAATTCGAGATAACGAGAGTCGACTGTATATATATATATATATATATATATATATATATATATATATATATATATATATATATATATATATATATATATTTATGGTCCTGTTAGGAAAACAAAAACAAAAACACAACAAAAAAAAAACAACAAAAAAATACAAAATACAAAAAAAAAACAAAAAAAAACAACAATTTCTCTTTGAATTCTACTTTCTCACATCAATGATGTGTCGTTTAGCAGATAAAAAAAAATAATGAAGTAAAATAGTCCCTCTGGGAGCATATTCTTTCCTTTAAGAGTTGTAGCCCTTATTGATTGTGCATATACAAAATCAATTCCGTTCTGGTAACGAGGGAACTAAAAAGCACTAGAAATGAACTAAATGGCAACAGGGTTACTTCCCTTCAAATATGATTTGCAGTTCGCCAAATTGAGATTCACAAAGTTTAAACAAAATGAGACAGTGGCGGCCGGATAGCTCTGTCGGTAGAGCATCGGAATGGTAATCCGAGAGTTCGAGCCCCGTTACGGCTGTACATTTTTCTCACCATGTGACGTTTGGTGGCCAGTGTGGCTCCAGGACCATGTCTAATAGCATGAAAATAAGTCCCTCATCCGGCCTGGAGAGGACTTAGAGGTTCGGCACGAAACAAGCAGGGCACAATGTGACGATTGCGGCAGGATAGCTCGGTCTGTTAAGCGTCGGACAGGTAATCCGAAGGTCCAGGGTTCGAGCCCCGGTACGGCTGTATAGTTTCTGACCCTGCGACAAAACATTTGCTGTAAATAAGTTAACCCCTAGAATCTACAATAATTGTCAGCTCTTCACATACAGCTGCCTCCAGATATCAGCCACTTTTATCCTACCATTAAGCGCAGTTTCAGAATACAGTAAACCTCTTTATAACTGCAACTGCAACCTCCATACAGCTACAGCCAGATCCATTCATACATTCATTCCTATGGGTGGCTATCGTATGAGGTTGTACACTATTGGAATATTTAAACAGTTTATAGGATCATTGTGATCTGTCTCATATGAATCTTTGCATGTTGCAAAGCCAATCAGATGAATCGCTACATGAGAAGACGTACCTTTGGACAACTGCGCCAAGCGAAGTTTCAGATCAGCCTGCGCATTCGCGCAGTCTGATCAGAATCTTCACTGAGCGCATTTTGGATAGCCGAGGATGCAAAGTTTCTTCGTACAGATAACAAAGACTCTGATCTACTCTAATAGAAAATACTTTTCTCCCCTTCGGAGCAAATTATTTCCTTTTAGAGAAGAACTTTTTTTTTTCAGAAAGGGCCTGGTGCATACGAAAGCAAACAAAAGTTGTTATCTCGACAGTGGAGGAAAATTTACCACATGTGTCCCGTCCCCTTTAATATTCTGGTCACCTTAAAACCCGGACCGGTTCAGGTTGACGGAATGTAAGTAAATAGCTTATTGGCCGCAGTGAACCAATTGTGTCAGGCTGCTGCGGTAGTTATTTTATGTAAGGCGGCCTGTGATTGGTTAATAGTGAAGACGAATTGAAACTTATTATTCTATTTTGAAGAAAACTGTATGCGTGTAATTTTTTCACTGTTTCAAAAACTAGATGTTCCTGTCTGTGTTTGATGGAACCAAAACAAAAAACGAAGTGGCGAATTTCAAACTTTCAGTGTTTGATATCTGCCAGTTGAGGGACTTTTACAGTCAACTCCAAAATGTCCAAGAAAGTGCTGGTGTCAGTAGTGTTTTCCTCGTTTATTTTGCTGTGCTAAGCCTTATCTTTAAATTAAAGCAATGTTTGGAAGCCCAGCTTTACCATGAAAAGAACTGTTAACCACCAAAAAGAGAGGAAATATTATTGAGCTCTATGGGAAAAATTATTAGTTCCCTGTACCCATGAAAAAGCATATTATAAGCATTCAATGTTTAGCAGTTGCATAGGATACCTAAAAAATGCATGTTGTTATCAGTATATACCCGCCACAACAGCTACTGCTACTGCTGGCGACAACAACAACAACCAGCAGCAACCAGCACCGCCCCCTCCCCCCCCCCCCCCTTCATGTAACCACACCACCTCACCCACTTCTGCAAAGATGCTTCACGCAAAACACCTGATCTGTGGCGGCTGTCTCCGTCACAGCTGTGGCGGCCATCAGAACGAAATGTCAAGGCTCAAAAGGTAGCATTCCACGAAATATTCTTCCTCTGTTGGGGAGAACATTTAATAGAGAAGTAAAGACCAAGGATAATTTCAATTGGTCATATATATTTAACTTATTTTAATATGAGAAAAGGCCATATCAGTCAAAACAAAATTTATTTGTTTAAGAGTTACATCTGCGAAGCGAACAATGTTACGGAATAATTTCATTCGGATGAAATAAAAAAGAAAGAAAGAAATACATATATTTAAATTAAGTGCGGACCTGCATGTAAACAACTACAACTACATCTGGCGCTTGGTTGAGTTGGGCTTCATGTTAATTTTGTTATTAAAAAATAAAGAGGAAGGACTGTTTTATCAACTACCGAGAGACGGGTAAATTTGGAACCTTTCAGTGGTCATAGCAGAGGCTTTGGAGGAGTTGTCGTTAACAGCCGGACGGACGGACGACGGACAAAAAGTGACCAGTTTAGCTCATTCTTAGCATAGCACAGGTGAGCTATAAAAACTGTCAGAGATAATTTTGAACAAATGTGCCCAGTAAAGTTTGAAAAAAAATGATATCCCTGGGTTGACTTTGACCTTTCTACAGGAAGGTCAATTTTTTTCAGAGGCAAAACTTTTAAAAATCTTCTTGTCTGATATTCAAGGTTGGCAAAATGCCGGCAAATATGAGTATTTTCCATGCCGGTGGTATTTACCGGTAAATACCGGCAAATACTGGTAAATGCCGGCAAATACTGGAAATTGGCATTTACCACCCTGGAAGTAAGACAAAACCCTACCCTCAGTATCAACCTACGGACAATGTCTGTAATAGGGGCTACATAGTTGACTTAGTATTTACATTATACTGATTGCAGTTTAACTCTGGTTTAAGTTTACTTTAATATTAAATTCAGTTAAGTGAAATCTAGAGAAAAAAAAGCCTGTTTCATACCTGCCAAAGTACTCATCAGGTGGCTTGTGGCTACCACTACAGGTTTTTATTTTTACTTTTTCTTTCTTTTCATTCTTTTTTTCTTTTGTTTTTTGTTTTTTAATCTTTTTTTTTTTGTTTCTTAATTTTTTTTTTGTATCTTTTCATTTTTATTTTTTTTTAACTTTTTTTTATCTTTTTTTTTTTTTCTTCAATATTTTCAATAACACCTTTTTACTTCACCTAGTCTATATGCATTCATTTATGACATCTTGCCCCTGGCTATCAAGTACCCTCTTGAACAAACAATTGTCCTGGGATTTGTTGTTTTAGTAATTAGACCTGTATGGTCGTCTTGCTAATTACATGTACACTAAAACTCCTAAATATTTTGAATATAGTAAAGTGATGTAAATATCCTAAACTTTGCAAAACATACTTTTACCATACAGAAGTGTGTTTAAAAGATGCAGATGGCCTGGCAAACATTTAAGATCCTGATCAGACTGTTCAGTATGATCTTGGTCTGCTCTTTTTGACATGGTCTGCCAGCACAAAAACTTAGGGTCATTATGGTAAATGTCAGTGGCCAGGTGCAAAGGTGAATTTCTACTATTGAGATAAAGGCCTACATGATTTTTTTTTTTAATTAAAGACCATTTGTTGCTTAAATAATTTCAAAATTTTTGTCTTAGATTCACTTTTTGGCAGTGTTACATGTTTATATTGAGATTTCTTTTATTCTTCAGGGTGGTAACCTTATATAATTAATGATTTTAACATTCTTACTCATCTAGTTTGCTTATACTATTTCAATGCAACTTGTTTAAAGACTTCTGCAGTTTTTTAAGGCCAAAAAATTTCAATTTGCCGGTATTTGCCACTTGAGGAGTATTTTCCAGACCGGTAAATACCGGCAAATGCCACTGGTAAATACCGGGGGGGGGGGGGGGTGGAATTTGCCGCCCAACCTTGCTGATATTAGAAGGCCCAGGCCTTTCATATTTGGTATGTAGCTTCGTCAAAGCCATCTTTTATGTGAAGTCTCTGTTTCACAAAGTTAATTTAAGCAAAAGTCCATACCAAGTTACTATAGGTTGCAGAGACCAAAGGCTTTTCAAACTGTGCCGACTACCATACTCTGGTTATTGTGGTTGTTTTACAAGGTTAGTATTTGTCCTGCTGTAAATCCTTTAATTCTAACTTTGAACTATTTGTCCCCGTTTGCTTATTGAAAGAAAAATGATCAAAGTCGATTCTCACGAAATGTCAAATATTCCAAAGTTGGAACCCTATTTTTTTTTTAAAGAAAATGAGAAAATATATTAAAATGACACACGCCTTTGGAAAGGAGCCGTTATATCATGAGTGTGTTATTGAATGTTTCTCTGCAGGTCAAAATTGAATGTATTTCGTGTAAATGATAAATACTTTAGGTTTTAACAAGTGTTAACGACTTTGGATATAAGAATGTAACAGTTGCTAGGCTCATAAGATTTTTACACGTGCCATCCGCTTTAGGTTTTAACAAGTGCCGACAACTTTAGATTTTTACAAGTCCTAACAGCTTTAGAATTTAACAAGTACTGAGCACTAGAGATTTTAACAAGTACGAAACCATTTAGATTTTCACAAGAGCTAACGACTTTATATTTTAACGAGTGCCAACAACTTAAGAATTTAACAAATGCTAACAGCTTTAGAATTTAAAAAGTGCTAACGACTTTAGATTTTAACAAGAGCTAACGACTTTGGATTTAAACACATGCTACTTGCTTTAGATTTTCTACAGGTGTCAGTTGCTTTAAATTTCAACAAGTGTTGATCACTTAAGATTTTACAAGTGCCAGCTGCATTAGATTTTGGTTTAAACAATATTTTATACATTTTAGTTCACATATATACATCGCATAATGTTATATGGTACAGGATTTGGTAGTACATGTAAGTTGGCATTGTAGAAATCATAGGATCACATTATGATGTTCTTATAAATATTGTAGGTGTATTGTCGTGTTCGGCCACTTGACAACCCCAGTGATGCTGCTTGTATTAAAGTGACTGGAAATGAAACAGTGCATTTGGCTTCATCCGAGGTGAGTACTTACATGTACACAGAATTTTTTGTATTTTTTTTTTATTGCTCATCTGTCATTACTGACAATGACCAATCCTAATCAGCTGTGTGATGTGTTATTATTTGTGTAATCTAAGATGGCTGATGAGACCAATCTTAGCTCTAAACTGCCTGTTGCAGATAGAACAAGAGAGGTATACGAGGAAGAAAGCTCTGTTGGTGATGCCTTAGCTCTGGCTTTCCGCTGTGCAGGTTTCTCCTCGGCTTCGCTGATTCTTTTTGCTTCGTATTCACCAGCTCCCCTTCTTATGAGGCCTCGCCACTTTGTACGATCCTGTGCAATCTGTTGGTATGCTGAAGTCTTTAAGGGAGTGTCCTTTTTTGTATAGTTGACAACACAAAACACAGACTGACTTCATTTCAATTTCTATTCAACACTTCACTGTACAGCTTTCACAAAGACTTAGTAAACAAATTTCGCAAGTACTAGATAGCTCCAGATAAGGTGCTTTTGTTTCAGCCCGAAAATCCTGATATTTTTCCTATTTCTCTACAATAACATAGATGTGCAGAACTCGTAATTAGCACATATACTTGGGGTCATAGCTAGGGCAGTGCAGGCCTCAAAAAATATCTTGTATATAGTTTTTTCTCTAATTATTTTTGTATTTTAGTACAACAGAAACACTGCTGATAAAATATAATCATATTCTGTGAAGTAGCAGGGGTGGGGGAGGGGGCGGGGGGGAGGCGCAAATGCACCACTTTTTGGTTGGGTATAATCTGCAGACCAAACCATGCAGACCAGTGGACCATGGACCGGTCTGCAGTGGACCAAAAGGGGACATTTTGCAGACCAAGTACCTTGCAGACCAGACTTTGTGCAGACTATATAGTGAATAATTTTGTATAATTTTTTCCCATGCTCTTTATCATTATATTTTCATAAATAGAAAAATTATTTTCATGAGAGGCATTTCATGAATTTAATACAAAAAAAAAAAAAAAAAAAAAAAAAATCAGAATTTTTCCTTTATTAAAAATTATGGTTTAATGGAAAAGACGTACATTGTATAAATATTCAGGGTAAATACAATAATATATGCCATAGCACTAGTTAAGGCCTTTTTTCTATTCAAAAGTATTGATATTTTTCCTATTTCTCCATGAAAACATATGTTGTGGGTACTCATTAGAAGCACCTCTCCGAGGCGCTTCTAATGAGTACCCACAACAAATGTTTTACGTGGAGAAATAAGAAAAATGTTTACGGGATACCCTCCCTAATCTAGACCTATGATATGCTACTTTTTTTTTTTTTTTTGTTCTTATTTCAGGCTTCACAGGCATTTGCTAGAACTGGTCAACTGAAAGAGGTGTCCCTATATGGACAGTGAGACCCATATCAGCCTGAACATCCAAGCAGTACAGTCAGTAGTGTTGCCACGGATGATCGATTATATTAGCCTTAAATAAAAAAGTGTGTGTTTCAGGTTACCCAACCGTGCCCAATTTTTAACTACCAGCCCTAAAGTTTTTCAAGGTTTTTGAGGAGATTTCCTTTTTCGACCATATTGTTTTGCTGTTAACCTCATGTAAAATCTTTTAACAAAATAAAAATATTTTCCAACCTACCGTCCCTATTTTAAAATTCCACGTTTGTTTGTTTGTGTTGAGGTTTTACGGCCCAGGCAACCCAATAGGGTCATGCCGAGCGCGGTCAGTTTACCTAACCACATGTTTACTGGGTAGGCTTAGTCCTCTAAGCGGTTAACCAGTATTGTGCACATTCTCTCGCCAGAAACTGACAGCTGCCCTTCTTGAATCAGCGGAAGGGAGAGAATGACCATAGAAGATATTTCATGATCAATCTCCACGAAAGTATGTTGCCGACCTGGGCGGGGGTTGAACCCACGACCTCCTGGTCTCCAGTCGGACGGCGCATCCAACGGAGCCACCTAGGCCGGCTAAAATTCCATGTTATCTGAACCACACCTTTTTTTTTCATTTGGCCTTAGTCTTTTTGGCGTGACTGATGATCTGAAAGATTTTTTTGTAGTTGACTAATCAGAAAATTCTGTTTTTCTCACTTTTTATACCCCTCCAAACAATAGTGGCAGGGTGTTATGGTATCACATTGGCTGTTCATCTGTCTGTCCATCTATCGTATGCCCGTGCATCTCTATTTTTGTTTCCGGATGATAACTTGAGTAAGTGTCAGTGGGTTTCCAATTTGCATTGATATTGTGAAGATCTGTTTTGAGATTGTTAATGGGCAAGTTTCGTAAATGTTTTACCACAACAGATCCCTATTTTCATTTACGGATGATAACTATAGTAATTATCGATGGATTTTTACCAAACTTGGTGTGTGCATTGATATTATGGAGATCTGCTTTGGGATTGCTGATGGGCAAATTTTGTCTATTTTGACTTCTAGTCAGTCATGTCTGGGACACATTGGTTTTTTTCATTTCTGGATGATAACAGTTAAATTTTAGTAAATATCAAGGTATTTTCACCAAACTTGTAATGTGCATTTATATTGTAGACATCTACTTTGGGGTTGCTAATGATAGAATTTTGGCCATTTTTGACAGAGTTATCCATAATACATCCATATTTTACTTTCATGACAATAACTGGAGTAAATCTCGATGGATTTCCACCAAATTCGATATGTGCATTGATATTGTAGAGATTGCTTATTGACGAATTTCGTCAGTTCGTGGCTCAGTTTGTAGAGCGCCCACTTTGTGACCGGGAGGTTGGAGGTTTGATGTCTGGCTGAGTCATACCAAATGGTACTAGCTGCTATTTCACTTGGCGTACAGCATTATGAAAGCAGAGCTAGGAATCAGAACTGGTCAGCTCCATGCCAGTATAATGTGACTTAATGGTATATCATGTCAAGTGTCTGGGGCGTGATATCTCAGTAAGGCAGCACTCTAAAAGTGAGCATTGAGCTCCCTGCCACATCCAGACACCATCGCTATATGACTGCAAGATAGTTGAAAGTGACATAAAGCCTGAATAAAACAAACCAACTGCTCATTTTGTACATGTTCACAGGGAGTTTTTTTTTGTCTGAGACCCCCACAGAAAGGAAGATACTTTATTCAGTACAAAGGGTCATAGACCCAACGTGTACACAATTAACAGGGTCAGCAGTACATGTTTGAAACCAGACACACATATTACACGATGATATATATCAAAAAGCTAATTTTACATTAGTTACCACTCTATGAGATTATTGAGATACTAGAGCTACATATTATATAATAATTGTTCAATTTAGATAATTATAGTTTGAAATCTATTGTACAGTGTCAGAGAAGATAAAAAAAATCACTAATGAGATTTGACCCCTGTGGCCATGATTAGGGGTCTTAGGTCAGTGACACAAAAAGTGTGTGGATTTGTGATGGAACACCTTTTACTGCATCTAATCTCTAGCAGAGGCTTATAGTTCTACTAACGGGACTATCAGCTCCCCAGTATACCTTTGCAACATGTAGTGTGTGGGTTCCTATCATCAAATTGGCTGCTGACTGAGAGTTTATCAGAATTAGAATCTAGTCCTCCTAGAGAAACTGGTCATCTCTGCAGGACTTCATTAAATGTTTACAGAAATAATAATCACACTTGCCAGTTGCACACTCAAAGAAAAAAAAATCAACATACAACATTTTGAAATATTTTTCTGATTTGTTCCAGAAAACAGGGGTTGATGTTTCATGCAAACTGTTCCCTAATGAGACAGTTTGCAAGAAATATCAAACCCTGTTTTCTGAAAAAATATCATCAAATTGTTGTCTGTAGAATTTGCCCTTAGTGTAGTAAAGGTCAGACTTGAAAGCATTTCTCAATCTGATATTAATTTTGTAGCAAGAGCTATACAGACCTATTTCTCAATCTGATATTAATTTTGTAGCAAGAGCTATGCAGACCAATTAATGCCAATTGCTGCTGAAGCCGGCTAGCCAAAGATATGGCACTTTCCTCCTGTAAGTTGTTTTGAAGCACACAACCCCATTGGTAGAATGATAAGCCTCTGTCTCTAGTTTTTAATTATAAATTTTTTGTCCAAAAATTGCAATGGATGTCTTGTATATCTGCTTTCTGGTGTCCATGTACAGTCGAACCTCAGTAGCTTGAACACTGATGGCTCATTTACCATGGCAAATTAGAACTAGTTTTTGAGTCCCTACTAAATTCTTCTGATAGCCCAAGAAAACAAATATTTAGGGAAATTTTCTTATTTTATCATGAAATTGTGTGTTGTGTGTACTCATTAGAATTGGCTCATCAAGGCAATTCTAATGAGTACACTCAACATACAATTATTGTGTAGAAATCAAAAAGACTTATAAAACCACAGAACAATTCCTAGATCTAACAATGTATTTTATTTCTGACATACCATAATAATTTAGAATACATGTATTGGAATAGCTTGAAATACATTTATTGTTGATTTGACTTTAGGCTTATACATTTGTACATGTAACTGAGAATTATGTAACAATATGACTTGATTGGCAAATAGTGTGATCAGACTGCTGTCTTTTCTACTTTTCTTCATTGTTTGTCCCAATACATGGGGTTTAACCCATTTTATGTCAAGTGGAACCTTCTCTCACAACTCTTTGTTTGAACCAGGATATTTCCAAAGGCAGGGTGTCTAGTTAGTTTTTTTTATTGCTATTTTGTTTTGTTTGTGTTGAGGTTTACAACCCAGTCAACCTAATGGGGTCCTGCCAAGCGCAGTCAGTTTTACCTAACCACAGGTTTACTGGGCAGGCTTAGTCCTCTAAGCATTTTACCAGTATCACGCACAATCTTTCGCTAGAAACTGACAACTACCCTTCTTAAATCAGCGGAAGGGAGAGAATTGCTATGTTTATACAAATTTCTGTATTCTCTGGCAGCTGATCTGGGTCTGCACTGTTTGCCAGATACCCTTTTAGGGGTTTCCAAACTGAAATGGGTTATTATGGTCACTTATTGAGCCATAGCAATTCTTTATTTTAGATGTGCAATTTGTTAATACAGGGATCAGATATGGTTTTTCATGCATTAACATTAGCCATGTCCCGAGGGAGGTGTTGAAAACCGAGGCCGGAGGCCGCGGTTTTCAACGCCTCCATAGGGACCTGGCGAATGTTAATGCATTGAAAAACCATGTTCGATAGCTATCATTGCATAAAAACTGTAAACATTTGCCACATTTTGCGTTATTTCTTGCACTATTTTGTTTCGCCTTTTCACCGGTGTCTCGCAAACGCAATTTCCACAGACTATGCTCGTTCTAGGGCCGGACAGTACACATCTCCTGACGGCAGCAAATATGTGGCCCTGGTACGATCATATTGAAAGTTGCGTAGCCATGCATTAACAGCGTGTGAATTGCTTTGTTAATACACGGCTTTTCGCCGGTTAATGCCCGGCTGTTAATAACGTGCGACACTGCTTTTTATGCAATGATAAAATGTTTGTTTCCTATGACAGGTGCAGTATAAATTTCAACATGTGTTTGATGAAGATGCCTCACAGAAAGCAGTCTTTGACAACGCCGCTCTTCCTCTCATCGAAGACCTGCTTAAAGGAAAGAATGGTAAGGCAAAAAAAAAAAATGTGTTTAGGCTAACATTAGAAAAAAAAAATAGGTTGGATAGGTAGGGATTTTTTTTTTACATTGTTTATGAAAAATAATACCATAATTACCAAATATAGATTTCACAGATAATTCACATAAGATTTTACCGATTCTGTTTGACTATCCTTAGATGTTTTTGAAAGAACCGATAAATTTGCAAACAGTGTAGCCCCTGATCAAACTGCTCCTATAGGAGCAGTTTGATCTGGGTCTCACTGTTTGCTTAGACCTACATATACTTGTCTGAATGTTTAGCTGAAATACATGTATTTTATCCCAGTACCACCTACTTTTTTTTATCTCCACCCCGCCAACCTCCCACGCCATTTTCAATGGTCTGCATATAATATCACCACTGTCCATCCTATCTGGCCCATGGAGTGTATTGGATTCAAATTTAATACACAGGTATATAATCATAAAATGTAGTTCAGGGTCGATTTTGGGTAAAATCCACCAAGTATTGTGGGATTTATGGCACTTTTTATGCTCTGTGTTAATGTTGAATTCAGTTCAGGCGGCAAATGACGGTAATTTAGGGATGACCTTTTTAAAATGATCCAGTGTAAGACAAAACCCACAACAGACCTGTATGACCAGGAAAGACTCGGGTCTGCCTGTACATCCACCCAGTATGACAGTGGTTCTAGTTTATCCCCATAGCTACAGATAAAAGGGGGTATCCACATAATATTTTTCTTATTTATCGACGAAAACATATGTTGTGGGTACTCATTAGAAGCGCCTCGCCGAGGCGCTTCTAATGAGTACCACAACATATGTTTTTGTTGAGAAATAAGAAAGATATCAGCATTTTTCGGATGAAAAAATCGCCTTATCTGTTGCTATGTATCCCTTTTTGCCAGGTGGCTGTAGAAAGCACATGTAATCAGCGAAGACTGCCACGAGACTGAGCTGATATGCAGGCTGGTCTGAATCTTCGCTGGTTGCACACATCTTATTATAGGTTTTGTCGTGTGCTGGCTCAAATAAGAGTATGTTGAGTGTACACATTAGAACCACCTTGAAGTGGCAATTCTAATGAGTACACATATTGTTTTTCAGATAAGAAAATTTTCCAATTAAAGATATCCCTAAAAATTGTTTTCTTGAGCTATAGGAAGAATTTCCTAGGGACTCAAAAAACATCTTACAATTTAAAATATACTATGGTGAACCAGCCATCTCTGTACGAATCATTGAAGTTTTATTGTTTATTTGTTTGTCAGGCTTATTATTCACATACGGAATTACATCATCTGGGAAGACATACACTATGACCGGTACTCCACAGGACCAGGGAATATTACCACGATGTCTTGACGTCTTGTTCAACAGCATCAGTGGGATGCAATCCAAAAAATATGTGAGTAGGATTGTTCTGACAGTGCTCTGCCGTCCTTTTGACATCACTCGGAATATTGTTTTTTCCTAGGCGTTTTATTTTAAATGAAACTATTTTGTTCTGATTGACCATGTATTATTCAAAACCGTTTGTCTTGTCTATTTGTGTTTTCATACCTGCCACACAATAATAACTGGGTATTATGGTTTCACATTGGATGTCAGAGTATCCATCCATTAGTCGTATGTCTGTCCGTCCAGATTTGGTTTCGCGATAATAACTTGAGTAAACACCAATGGATTTTCACCAAACTTGGTATGTGCATTGATATTGTGGAGTTCTGGTTTTGGTTTGCTAATGGGAAAATTTTATTATACTTTAACAGAGTTACCTGTCCGAGACATATATATTTTCGCCTACATTTTCTTTTCCAGATGATAACTTAAGTAAATATCAAGGGATTTTAACCAAACTTGGTACGTGTATTGATATTGAGGGTGTTTGGTTTGGGATTGCTAATAGGTAAATTTCGTCAATGTTTGACAGAGTTATCTGCCCACAACACAATAACGGCGAGGTATTACAGTTAAACGTTTTATTCTCAATTATTATTATGTACCTTAAAATTAAATTTACGGCCAAAAATTAGTCTGACCTATGCAGTTTATTTAGTAAAGTGATTTTTTTTTCGAATTTTTGTCTAAGAAAATATTTTTCACTTTAAATTTGCTGAATTTGAATTATTGATGTTTCACAACAATATTGTGAAAATTTCAGAAAAATTGAACAAGCTTAATTTGAGTAGTTTTAACCCGTCAGCTTCAGTTTCAATGCTGATATTAAAAACAATAAATGCTGAAATACCCTTTACTCCCCCTCTTATCTAAAGCTGTGTATTGAGCACTGTCCCACATGATCAGTGATGAAGTCTGCTCCAGATCGGAACAGTATCTGGAAGGGGGCCCACTGATGTTGATGTTGCCCCTGTACCTGCATGTTAATGAAAATTCTTGATTATGATATTATATGATATACTCTGATCTTTTCTTTTATCTACAGTCGACTCTCGTTATCTCGAAGTCCAAGGGACTCTCTGAAATACTTTGAGATATCCATATCTCGACATATCAGAATTGCAGAATTAAGGAAAAAATAAATTGAACAACCACATTTAACAAATGTATATGTGATTGGACTTGAAATTCGAGATATATTGAAAATATTGTGGAAACGAGGAGAAAATGCTCCTTTGGAGCAGTTTCTCCTCTTTTCCACAATATCTTATTACCTTATGTTAGATTTTCATCTTTAGGCAGGGACCAGATTTTCACTTTGAGATAAGCTGTTATTCAAGATAAGCGAGGTCGAGATAAGAAGAGTCAACTGTGGCCTCAGTGGCTCAGTTGGATGCGCCGTCCGACTGGAGACCGGGAGGTCGCGGGTTCAACCCCCGCCAAGGTCGGCAACTTCTTTTGCGGAGATTGATCATGTAATATTTTCTGCAGTCATTCTCTTCCTTCTGCTGATTTAAGAAGGGCAGTTGTCAGTTTCTGGCAAAAGAATGTGCACATGCTGGTTAACCGCTTAGAGGACTAAGTCTGCCTAGTAGACGTTTGGTTAGGTTAACTGACAGCGTTCGACATGATCCCTTTGGGTTGACTGGGCCGTAAAACCTCAACACAAACAAATAGCAACCGCAAACCCAGAAAACAGGGTTTGACATTCCATTCAAATTGTCTCCAATAAAATGTCGGTTCCTGTTTCCTGGGAAAAATAAGAAAAATATTTCGATACATGTATGTTGTCTGCTGAAAATTTTACCCAGCAGATAAGGCCAAGAAACAAGAGGGCCATGATGGACGTATGAACTGTTAAGATGCCCAAATAGGGTACAAAGGGGTTGTTATTTTGGGTAATAAATAAAATTCCACATCTTTTCACAGACTGAATGAGTTTGGTGGTCCATCTCACAGAATTACGGACAGTGCTAAAATTGAGGATGTGGATGAAGACAACAGCTACGCAGTGTTTGTATCTTATATTGAGATTTACAATAATTACTCTACGACCTGCTAGAGGAGCTTCCATATGACCCAATCATGGGATACAAGTGAGTGTATTTAAATATTTTTTTGTCATGTTACAGAGCCCTAGATAAACTTTTGGTACAATTAGTATTCTACTTTCTTCTTTAATGCATAATGTTGAACTGCCCAGTTGCAATGCTTATCTCATTAAGCTTCAAGTAAAACTAGAATGCAAAATTCTTTTTTATGCCTCCACATCGGATGATGCCGGGGGCATATAGTTTTTTGGTTTTCCCTACGTGGGTACGTGCGTACATGCATACGAATGTATGTCCGTCTGTACGAATATGTGTACATATGTATGTATGTACGTGATCCTGTTAGACTCAGGTTAAGGCATTTGTACCAGGTAGAATTTTGCAATTTTATAGTCAAGTACCCGGCAGCAGGGGCGTCCGTGTACTGTGGACACATTTCTAGTTTTTTCGGTGAAAATAAGGCTTGGCATTTCACGTGAATTGTCTGCTAGCAGACGATTCACATGAAATGCCAAACCTAATTTTTTTTTCTGACAAGAAAAGACAGGATGCTGTTTGCTGCATTTGTCATTGGCACTTTTAGGGTTGAACCCTTTCTGACCTATTGCACTGATACTGCTGATGAAAGAACTAATGTGTGAAAACTTGCTTCGTAAGGCTGTAAAACTCACTTGAAATGTTTACCCACTAAATTTGATTTCATTTCTGAAATCCAGTTTTTCATTGAGTATTTTTACCCCTTCAGCTTCAGTTTCAATATTGATCCTAAAAAAAGTCAATGCTGAAATATCCTTTACTCCCTCTTATCTAGAGCTCTTTGTTACATGTTACAGTGTAGTCTAAGACTGAGTTTTTGACGTAAACTAATTCTACAGTTTTTTGCTAGATTTTCGTTAAACTTCAAAGCATCCTGGTGGCAGAGTGGTTAGCTCTCCCAACTTAGATCACTTGATTCCAGGTTCAAATCCCACTGGAGGAGAAATTTTGCTCATGACGATGGATCATGGTGCTTCATTGTATAGAGCCTTTCATTATGTCACAGTATGACTTAAATAGCGTTGAAAGGGGTGTAAAACACCATATCAGCATCACTGTAAAACCGAGGTGACCTGTATGATGTCAGAGTAACAGTGCATGACATAGAATGTTCCTTATTAGGCCTAAAAAAAATGTTGTTTCCGGTTTCACGACCGACTGTCAAAAAATGTGCGGAATGTAACTTTTCTTTGGCACACGAAGGAAAAACAAATGTGACCGACCCGGGGCAGTCCTGGTTTTTATATACGTTCGTTACATAATTTGTCCATACTAATTTTCGGATATTGTCAGTCTTCATTGTTCGTTTATTTATTTCCAGTATGGCTGTACCCTTACAAGCCAAACCGAGCCCATTAGTGTTTATTTCGAAGCATGCAGCCACATCTCGGCCTAAAATAAAGTAAAAGCTGTTTAACAGAGTGCCCCTTTATCATCGGTATTCAAAAACAGTCAAATGTTCAGTAAGAGAAGTCAAAATATTTTAAGATTCAATCAAAGAAACTGTTACGAATCGCTGACCGTAATCTGACTTCGAATAAAAAAGGGAGAGAAAAAAAAAAGTTGCCAGCCTAGCAAACTTATTGCAAATTGGTGATGAAATTGGAAACAGAATATTTATTTGTTTAGACCTTATGATTACAGCTTATTTGCTCCTGGAATTTTCTGTTGTGATGCGAACTACTATTGTTCTCGTTAGATTTTCATGGAACTTTACAGGAAAGGGTCGGTAAGAGTGTGTGGCCTAAAAGTTTTTCTTCATTGATGAGATCTGCCATGCGTGCAGCAAGCCAGCTACCTGGAAGGGGGCCCTCTGATGTGGATGTTGCCCCTGTACCTGCACGTTGATCAAAAATCTGATGATGATGATGATGATGGTGATGTTGCAGTGTTAGCTGTCCTTGGCATATAAGTCTGTCTATCCAAGTTTGTGATGCAGACTGGTTTCTTTTTTTTTATATTTTCATGAAATTACATGTATTGCAATGGTATGTTAACTTATTTAATTGTGAATGTTTGTATACAACCAGGCCACCTCAGTCAAAGATACTACGTAATGATGGGGATAACATGTATGTTATGACTTATCAAGAAGTTGAGATCCTGAGTCTGGAAGAAGCATTTGAAGTTCTCTATAAAGGTAAAAAATGACTTTATGCTGACTCAGAACACTTGCTAGATTTTCTGGCCAAGGAAAGACAACTTTTGTGACTTCCTGTTTGCTTTCAAGCAAATCAAGCCGTTTTTATCAGAAGGGAGGAAAACTAATTTCCCCGCTAGTGGCGACTTGTCGTCTGCTGATAACCTTTGCAAACAGTTTGGATCCAAATCAGGCCTGACAAAATGTCGGGCCTGATCTTGATCCAAACTGTTTGCCATTCTGATGGTATTCCTACAAGATTTTTTCTGAAAAAGTTAATTTTAAAAAAAAATCCACAGACGACAAAAAAAGCATGCAAAATTACCCAACATGCAAAGAGTTAAATAGACTAACCTCCAGATGAGATGGAAAAGCAGAGGTATTGCTCAGGGTTGCCACGGTCAGGGAAACAAGTCAGAAAAAGGAATATTTCCAGGTCAGAGAAAACTGGAAAAACAAAAACAAAAAAAAAAACGACAAAAGTCAGGGAATTTAGAAAATTTTTGAAAACAGATGGCTATGGCAGTCTCTTTAATTTTCAGGAACATAAATTTACAGAATCGGCCTCATTCTCTGATTAAATGATTGTTCAATTCTCTGAAAGTAAGTGCTCTATTGGAAGATTTGATGGCTGAGGACAGCTGTAAGGGGAGTTGAGAGGCCGTCGAAAATGTCTGGAAAATGGTGAAAAGTCAGGAAAAAGTCAGGGAATATTGAAATAGAAAATGAGTGGCAACCCTGTTGCTGCCTTGAAGATCAATAGATGACATCAAGCAATGATAGTAGAGCTGCACGAAACAGAAAATGAGTGGAGCCCTGGTTGCTGCCTTGAAGATTAATAGATGACATCAAGCAATGATAGTAGAGCTGCACGAAATAGAAAATGAGTGGCAGCCCTGGTTGCTGCCTTGAAGATTAATAGATGACATCAAGCAATGATAGTAGAGCTGCACGAAATAGAAAATGAGTGGAGCCCTGGTTGCTGCCTTGAAGTTTAATAGATGACATCAAGCAATGATAGTAGAGCTGCACCCATTTTTTTCTGACTAGACTCTCCCATACTATATATTGGAAGAGTCCAATTTCAATTTTAGGTATGTCAGTCTATTTAATGTATATATTTCTAGAGAAAAAGGCCAACCTATTTGCAGACAGTGGAGACCCCGATCAGATGCCACGTTCAGTGGCGTCTGATCTGGTTCCGAATTGTTTGCCAATTACCTTTTAGCAGTATCCAGAATACAATTGGTTAAACTTTATATCATTGCGTGACTGGTAAATAGCATTGTCATCTGTTTTTTCTTCTTGTCCCATTTATACCTTTTCCACCTCATCCTCTTTATCTCTTTTTCCCTTCGTCCTCTGTATCTTTTTTTCCTCTCATCCGCTTTATTTCTTTCCCTTCATCCTCTTTATCTCTTTTTTCCCCTCATCCTCTTTATCTCTTTTTCCTCTCACCCTCTTTATCACTTTTTCCCCCCTCATCCTCTATCTTTTCTCCCCCCCCCCCTCATCCTCTTTATCTCTTTTTCCCCTCATCCTCTTTATCTCTTTTTCCCCTCATCCTCATATCTCTTTTTCTCCTCGTCCTCTTTATCTCTTTTTCCCCTCATCCTCTTTATCTCTTTTTCTCCTCGTTCTCTTTTTTCTCCTTTTCCCTCATCCACTTTATCTTTTTTTTCCTTCATCCTCTTTTATCTCTTTTTCCCTCTGATCCTCTTTATTTTTTTTCCTCTTGTCCTCTTTATCTCTTTTTCTCCTCATCCTCTTTATCTCTTTTTCCCTTTGTCCTCTTTATCTCTTTTTCCCCTCTCATCCTCTTTATCTCTTTTTCCCCTCATCCTGTATATCTCTTACAGTCTTTGTTCATCCTCTTTTTATCTCTTTTTATCCTTGTCCTCTTTATCTCTTTTTCCTCTCATCTACTAGCTTTTCTGTCCCATTTCTTCCTTTTCTGGGAGATGCTCCATTGCACAAATCCTTTCACTATCATCCTTTCTGTCATCTCGATATGAATTAACCCTTGACATGATGAACAGATTAAGATGCCCAGCCCACTTCTAATTTTCATCCAGTCAGATAAATTGATCCTAGTTGTTTATACAAATTCACACATTTAATGACAAACAGTGCAGATTCAGATCAGCTGGCTTCTTCAGAAGCCAGCTGATCTGGATCTGCACTGTTTGCAATGGCAGGGCATATCAGGGTTAAGCAGGATTAGGGTTAAAGGATGCTGGAAGGGATGTAAAAACACCAATTTATCATCATCATTGTGAGGTGACACAAATTGACCCACAAGGGTTGACTTTTCATTAAACTAGAACACAGGCACAAATAAAGAACTCACAGTTCAGATGCTGCATAAAGATGGTTTCTTTTTAAGTTGCTAGTTTGTAAATCTTAGATTTTTAGCTCAGCTGAACAAGGCTCAGGATGAGCTATTGTGGTAACTTGCTGTCCGTCCATCCTCCGTCCACACCTTTAAATGACTTCTCTGAAACCCCTGGGCCAATTTTCTTCCAACTTCATGTGGAACCTTCTGTTACAGTGGGGTTGAAAATTTGTACAAATGGTCACAGTCCATTAATCAAGATGGCTGTCATGCCCACATATGGTAAAACACTTAAAAATCTTCCCCAGAACCAAGAAAATTATGGGCTGAATCTTGGTATATAGCATCGAGGACTCAAGGTCTACCAAGTTTATTCAAATGATGACAGTAGATTGACCTTTGACCTTTTTTACAGCAGGTCAAATTTACGTCCCTTTACATTTTATATGGAGAAAATATTGAAAGTCATTTTCTCAAAATGATTTAAAGACTAATGGCTGAAACTTACAATGTATGATAATATTATTAAAACTTAGTTACAATCAAAATTTTGTCCCCTGGGGGCTATCTGTCCTTGCCTCTGGGCTATACACATGTATAAAAATTGTGTAATTTTTAAATGTCTTCATCTCAGAAACTGCTTGAGCAATTTTCTCCTGATTTCACATGGGGCCTGTTAAAAGGGTATTGACAATTTGTTCAAACGATTCTGCGCCATTGAACAAGGTGGCCCATTTATGGTAAAAATACTTGAAAATTTCTTTTCTAGAATCAAGAAAATTTTGAGGCAGAATTTTGGTATAAAGTGTTAGGGACTCAGGGTCTACCAAGTTTGTTCAAATGATGGTCATAGGTCGACCTTTGACTTTTATGGCACGGTCAAATTTGTGCCCCTATGCGTTTGTATGGGGAAAATATTGAAAATTCAGTGTCTCAAAATGTATTTAAAACTAATGGCTGAAACTAAAAATATTTAATTGAAGAAGTAAAACTTTTTAATTACATTCAAAATTTTTTCCCTGGGGTCTTATCAACCCTTGCTGTTGGGCTATATACATGTAAAAATTGAGTTATCTTTAAATGTCTTCTTCTCTGAAACTGCTTGAGCAATTTTCTACATATTTCACATTGGGCCGTCTGTGGAAAGGGTATTGACAATTTGTTTGAATGGTTCTGCCCAATTGAACAAGGTGGTTGCCATTCCCATATATGATAAAAATACTTAAAAATCTTCTTCAGAACCAAGGCAGCTCTGAGGCTGAATCTTGGTATGTAGCATTGTTGACTCAAGGTCAACCAAGTTTGTTCAAATGATGGTCATAGGTTGACCTTTGACCTTTTTATGGCAAGGTCAGTTTTGCTTAAAACACTTAAAAATCTTCTCCAGAACTAAGAAATCTTTGAGGTTGAATCTTGGTTTACAGCATTAGGGACTCATAATCTACCAAATTCATTCAAATGATGATACTAGGATAACCTTTGACCATGTTATGGTGTGGTCAAATTTGTGTCTTAGTTGCTGTGGCAGTACTGAAGAAGTTGCATGGCATTTGCAGATATGCAATAGCTGTTTTTATCAGGTGAGCGAATCATAACGCATGGGCCTCTTGTTTAGTTTTCTAAAACTTTAACAGGTCAGAAGAGAAGAAAAGTCGCTCACACTGCACTGAATGCAGAGTCAAGTCGAAGTCATAGTGTATTTAACATCCGGCTGGTGCAGGCACCGCTTGATTCAGCTGGACAGGAAGTGTTACAGGTATGACTTACTATCGGTTTGTATCATAATTTCTTATGTTACTGCTTGTGGTATGGCTTGGGAACCTTGGAAGTCTTGCAAGGTTTTTACAAGGCTGGTTAAGCCAATTCCGTAGCTCAGTCGGATGCACATCTGATTGATGATCAGCAGGTAGTGGTTTTGATTCCCCCACCCCCCTGGTCTGGCAACATTATTCGGTGGAGATTGGTCTCATTCTATCCCTTAGTCTGATCCAAGAAGGCAGTTGTCAGCTCCTGGCAAAAGAATGTGCACAAGAACTGGTCAGCCGCTTTGAGGACTAAGCCTGCCCAGAAAAAAAGTGTGGTTAGGTAAACTGACTGTGCTCGACATAACCTTAATTGGGTGATTGGGCCATAAACCTCAAAACAACAACAATAGATTTAGATAAGAAGAGAATATTGATTAGCATTGTCTATAAAATTGTTCTAGTTTTACATTTTCATGGATATATGAGGCCAAAAATAAAGTTATGAGACCAAAAATAAAATTTTGTTTGTTTGCAATTTTCTGCCTACCCACCAAAATCCTCCCTATCCAAAATAGTTTTTGACCACTTCGTACAGCATTTTTTTTTTCTTTTTTCTAAATGGCAAATTTACTGTGATCACCCGAAATAGTATAATGTATGACAGACAGGCCTGAGCAGAAAGTGCAGACCCAGATCAGACTGCTCCAAGGAGCAGTCTGATCTGGGTCTACACTGTTTGCCTTTCCACCTACATATTTTGGGTACACCATTTGTGAGGAAAATAGATTTGTTCTAATTGAACGATGTTTTTCATTTTATATAGAATATTGTAGCATCAGGGCTATTTTTACATTTTGCAAAAAGAAAAAAGGAGGCCGATCTACTTACCTAAGAAAATTCATGGGTCGGCAAATGCAAACAAAGTATTTTTTATGCCTGGTCTGACTTATCATTTTAGCCGTTTCGATATAAAACCAAGTTAATACAGCATTTTGACGAAAATGATCCTCATGGATTGACACGTCGTTAAACCAGAACTCATCATCATCAGCTTTGTAAATAAGAGAAATATTTATTTGGCTGGCTGCTATATTGCCAGTGAAGAAGGCTCATGTGACCTGTACTATTTAGTTCTTTCATTTTCTTGTATTTATTGACAGGATATAGACAAGATATTTGTGAGTCAGCTATCGCTGGTAGATCTTGCTGGCAGTGAACGGGC
Source organism: Anodontia alba (assembly GCA_964016985.1). NCBI lineage: Eukaryota > Metazoa > Mollusca > Bivalvia > Lucinida > Lucinidae > Anodontia > Anodontia alba. The sequence goes on along the minus strand of OZ024838.1, from coordinate 40,316,414 downwards.
AAACAGAACCAAAAGCCAAGGAGACAGGCTGAAAGAAGCTGGTGAGTGGACATACACAGAAAATTGTAATTTAGTCTGTGTGTTTTACATGAATAGTTTATTCAAAGCACTTTTTAGTTTGTCTGAACAAAACGTTCACGGAGAGCTGTTGTACTACCCTCGGCATCAGCGGTGATGTTGGCGTTTGTGGCAGCGTTGCTGTGGACGTCCACAAATGTTTAAATTTTCGTTAAACTATTTAAGACCGCATTATTTCCTAACCTTATCACAGATTTGATTCATCATTTGTATGATTATACATATTGGTCCAAAATTTTGTGGTTTTACCATCCCCACCACCGTACCTCATGTCAAGGTCAGACTTAGATTTTTCATGTTAAAATTTTATTCAAAGTTTTTAAGAATATTATCTGTTTATTTGATTGACAAGCGCGAGTTCAGGTGAACTATCCTGTCTGGCGACAGGTCTTGTTTCTTACTATGTTAAATTTTATTTATATTATTATACCCTGCCACTATATAGTGGCACACTATATAGTGGTGGGGTATTGTGATTTCATGTTGGAAGTCCGTGTGTCTAACCATCCGTCGTTTTGTCCGTCTGTCCGTTTTTCATTTCCGGATGATAACTTGAGTAAACATCAATGGATTTTCACCAAATTTGGTATGTGCATTGATATTGTGGAGATCTGGTTTGGAATTGCTAATGGGCAAATTTCGTCAAGTTATCTGCCCAAGACATGCCCATATTTTCATTTCCGGATGATAACTTGAGTATACGTCAATGGATTTTCACCAAACTTGGTATGTGCATTGATATTATTGAGTCCTGGATAGGGATTGCTAGTGGGCAAATTTCGTCAATATTTGACAGTTATCTTGAATATACATCAATGGATTTTCACCAAACTTGGTATATGCATTGATATTATTGAGTTCTGGATTGGGATTGCTAATGGGCAAATTACGTCAATGTTTGACAGAGTTATGTGCCCGCCACACAATAAAGGCGGGGGATTATAGTTTAACATTATTATTTTGCTCATTACAAATTACTTCTTTGGGATCAGAGCTGTCCTTGTGCTTGACAATTAAAGTCAATCTCTCTCCATTTGTCCAATTACACTGCCATCATTCTTGCTGTATTTATTTGTTTTTCCATTGACAGTTCACCATTTACACTATAACACATTCATATCCCTTCTTATGTATATTATGATTACAAAAAGTAGTTATAAAGGGAAAAAAATATATGTTATGATACATACAGTCGACTCTCATTATCTCGAAATCCAAGGGACTCTATGAAACACTTCGAGATTGCCGTACTTCGACATATCAGATTTGTGGAACCGAGAAAAACAATTAATTGAACAACCACCTTTAACAGAATGAATATGTAATTTGACTCCTAAGTTAGAGATATATTGAAAATATTGTGGAAAAGAGGAGAAATTGCTACTAAGGAGCAATTTATCCTCTTTTCCACAATATTTTGTTGCCTGTTAGTACATGTAGATCTCTGTGTTAAAACAGGGACCAGATTTTCACTTCGAGATAGTGAGGTCGAGATAACGAGAGTCGACTGTATTATATCCTGCATTCTATTTTATATTGTCCGGGTTTATGGTCAGCTGTCCAATATCATATTACAAGCATTATTTCAGATTATAGCATGAATTTGATTCTAAGAAATTCTGAGATGATATCTGCTGGGTCAGGCAATATTCGTTTCTGGAGGTTGATCATGAGATATTTTCGTCAATCTGTCCATAATGACCATTCTCCCACATTTTTCTTAAATGGTAATTTTCTTTCCAGGAAATATAAATCAGACACTTATGGCACTGAGGAGTTGTCTTGAAATGTTACGAGATAATAAAAAAACTGGCAGAAATAAGGTAAACATGTACATTATATGTACAATAACACTGACTGTCAGTCTTGCCAGTACTGTTAGATAGGTTGCTAGACAGTTGGTAGTGTGAAACTAAAAATATTTGGTCTACAGAAGAAATTTTTTCTGAACAGAAGGAAACTCCTTTCCACACTTTTTTTCATTTTCTGCTCATAACTCCTTGCCATATGACATCACCATAGCGCAAAAAGTCAATAACTCCGTTAAAATATAAAAGGAGTCATTGACTTTTTGCAATAAGGTGACAACTTATTCTAAGATTTTAACAAGTCTTGTTGATATGATGTGTCTGAAAGAGTTTGCTAGCGATGCAGACCTTGAGCAATCTTCTTTTGGCGGTTGATATGGCTCTAACCTGTTTCCTCAAACATCTTGGTTCAAATATTTCTGTGGCACATATTGCATAAAAAGCAGTGTTGCACGTTATTAACAGCTGTGCATTAGCCGGTGAAAAGCCGTGTATTAACAAGGCAATTCACGCGCTGTTAATGCACGGCTATGCAACTTTTAATATGATCATACCGGGGTCACAGATTTGCTGCAGTTACGACACGTGTACTGCCTGGCCTTAGAACGAGCATAGTCCGTGGAAATTGCGTTCATGAGACATCGGTGAAAAGGTGAAACAAAATAGTGCATGAAATAATGCAAAATGTAGCAAATGTTTTCAGTTTTTATGCAATAATAGCAATCAAACATGGTTTTTCAATGCATTAACATTTGCCAGGTCCCTTGGGAGGTGTTGAAAACCGCGGCCTTCGGCCTCGGTTTTCAACACGTCCCACGGGACCTGGCGAATGTTAATGCATGAAAAACCATGTTTGATCCCTATATTAAATCAATAAATTTTCATACTCAAAAGGAGACATAATGCTTTCACAAATCTTCCTGCTGTTTTAAAGTGTGTGCATAGCTATCTAGAACTAAATGTGTATGTGCAAAGATTCTCACGAAGTTGGTGAAGCATAAACCAGACTTTAGTGAAGCATAGATTTTAAGCGGACTATAGGAAGTGTTTTGACTAGTATGTATTGATATTAAATCATTCTGTTGTAGATGGTCCCCTATAGAGACTCCAAGTTAACACATCTCTTCAAGAATTAGTTTGAGGGCGATGGCAGGGTGCGGATGATAGTATGTGTAAATCCAAAAGCTGATGAATATGATGAGACTGTGGTAATTATACAGCTGTGATTAACATAAATGAGTCATGTCAGTAATGTCTCCTCATACGGCCAAATCAAACCAAAAAATGGCCTCAGAGCATGTACAAAATGTGCAAAAACTAGAAAGAAAAAGGAAAAAAAAATAAAGGAGCCTGTGAAAAATACAGAACACAAAAGTAAATAAGTGAACTCAGGAACTGATCCAATCAGATCCACATTAGGTTCTCAACATCAAAGGGAAAGACAGACACAATTAAACAGCCACAAAAAGAACAGATGGCAAGCAGAGTTGGCAGTTCTTTCCCAAAAAGGTGGCAACTTTGTTACTCCCAAACTTATCATACTGTATCTTTAACTGAAATAATTGTTAAAATAAATATCTTTGTAAGTGTAAAACTACGGCATAGTAACAGATTGGGCGCTTTTTTCATCCGAAAAATGCTGATATCTTTCTTATTTCTCAATAAAAACATATGTTGTGGGTACTCGTTAGAAGCGCCTCAGCGAGGCGCTTCTGATGAGTACCCACAACATATGTATTCATCGAGAAATAAGAAAAATATTAGGTAGATACCACCTCTTATCTGTAGCTATGCTACGGAACATTCTATTATCATTCCTTTATTGTCTGGATATGAATTAAATCATATTGAAAGAGATTTGCAATACTAACTCATCATCATCATGAACAGCAATGTGTAACTCTAATTCCAGACCTTCTTGAACAATTACAAGGAAGTTTTTTTGTGCATCAGAATCCCCAACTTCTATCACTTCATACATGGGAATTATCAAACAATCGGTCAGAAATAGAAAGTTTTCAAAAGAAGTTGCAGACCATGTCTCTGAAGTTAGAAGAGCTTCCACAAGAAAGGTCGATGATGCATACCTATTATATTGTGTAAAGGTGCTATTGCAAGAGTTTTAATCACCTTCAGTGATAATTATGTCCCCACCTAAGAAGAGGGGGACATATTATTTTTGTACAGATTCCATTGACGTAGACGTGACACTTTCTTGTCTGCACAATATCTTGTAAACAGTAAATGGATTCTTACCAAATTTTCGTGGATATATAATTGGAACATAACAAAGAACTGATTATATTTTGGTGACCTTGACCTAATTTTAAAGGGCACAGCCTAGCAGTAGAAAATTAAAAATGCATAGGGGGACATCTATATTCTCTGAAAAACACTGTTCTTGTGTTGTTCTAGTTTTATCTGAATTCCTTCATTTTTGCAGCATGTGATGAAGTTTGCGGAGATGTCACAAGAAGTGATGATACAGAGATCACAGCAGGTGAAATTTGACCTCGGTCTGACCCCTGGTCGACGAAGACTTGGTGAAAAACTCAGGGAAGAGAAAGTCAGGGAAGAAGGTATGTTATGTTATTTCATATAAAGGGACGGGACGGGATATGGCTGTTATTTGTAAAGGAGACAAGGAGATTTCCTGTTGGCTTTCCTGCAATCAAAGTTCCTTTCTGTATAACTATTTGCATGCTGGGTAATTTTGCATGCATTTTTGTCGTCTGTGGATTTTTTTTGATTTTTTTAAATAACTTTTTCAAAAACATCTATCGGGAATACTATCAGAGTGTCAGACAGTTTGGATCCGGATCAGGCCCGACATTTTGTCGTGCCTGATCTGGGTCCAAACCGTTTGCAGAGGTCATCAGCAGAAGACAAAAGTTGCCGCTAGTGGGGAAAGAATTAAAAGGGAGTTACTCTAAAAGGAAAGAATTTGCTTGCCTCAGGAGCAAGTTCTGTAGTTCTAGGGTGCGCTTGAGATGACCCCACTGGTTTGACTGGGCCGTAAAACCTTAACACAAATCTAGGGTAGAGTCTTCTTCAGAAAGAAGGTAAATTGATTTTGACCACAGTTGCCGATGGAGTTGAAACTTGGTGGACAATTAGACCATGAGGTGGTACAGTGCATATTGTTTTCAGGTTAAAGTAAGCCAAATTTTGATAGAGTTAAGGAAATGTTAAGAATTATGTCCTCCAGATTAATGAATGTTGTAGACATTGAGTGACCTTGATTTACATTTCAGCAAAGGTGAACATTAAGGACCACCATGATCCTCTTGTTCTATTTTTATACCCTGCCACACGATAGTGGCGTCGTATTATGGTTTCATGTTGGACGTCCGTGTGTCTGTCCATCTGTCTGTCAGTTGTATGAGCACACAAATGGGCATATATTGGGTAGACATGAATTGGGTACTTGCCATTTATTCTGTAAGTGTCCAAAGTAAGTACCCAATAAATTTGAGGTGCTTGTTGGGTATTTAGGCATCTTGTTGGGTATTTTGAGCCAAAAAATGAACTCTGTAGTACCCAACAAATGTCAAATGTCCATACGTACGAATGTATGTCTGCCTGTCTGTTTTTCGTTCAGATGATAACTTGAGTAAACCTCAGTGGATTTTCACCAAACTTGGTATGTGAATTTATACTGTGGTGATCTGATTTTGGATTGCTAATTTCGATAATGGCGGAGTATTACAGTTTAACGTCTTTATTTCCCCAGAAAATAGGTTTTGACATTTCATGCAAATAATTTCCAACTGATACAGTTTGCATGAAATGTCTAACTTGTTTTCCAGGAAAGTTAAGAAAATAGCATCACTGTGTCTTCTGCTTAACGAATCCAGAGAGTGATAAAGGTTAACCAAAAATGATTATTATAAACCAGCACTGCAGGTTGAAGTGCTGTGATATCATTTTAGAGTTGTACAATCAGCATTGTCAGGGCTTTCAAAATAACATTTTATAAATTGTCTACTAAGAAGTTGATTACCTCCTCAGCATAGTGCCTGCCACGGTGGCTCAGTTGGATGCATGTCTAAGTGATGATCAGGAGATTGTGGGTTCAACCCCTGTGGGTGGGCAACATTTTTTCAGTAGAGATTGTGAAATATTTTTTGTACAGTCATTCTCTCCCTTCTGCTAATTAGAAGGGCAGTTGTTGGTTTCTGGCAAAAGAATGTGCACAGTACTGGTTAACAACTTAGAGGACTAAGCCTGCCCAGTTAAAGTGTAGTTAGGTAAACTGACCACACTCGACATGGCTCCAATGGGTTGACTGGGCTGTAAAACTTCAACACAAACAAACGAATCCTCCGTTTAGTGTACTTAACCACGCCCACATGGATAATGATTGATTTCTCCATACACACATTTTAAAAAAAAAAGTAATTTTAAAATATTCAGGCAAAAATCAGCATGCAATGTTGGTCTAACCTTTATGGTTTGGAAATATGACACTTTGACACAGTCACTTGCAAATTGTCTCCCAAGGAAATTAAGAAAAACATCACCTACTTTTCATTAGCTGAATCTGCCCAGAGAGTGGTGCAAAGGTTAATGCTTTAAGCTGAAGACATGCTTTATCAATGATTTAGCAGTTAGAGATATCAAGAGAAATGTTTTTCTTGCAAAAATGTATAGATTATATAGAAAAATGACCACTTATGGTCATTTTTCTATATAATCTATTCATTTTCATTTGTTTAAAGGGGACTCCAAAAGTGATGTATCAAACAAAAATGTTTAGATTGTACAGAAAAATGAACATTTATGGTCATTTTTCTATATAACCTATATATCTTTGTTTGTTTAAAGGTGGACCCAAAAAGTGTTGTATCAGGACAAAAATGTTTAGATTATATAGAAATATTACTATTTATGGGGATTTTTCTGTATAATCTGTACATTTTTCGTTTGTTTAAAGGGGACCCTAAAAGTGGTGTATCCAAACAAAAATGTATAGATTATATAGAAAAGTGACCATTTTTGGTCAATTTTTCTATATAATCTATACATTTTTGTTTGTTTAAAGGGGGACCCCAAAAGTGATGTGTCCAAATAAAAATGCATAGGTTATATAGAAAAATTACCATTTATGGTCATTTTTCTATATAATCTATACATATTCATTTGTTTAAAGGGGACCCCAAAAGCGTTTTATCCAAATAAAAATGTATAGATTATATAGAAAACTGACCATTTTTGTTCAATTTTTCTATATAATCTATACATATCCGTTTGCATAAAGGGGGACCCCAAAAGTGATGTGTCCAAATAAAAATGTGGGGGTGGTCGGGTGGTGCAAAGGTGTCATGTATCTTATGTTACCGGGGCGTCCAACTGATATTGGCGTACAGTTGGGCAAGGCCTGCTATCCTTGTAGTAGGTAAAGGTAGAGGGGGAATGTTTTTATTTCTTCTGTTCCTCCCCTTTCATTCCTGTTCCACTTTCTTCCCTTTTCCTCTCTTTCATCTCTTCTACTATCTCTTTTATCTCTTTTCTCCCTTTCTCTGGGAGACGACACAAAATGACCCACAAGGGTTGACGTGTCGTTAAACCCCAACACAATCAATCAACCAAATAAAAATGTATAGATTATATAGAAAAATTACCATTTATGGTCATTTTTCTATATAATCTATACATATCCATTTGTTTAAAGGGGGACCCCAAAAGTGATGTGTCCAAATAAAAATGTATAGATTATAGAAAAATGACCATTTATGGTCATTTTTCTACATAATCTATACATATTCATTTGTTAGCTCGCCTGAACAACGTTCAGGAAGAGCTATTGTACTACCCCTGGCGTCGGCGTTGGCGTCCACAAATGTTAAAGTTTTCGTTAAAGTTTTTAAGACCTCATTATTTCCTAACCTTATCACTGATTTGATTCATCTTTGGTATGATGATACATACATTGTATTGGTCCAAAATTTTGTGCAGTACCATCCCCACCACTCTAAGTCATGTCAAGGTCAAGGTCACAGATTTAGAATTTTCTTGTTAAAATTTTATGTCTGAGTTTTTAGTATCTCATTACTTCTACACTAAGTGATGGATTTTGTTCCTATTTGGTATTATGATAGACACTGGTCAAAAGTTTTTATCAGCACCATCAGCACTCATGACCATGACCTTGAGGTCAAGGTCACAGACTTAGAATTTAAATGTTAAAGTTTTCGTTAAAGTTTTTAAGACCTCATTATTTCCTAACCTTATCACCGATTTGATTCATCTTTGGTATGATGATACATATTGGTCCAAAATTTTGCGCAGTGCCATACCCACCACTCTAGGTCATGTCAAGGTCAAGGTCACAGACAGAATTTAAATGTTAAAGTTTTTAATTTTAAGACCTCATTATTTCCCAACCTTGTCACCGATTTGATTCATCTTTGGTATTATGATAGTCCAAAATTTTGCGCAGTACCATCCCCACCACGCCGGCCACGGTGGCTCAGTTGGATGCGCCATCCGACTGGAGACTAGGAGGTCGCGGGTTCAACCCCCGCCGAGGTCGGCAACATTCTTTCGTGGAGATTGATCATGAAATATTTTCTACGGTCATTCGCTCCCTTCTGCTGATTCAAGAAGGGCAGTTGTCAGTTTCTGGCGAAAGAATGTGCACAATACTGGTTAACCGCTTAGAGGACTAAGCCTGCCCAGTAAACGTGTGGTTAGGTAAACTGACCGCGCTCGACATGACCCCATTGGGTTGACTGGGCCATAAAACCTCAACACAAACAAAACCATCCCCACCAACTTAGGTCAAGGGCAAGGTCACAGACTTAGAGTTTTCATGTTAAAATTTTACTTCAAAGTTTTTAGGATCTCATTACTGCTAAACTAAATGATGGATTTAGTTCCTATTTGGTATCGTGATAGATACTGGTCAAAAGTTTTCATCAGCATTCGTGACCATGACCTTGAGGTCGAGGTCACAGACTTAGAATTTAAATGTTAAAGTTTTCGTTAAAGTTTTTAAGACTTCATTAAATCCTAACCTTATCACAGATTTGATTCATCTTTTGTATGATGATACATATTGGTCCAAATTTTTACGCAGTACCAATCCCCACCACCCTAGTCATGTCAAGGTCAAGGTCACAGACTTAGAATTTTGATGTTAAAATTTTATGCCAAAGTTTTTTAGGATCTCATTACTTCTAAACTACATGATGGATTTAGTTCCTATTTGGTATAAAGATAGATACTGCCCCCCCCCCCCCCCACCCCACTCCCCCCACCACACACACACAACATAGAGGTTATGTCAAAATGAAGGTCACGGACTTAGAATTTTCCAGAAACAAAATGTGCAATATCAAGCGAGCTATCCTGTCTGGCGACAGGTCTTGTTTAAAGGGGACCCCAAAAGTGATGTATCCAAACAAAAAATGTATAGATTATATAGAAGAATGACCATTTAATGTCATTTTTCTATATAATCTATATATTTTCATTTGTTTAAAGGTGGACCCCAAAAAGTGTTGTATCCAAACAAAATGTATAGATTATGTAGAAAAAATGACTATTTATGGTCAGTTTTTCTGCATAATCTATACATTTTTGTTTGTTTAAAGGTGGACCCCAAATGCATTTATCTTGAGGAAAAATATTATTGAACCATCTGAATAGTGTGTTTTTGGGTCATATACAAAAGTAACAACTGGTCACAGTATGTATCTTGATAGAGATTGAAAAAGAAAAAAAACAACAACCTTTCTTTTATCCCTCAAAACCTTCTCTAGAGTTTGGGTGAAATAGTATGCTCATGTATTTTACAGAGAAGCTAGCTGATCGAGTTCCTCCTGTTCCAGCTATGGTATACAATCTTGGGCCAGATTTTCCATGTCTTGAAGTAAGTAATTACCTCCTCTTCAGCGGACCCCATAGCCTAGTGGATAAGAGAGCTGATTTTTAATCCATTAGGTTTCTCACCACTGTGGCTTGAGCCTCGATGGGATCACGTGGGAAAGCCAAGTTTTGCTTACAGATGGTCAGGTGTTTTTCTCCGGGTTCTCCGGTTTTCTCCCACCTTTGATGAACAATCGGCTTGATATTAGTGAAATATTCTTGAAAGGGCCATAAAACCCAAATCACAAAAAAAAAGGAACCTTCTCCTCATAGTGCCGGCCTCAGTGGCTCAGTTGGCTGCACGTTTGACTAGTTCAACCCCTGCTAGGTCAGCAACATTCTTTCTTGAAGATTGATCATGAAATATTTCCTTCTGCTGATTTAAGAAGGGCAGCAATCAGTTTCTGGTGAAAGAATGTGCACAAATACTTGGTTAACTGCTTAGAGGACTAAGCCTGCCCAGGAAAAAGTGTGTTTATGTAAACTGACTGGCTCAACATGACCCTAATGGGTTGACTGGGCCGTAAACCCTCAACTCAGTCAAAAATGGCCAGTCAAAATTGTTTTTAGCTTATTTGTATAATTATGCCCCCTCCTAAACACACACAGATACATACGATGTACACGTCAGATTTGATGGGTAGTTGAGTGCTTTGTGAAGTTTCGAGAAAATGTTGTCTGAGTTGCAAACAGAGCACACCCAGGTCTGGCTGTGTAGAAATGTCTATCATTTTGACATTCCTTGATCCCTCTATACAGAGGCTGTCTAGCGACCTATAGTGAGGCCTACACAGTCCTAGTTATGGTAAACTTAGAAAAAAGCCACAAATTCGAAACCCTACTCTCGGACATTTGCACCTAGTAAAGATTCACATCAGCCTGCGCTGAATCTTCCCTGGACAAAGACTGATCAGACAGCGCTGATTTGTCAAGCTGATTTGAGTCTTCATTTGCAGCACATTTCAGGAGGTAGTACGTTTACTCACTTGGCTCAAATTTCTCTTGTATTTTTCAGCTTATCGACTCCCAGGATGAGGAGACACTAATGAAACTTATCCTGTATCTGTCAGACCGAGATGCGAGACGACAGGCTTTACTCATTGACTTCCAGACTCAAGGTATTATAGACACCAACAGCTGGTCAAGTTTACTGTGAAAATGAGAATTAATGTATTCGACCTGATTAATGCAGTGTGTGCTTAGGTTTTTCAAAAGCACTTGGAAAACTTGTAGTAAAATATCCACCTAATAAGGTCACACTTTAAAGACAAATCAACAGAGGACTTCATGAGGAGCATATTTAATGATGCTTATGCAATATTATTTTCTGTTTTCTTTATAGAAGCATATGTTGTGGGTACTCATTTGAATTGCCTTGACTTGTCGAGGCAATTCAAATGAGTACCCACAACATGTTTTTATAAGGAAGTAGATTAAAGTACACTGGTTGTAATCTTTTAGATTACTAAATTGCTTGACTGTGCACTTATAGAAGTATGTGCGGTAATTAGGTCGAATATGGTAAATAGCTTATTATACTCCCAACTTCAAAGAAGTTGAGGGTGGGTGAGATGGGGTGGGGGGAGCGGGGGGGGGGGGGGGGGGGGGAGCATATTGGTTTGGCCATGTCCATCTGTCTGTCTGTCTGTTAAGTTTTTAGGTACTTATGAAATTACAGAATGGCTTATGCTAGGAACTTGAAATTTTATACATTGCATAAGCACAAAAAATAAGCAAACCCGTATTTTTTTTTCTGTCTGTCCTATTATGGCAGTTAAGCCCCATATTCGACTCTGCCATTATTGTGATAGAAAACATTGTTAACAAGATATCCATAGAACAGCTTGAGCTAGGATTCTAACATTTGGCATACAGTTTAAAAGTGTGTAGACAACCCGATTAACTTTTGAGGGAATTTCATAAAATATTGACAAGAGTTATGCTCCTTTTCTGACTTTCCTATCATAACAATAGGAAAACCTTGTCAACATGATATCTAAAGATTCCCTTGAGCATACTGTTACATCAATGTTTAGATGACCTGATTATGCCGAGTGGATTCTTCTACCATAACTGTTGGACCAGTCCATTTCTAGTAAAAGGGGTGTCTGGTTAGTTTTTTATTATTTCCATGTTTTACAGAAATGCCTGTACTAAATGCAAACAGTATAGACCCTGATGAGACGCTGCTGTATACGGTGCCTGATCTGGGTCCACACTGTCTGCCAATATTCCATTTATGGGACGCTAGGCACAAATGGGTTAAAGTAGAATCCTGATATTTTGCCAGCTATTTGCGCTCCCTCCCCCCCACAAACCCCCCGCACCCCGACCCCTTTGTTATGATCTATAGATGTGCATGCGGTTTTGGCATTATTATAAATTTACTTTTTATCACTTTCTTCGATTTTTAAACATAGCTATTTTTGGTGCATAAGTATTATGGTCAATGCATGTTTAAGGGAAAGCATTTAGTTGGGGCATGGTATTTTACAAACACATTTTATAGTTTAAGAAATCTATGCAAAGAAAAAAAAGTTCCAAGATTTCCACTCAGTAGAGTTATTGAAGTACAAAATTTCTTTTAATTAAAAGTCAGTGACATTTTATTTTTGTGGATTTTTTCAGTGTAAATGCCAGTGAAATACACACAGACCTTTTAACCCATTGTAGTCGGGAGACCGGTAAAAGGGTAATTGTCAAACAGTGCAGACCCAGATCAGATGCTGCAAAATGCAGCATCGGATCAGGGTCTCCACTATTTGCAAATAGTTTAGCCATTTTTCTCTAAGAATATGTAAATCTCATAGCTGGATATACCTAAAATTGAAATTGGACTCTTCCAGTATACAGTATGGGAGAATCTATTCAGTCTACAATGGGTTAAGCATACAACCCTTTATACTTTCTTCATTTTGATTTTGTGAGTGATTAACTGGCATTTACACATCAATAAAATCCTTAAAAGTAAAGTTTGTTTCTATTTGAAATTGACAAAGCCAAGTGGCATGCTGTACTATTCAACTACAGCTTTTGTTTATATAATAAAGCTTTTCTTTTGCAGCTGCCCAGTTTCGCTCAATGTTAGTTGAATTTGAAAGAGAGCATACCCGACTGCTAGAACGGAATGAAGAGTTAGAGATGAATATCAAACAGTTACGTCAGCTTGAGTTACGGAGCAGAAATAATGAACAGAAAGTTCAAGATCTACAGCGGCGACTCAGCGAGACAGAAAAACTACGTAGAGACCTGGAAGGCAAGGTAAGTGTTTTTTTTTTATTATTATTATTAGCTCACCTGAGCTATGCTCAGGATGAGCTATTGTGATCATTTTTCGTCCGTTGTCCGTCTGTGCGTCTGCCCGTCCGTCCGTCCGTTAACATTTTCAAACGACTTCTCCTCTGAAGCCCCTGAGCCAATTTTGCTCAAATTTCATATGGAGCCTCCTTAGGTAGGGGGAACGAAAAATTGCTAAAATGGTCGCGGTCCATTGACCAAGGTGGCCGCCATGCCCATATATGGTAAAAACCTTTAAAAATCTTCTTCTCCAGAACCAAGGATGCCATGGGACTGAATCTTTGCATAAGTCATCGGGGACGGGAAATCTACCAAAATTGCTAAAATAAAGGTCGTATATTGACATTTGACCTTTTTACGGCAAGGTCAAGTTTGCTTCCCTATGCATTTGTATGGGAAAACCCTTTAAACGTCTTGTTCTCCAAAACCGAGGATGCCTTATGGCTGAACCTTTACATATATCATCGGAAACAAGAGGTCTACCAAAGTTGCTAAAATAATGGTCGTACATTAACATTTGACCTTTTTATGGTAAGGTCAATCTGCTTCCTTATGCATTTGTATGGGAAAAATGTTCAGAATTTCAAACAACTTCTTCTCTGGAACCTCTGGGCCAATTTTGCTCAAATTTCATATGGAGCCTCCTTAGGTTGGGGGAATGAAAGAGTGCTAAAATGATTGTTGGTTCTTTGACCAAGATGGCCACCATGCCCATATATGGTAAAAACCTTTATAAATCTTCTTCTCCAGAATCTAGGATGCCTTGGGGCTGAATCTTTGCATAAGTCATCAGGGACGGGAGATCTACCAAAATTGCTAAAATAAATGTCGTATATTGACATTTGACCTTTTTACGGCAAGGTCAAGTTTGCTTCCCTATGCATTTGTATGGGAAAATCCTTTAAAAATCATGTTCTCCAAAACAGAGGATGCCTTGTGGCTGAATCTTTACATATATCATTGGAAACTAGAGGTCTACCAAAGTTGCTAAAATAATGGTTGTACATTGACATTTGACCTTTTTACGGTGAGGTCAGTTTTGCTTCCTTATGCATTTGTGTTGGAAAAATATTCAGAATTTCAAACGACTTCTCCTCTGGAGTCTCTGGGCCAATTTTGCTCCAATTTCATATGGAGCCTCCTTAGGTTGGGGGAATGAAAGATTGCTAAAATGGTCGTGGTTCATTGACCAAGGCTGCCATGCCCATATATGTAAAACCTTTAAAATCTTCTCCTTTGGGGCTGAATCTTTGCTTAAATCATCCGGGACGGGGGGTCTACCAAAGTTGCTAAAATAATGGTTGTACATTGACATTTGACCTTTTTACGGCAAGGTCAAGTTTGCTTCCCTATGCATTTGTATGGGAAGAAACATTTAAAAATCTTATTCTCCAAAACCGAGGCTGCCTTATGGCTGAATCTTTGCATATATCATTGGGAACGGGCGGTCTACCAAAGTTGCTAAAATAATTATCATACATTGACATTTGACCTTATATGGTAAAAGCCTTTAAAAATCTACTTCTCCAGAACCAAATAAGCCCTGGGCTCTAATCTTTGCTCAAATTATGGGGGACAGGAGATCTACCAAAATTGCTAAAATGATGGCTCTATGTTGCAATTTGCTTCTCCATGCATTTGTATAGGCCATATACATTTATATTGAAAGTATCGAAGTGACTTGCATATCTGCAGTGGGTATGTCACTCAGGTGAGCGAGCCATGGCCTGTGGGCCTCTTGTTATTTTGTTAGTTTTTTTTTTCTCTCTCTCGTGATATAGTTCCAGTTCTGTGAAGATTTCTTGGTTATGTTTAAGAAACAGATCAGCTCTAGCAGTGATTCATTGAGTAATAAATCACTGTTTGGAGATCAGTTGTAAAGAAGATCAAATCATGAGCGCGGAGCACGAGTGAAATATCTACTTACAACCGACAAACTGTGATTTATTTCTCAACAAATCACACACAAAAGCTGATCTAATTGGATACTAACATGGAAAGTGACAAAAAAAAGTAATTGTAACCTTAGATTTCTTCCAACTTTCCGCCATCATTTAAAGAAACAGCCTACAGTTTTTATTGTAACGCTAATTTTTATATACATTTCTTACATTGTTGACACGAGAAAAATGTTACACCGTCTAACGTCAGGGAAATGAAGATTGACATCAGCAAAGTGTAGACATGATGTCGGAACGGCACCAGATAGCATCGCATGCTTTCATCCAGTGATTTGTTGCAAAGTAAATCACGTTTGTTTTTTTCCATTACCTATATAGGCACGCTGAGTTAGAATTAGATTTAATATTCATATCTTGTGTGTACTCGTTAGAAATGCCTATGACATTGTAGACCAAGATTTAGCCTGTTGTAGAGACTGGATCTAATCTGTTTGTCATGCTTCCATCAGCATAGAGTTAGGATTATGGTTAACCCTAACCTTAACCCTTGATAAAAGGGATGTCAAGTCAATATTTATGTACCCTCACCTCCGGAGAGGGGGACATGTTATTTTTCATGTGGATCCCAAAACTGAAAATTCATTGTTTGGGGCTATCTGTTTTCTCTGAAATCACTATTACCGGTTTTCTTGTTTTCCCATGAAAGTATGCAATATGTGTACTCATTAGAAGTGCCTCAGATTTTCCAACTACATGTGTTTTTGTGGAGATCAAATACTTTTTGGCTAACAAATATCTTAATGGAGCTATGATCAGTAGATAGTGAAATGGACGCTGAGATTCTAGGGTGAACCTCGATGGCTCAGCTGACTGCGCATCTGACTGTCAATCAGGAGGTCGGGGGTTCGACCCCGACCAGGTTGGCAATATTATTGCACAGATCCTTTCATTATCATTCTTCAATGTCTCGCGGGCCCCCGTAGCCTAGTGGATAAGAGAGTTGACTCTTAATCCATTAGGTTTCTCACCGCTGTGGTTCGAGCCTCGCTCAGGTCACATGTGGGAAAGCCAAGTTCTGCTTACGGATGGTCAAGTGGTTTTTATCCAGGTTCTCCGGTTTTCCCCCACTTTTGATGAATGATCGGCTCGATACAAGTGAAATATTCTTGAAAGGGTAGTAAAACCCAAATCTTCAGTGTCTCTAAACGACTTAAATAATGTTGAAAAGTATGTAAAACACCAGAGCCCAGTTGTTCAAAACTAACGATGTTGTTAGTTAACAATTCGTTAAAATTTTCATCGAGTGATATGCAAATATGCTGACATTTTTTGCTGAAAAAATGTGAGTAGCTTTTGCAGTACAAAAGCTTCTCACATTTTTTCAGCAAAAATATCAGAATATTGTGTATTGAATCTGCTAAAACAGTTAACAGTTAGCTCGTTAAGCTAACAACTGGGCCCAAATCGTCCTCATCAGCGTGTTCTTATTATTCCAGTTACATGATAAAGATATGAGAATACGACAGGAGAGAAGTGAGAAAGAGAGGACGAAGGACTATTTCAATCAGCGTCTTGAAATTAACAATGCCCACTGGGAAATGAATTGGATAAGTACCAGGTCAAGATTTTACTATAGTCTGATTCTCTGTTTTGTGGACAAACATTTAGGGGATAACTGCATTCAAATTTGTCATTTGGGGAGGTAAGTCATCGGTTTTACGGTCGGAAATTTCACTTTATGGCGACGCGTCAGCAGAGCAGTAAAACGTAATTTGCAACCCTAAAACTTCTGATTTACCTCACCAAATGACAAGTTGAATGCAGTTATCCCCATTCTAATGCATGTATTCATTTTTTCTGTTGAAAAATGTTCTGTTTGCACAAAGCGACAAGTGCTGTGAGCTGCGTAAAACCAAGTGCCAGCCAATGAGAAGCGAGCTTATGTGATGATGTCAGATTTCTGACAGTATATCGCAGAATATACCATCGCAGACTTTTCCATTGAATGCAGTTATCCCCATTCAAATGCATTTGTTCATTTTTTCTATTGAAAAAATGTACTATTTGCACAAAGCAACAAGTGCTGTGAGCTGTGTAAAACCAAATGCCAGCCAATGAGAAGCGTCATGTGATGACGTCGGATTTCAGACAGTATATCGCAGAATATACCATCGCAAATTTTTTTCGTTATCCAATCAGACGGCCGGCCTTGGTGGCTCAGTTGGATACGCATTCGACTGGAGACCAGGAGGTCCCGAGTTCAACCCCCGCCGAGGTTGGCAACATTCTTTCGTGGAGATTGATGATGAAATATTTTCTACGGTCATTCTCTCCCTTCCGCTGATTCAAGAAGGGCAGATGTCAGTTTCTGGCCAAAGAATGTTCACAATACTGGTTAACCGCTTAGAGGACTAATCCTGCCCAGTAAATGTGTGGTTAGGTAAACTGACCGCGCTGGACATGACCCCATTGGGTTGATGGGCCGTAAAACCTCAACACAAACAAACATTCTCTCCCTTCCGCTGATTCAAGAAGGACAGATGTCAGTTTCTGGCGAAAGAATGTTCACAATACTGGTTAACCGCTTAGAGGACTAAGCCTGCCCAGTAAACGTGTGGTTAGGCAAACTGACCGCGCAGGACATGACCCCATTGGGTTGACTGGGCCGTAAAACCTCAACACAAACAAAATCCATTCAGACATCGCGTTGCATACGCAAGTGCATGAGAATTAAGGATCTTGGACTACTTTGATCAGTGTCTTGAATTTAACCATCCCACTGGTAAATGAATAGGATAAGTTCATACACGCTTGAGATTTTATTAACAGAGGACTAAGCTTGCCCAGGAAAAAGTGTGATTAGGTAAATTAACTGCACTAGACATGACCCTAACGGGTTCACTGGGCCTTAAAACAGCAACTCTAACAAACAAATCAAATCCTAAGTATGTGGTATCTGATCGAGGTCTGCACAATTAGCCACTCTTCCAGAAGTATGTACGGGGTGGTCGGGTGGTGCGAAGGTGCTGTGTATCTTACATCACTGGGGCGTCCAACTGATATTGGCTTACAGTTGGGCAAGACCTGCTATCCTTGTAGTGGGTAAGGGTGGAGGGGGAATGTTTTTATTTCTTCTGTTTCTTCACTTTCATTCCTGTTCCTCTTTCTTCCCTGTCCCTCTCTTTCATCTCCTCTACTCTCTCTTCTATCTCTTTTCTCCCTTTCTCTGGGAGACGACACAAAATGACCCTCAAGGGTTGACGTGTCGTTAAACCCCAACACAATCAATCAATCAATCCAGAAGTATGTTAGCCTCATCTACAGTTGCTAAAATGGACTGATTGAAATATTAGGACCAGTATGGTAAAAAGATAAGGTGTCTGATATTTATGGTAAATACTAGACTCTAAGCATTTGGGCAGCCAGCTGAAACTTAATTTATAGTTAGACCATGATGTGGAGCAGCACATATTGTTTCAGGGCTACAGTTCACCAAGTATTAGCAGAGTTATACCCCTTTAAAAATTTCTGTAAATTTTTTGTTTCCGGCTAACTCATATACAGTTTACAAACGATCAAGCTGAAACTTTGTAAATAGTTACACAATGGTGTAGAGCAGCGCATATTATTTCGTGTTTACAGTACACGAAATATTGGCAGAGTTATGCCCCTTTTTGTAATTTTGCAAACTTTTTGCAGCATATTGTTTAGAGGTAATAGTATGCAAATTTTATTTTATAATAGGTATATTTTTTGTAAATAACTTAAGTTATGGCCATATGGGCAAGTTATTTATATATGTTGTTTATTTTTTTATTTTTTTTTTCATCTTCTTTTATTAGATTTGCAAGGAAATGTTGCCATTATTAAATCTTTATAATAAGGTTATTAAATGATATAGAACTAAAGAGGCTTGACTAATATCAAAACTTATAAAACATAATTTTTTTTGGATATTCTTTTTTCAAATACTCTTCTGAGTTGCCTCCCTTGAAGTACAAGACTTTTTGTTTTGGTTGTTTATTTTAGTTTTCTTATTGTTAGGTCAGGTTTTGAAGTATAGGAAAAACCAATCAGCCAAAGGCTCATATGAGCTTATATATAGTATAGGCATGCTACTGTTGTCCATCCTCTGTCTGAAACCACTTCTCCCTAGATGCAGCAAACTTCTCCCTATTTTCCAAGGAGGGAGAAAGCTACTTGCACTTACTTCTCCCTAAATTTCTGGGTCAGCTGTGACCCTGAGGTTACAGTTCACCAAATATCAGCAGAGTTATGCCCCTTTTGTTTCCAATTAACTCCTCTCATAGTTTACATCCGGACCACAGAATTATACAGGAGTCAGTTTATGTGCTATGTCTTATTATTATTGCCACGGGCGTATGATGCCTCTGCTTGCAGAGCTCTTGTTTTTGTTAGACACTACAACAGGTGATTCATTTTCAAATAGGCCATGCCATGGGAAAGCGTGTCTTTGGACATATGTCGAAAGGGAAGGCCCAGACCAGCCTGCGCATCCATACAGTCTAATCAGAGTCTTTACTGTCCCATCACGAAAACATGCCTATATAATGCTGACCCCATTAAACCCCACTTTTATATAGTAAAACTGGGGTTTACATGGGTATACAGTATTTTACTTATTTTTGCTCAAAAACATAGATTGTGGGTACTTGTTAGAACTGCCTCGACGAGGCGGTTCTAACAAGTACCCACAATCTATGTTTTTGAGCAAAAGTATGAAAAATATCAAAGTTTTTCATTTGAAAATTTTCAGTTTTTGGAGGTGAAATTTTCTTTATATTTGAATAGGCGTGTTTTCGTAATGCCGCTAATAGAATGATTGGATACATGTACTACAGAATGTATGAATGGAGAGCAAAGGTCCGAAAGACACTTTGCACATGCATAGGCTGATCTGATTGTGCCCTTTGCGTATGTTCTTAGGCACTTTTTTACTTGTCACAGCCCAAATTTTCCATTTTAATTTAGGACAAAGAGAAAAAGAAGCTAGAAAATGAAATGGGAACTGCTCTATTAGAAATGGAGAAGAAATTTAATCTGATGAGAGAGGTCTTGGACAGTGAGGTACCTACACCAAAACCGAGGACATTCAAAACTCCTGCTGCTGTTCCAAAGACTCGAAGTTATACCACCCCCGGTGTGATACAGGTATGCTACCGTGGCCTCGGTGGCTCAGTTGGATGCGCCGTCCGACGGGAGACCAGGAGGTCGCGGGTTCAACCCCCGCCGAGGTCTGCAACATTCTTTCGTGGAGATTGATCATGAAATATTTTCTACGGTCATTCTCTCCCTTCTGCTGATTCAAGAAGGACAGTTGTCAGTTTCTGGCGAAAGAATGTGCACAATACTGGTTAACCACTTAGAGGACTTAGCCTGCCCAGTAAACGTGTGGTTAGGTAAACTGACTGAGCTCGACATGACCCCGTTGGGTTGACTGGGCCGTAAAACCTCAACACAAACAGGTATGCTACAGCAATGTTATAGACAGGACTTTATTAACCCATTTACCTGTGCGACATGACCTTAATGATGTTGACTGGGCTGTTAAATTCCAACTCCCTCCCAGCCCCCCTCCCCCCCTCCCCACACATACACCTCTCCAAAACAATTAACTTATTCATGCCTAGCATTACATGAAATGGACATCGGCAAACAGTGTAGACAAAAGATCAGATGTAGCAGAATGCCAAGTCATCATTGCTATAAAAATGGTAATAAATACTAACCAGACACTCCTTACATTGAAATGAGCCGGCCTCGGTGGCTCAGTTGGATGCGCTGTCCGACTGGAGACCAGGAGTTCGTGGGTTCAGCTCCCGCCGAGGTCGGCAACATTCTTTTGTGGAGATTGATCAGGAAATATTTTCAACGGTTATTCTCTCCCTTCCGCTGATTCAAGAAGGGCAGTTGTCAGTTTCTGGCGAAAGAATGTGCACAATACTGGTTAACCTCTTAGAGGACTAAGCCTGCCCAGTAAACTGTGGCTAGGTAAACTGACTGCACTGGACATGACCCGATTGGGTTGACTTGGCCGTAAAACCTCAACACAAACAAACAAACATTGAAATGAATGGAAAAATGCAAATCAGTTTTAACCCCGCCCCCTTCTTCTTGTCGCACATGTAGCATGGGTGAATTAGGTAATGAAGTTTTCGTCATTCATCCATCCATTAAACCATTGTAGTTGGGAGACCTGTAAAAGGGTAACTGGCAAACAGTGCAGACCCAGATTAGACGCCGCATTCAATGCGGCCTCTGATCAGAGTCTCCACTATTTGTAAATAGTTTAGCCATTTTTCTTTAGGAATATGTAAATCTTTTAGCCGGACATACCTAAAATTGAAATTGGACTCTTCCAATGTATAGTGTGGGAGAGTCTATTCAGTATACTATGGGTTAATCTGCTTGTCTGTTCGTTTGTCCGTGTGCTTACTTCCACCCTAGGGACAATTCTAAAAGAAGTGTACAGACTGTAAAATTTTACAATTAGTTTTGTTTCTCAGATTGTTTTATCTTGCTGAACTAAACAAGGATGAAAAATCATCCTCTTATGGTGCTTGTTTTCATATTTTAGTATGCAGGTGCGACATAAACTTCAATAAAGTTCTTTATATTTTGATATCCTACTACGAGCTAGGACTAAGCCTGCCCAGTAAACGTGTGGTTAGGCAAACTGACCGCGCTCGACATCCCCATTGGGTTGACTGGGCCGTAAAACCTCAACACAAACAAACAAGCTATGAGATAGCTGTTATGAGGTATGTTGTACTGTGGGAGTCTCCTTCCTTCTGTCAATCCATCAGTGTTATATTTCTGATATCTTACTTAGTAGTTTTTTTATGAATTTTCTTGAAACCTTGCGTAGTTTTAGATAATGGGGAGGAGTTGTATTTGATTGTAAATAGGGAAATTTCGTTAACTCTCAACAGATTTATGGCCCTTGGTCAAAATTTTGTTTCTGTTTAAAAGAGAAAATGTATAGATTTTGATCAAGTATTAATTTATCATCTGATGTCTCTGTTATTCAATGGATAATGTCATGTCATAAAAATCGTATGACCACACGCTACATAACATATTTGCGGGAACAAGTAACGTCATGACGAGGTCCATGTCAACCATGCATTTTCTGTTGACCATCTGTCAACTTTAAAGGTGATAAAATCCAATTTAAAGTGTTCTATGACAAACAGAATCTTACACTGATGGTTATTTCATATGAAATTTCTGAAACTTGCCAAAGACTCTTTTCTTATATTTTATATGAAATGACCACTCATGTAAGATCCTCTCTTTACGCAGACATTTCTTCCATTGTATCTCCTTGATTCATTCACATGGTTATTGTTCTGATTGAGTTATACTTTCCCACAGAGTGCGAGATCAGAGTCAGATGTGTCATTAATAGGTCTGCCGTCATCCTCCACAAGAAGCAGAACACAGACTGTGATTCCCACAGCCAGATACAACAGACCAAAGACACCGGCTGTCACACCTCGAAGTGTAAGTTATCCAGCAGCTCTATTAATCCATATAAGCCTAGCGTCCCTAAAAAAGAGACATTGGCAAACAGTGTAGACCCAGATCAGATGCTGCATAATGCATTGTCTGATCAAGGTCTACACTGTTTGCATTAAGTTCAGAAACTCCTACAAAACATGGTAATAATAAAAACTAACCAGCCACCCCTTTATAGGAAATAAACTTGTTTAAAGAGTTGATGTAGAAGAGTCCACTTGGCATAAATGGGTTAAAGATTAAACATTTGTTTTCCATCAATTGCACAGAAAACTTATTTGAACTGAAAAGCATGTTCTCAAAGGTGTGGATGTTGGCCTTTAGTGGTCTTGCATGGTGGAAAAAAAAAACGGAGTACCCTGAAAAAACAGTAACCGACTGGCAACAGCAAATATTCGACAACCGCAGCCCTTTTAAGTAGGCTGTCTAGATAAATGAGCCGGCACATGACAAAACCTACACAGTGGCATGTGCACCCAGCGAAGACTCAGATCAGCCTGGGCATCCGCCCAGCCTGATCAGAGTCTTTGCTGTGCTCTGAATGGATAGCTAAGGACCCAAGCTTTCTTCATGTGGACAGCTAAGACTGATCAGACTGGACGGATGCCCAGGCTGATCTGAGTCTTCGCTGGGTGCACATGCCGTTTTGTAGGTTTTGTCATGCACTGGCTTAGATATGGTATTTACTTACTGTGGACCCAGATCAGTTGCTACAGAATGTGACATCTGGTCAAGGTCCCCACTGTTTGCCACTCATTTAGCAGCTTTTTGCCACTTCGTCAGGTAGTATAGAAAGAAGGTAAGTTGTGCTAGATAAGGTCCTGTTTAGCCTAAAATATTCTTTTTTTTTTTCTTTTTTTTTCGCATAAATGTGCTTGTGGTTATTCATTACAAATTAGAGGCACTTTTAATGAGGACCGACATCAGTATGTTTTCGTGGAGAAATAGGCAAAAAGAACAACAACTTTTTTTGAGATTTCTACATGTTTTTTTTTTTTTTTTTTTTTTTTTTCATGTCTTATTTAATTTTGTCATCTGCTTTTGTCTCATACAGATTCCACAGTACAATCTGCGACACAGAAGATCAAAGTCTAACGGTGATGATCTGGTGTTGGACCATAGACCTTCAGGCCTTTTAAATCTAGGTAAGGATATCTCTCCAGCTATTCCTCCGCACAATTTCCATGTTTTTTTTAAACCTGTAAGAGTGTGCATTCCCAGTTTACTTAATATACTGTGTAATGGTATCTTTAAAGGTTGGCTAATCAGAGCTGAAAAGATAATAGATTATCAGTCCTGCCATTGTAATTGATAATCGATTTGTAATCGCTGAAGATTTGATGATAATTTTACCTTTTTGAGTATGACCCTATCATATGTTATCATATGTTATACTTTATTGTATGTATTTTGTCAGACAGGCCTGAGCAAACAGTGAAGACCCAGATGAGATGCCGCAAATGCGGCATCTTATCAGGGTCTACACTGTTTGCCACTCACCCAGATATTCAGATACAAGAGGGTGGGTAGTCAATTTGGACTTGGTTCAAATTTAAGATGAAGTATGGTAAGGAGTTGAGGTGTCTGAATACTATGGGTAAATACGGTAAAGTAACAAACACATAAATTCAATGATTGATTATTAGCGAATCTGTAATGATAGTCATTTTTGTGGAATTTATCGATCAATTAATCGATTATCCGATTATTCGTGCCAGCCTTAGTATCTTTTATGTCTGACATCGGATTTCTTTTTCTGACTCACCCTGTTCTTTAAGGGGACTGGGTGCACTCAACTGGTTTTCTGCGAGTTTTACAAAGGAGGCAACTTTTGTGATTTAGGGGATAAGTGCATTCAAATTTGTCATTTGGGGAGGTAATTCGGCGGTTTTACAGTCGGAAATTTCGTTTTACAGCGATGCAACAGCAGAGCTGTAAAACGTAATTTGCGACCGTAGAACTGCCGATTTATTTCCCCAAATGACCAATTTGAATGCAGTTATCCCCATTCTAATGCATATTATCCATTTTTTCCTGTTGAAAAAAAAAGTACTATTTACACAAAGCGACAAGTACTGTGAGCTGTGTAAAACCAAATGCCATCCAATGAGAAGCGACGTTACATGATGACGTCGGATTTCCGACAGTATATCGCAGAATATGCCATGGCAAATTTTTGACGTAATCCAATCAGATGTTGTGCTACATACGCAAGTGCATTAGAATTCCTGTTTAGTTTCCTACACACCAAATCCATATTCAAAAGAGGGTCCACTCTAAAAGGAGAAAATTTCTTGCCTTTTGGAATGGACCCCTTTCCATAAGGGAGGTAAAACCATTTTGACAGAGTTGCCTTCCGTGTACTCTTTTGCACAGAAATTTGCTAACTCGATTTTTTCATAGACAAATTGAAAGGGAGTAGAAATTGTAAGCACTGATAGTTGAGCATATCTTCCATGGAAGTGTACCAATTCTCCTTAACAAAAACAAAACCGATTCAAAAATGAAATAGCCTTACTGGAAGATAAAATAGGCTAAAGAAAATGAAATAGCCTTAACTGGAAGATAAAATAGGCCTTATCCTTAAAATACCAACTTAAAACACAGTTTTGGGAATCCATGCCACCAAATGACTAAGTGCACAGAGTTTGTTAATATTTTTAGCTCCGCATCAGGTACGATTTTTTAGAATATCTCGATTTATACCTGATGGAATGAGCAGAGTACGCGGAAAATCATGCTCTTTCTGGTGGTGTAAGCGCCTTTCTGCAATCTGGTCTGATTCTCGAGAACATTCGGAAAATGTTTTTCATCAAAGTTCATTGTCCCGGTAGCCCAGATTGACATGTTCTCGAGACTTAGACCAATAAGGACCAGATGTACTTGCAATAAATCTGAGAATGAGTTTCAGCTTTGTTCATAATTTCTGAAGTTTTCTCATTACATCAGTTATTGAAATCCGTGGAGAAAAGCAACAAATACCTTCTTACATAAAAATTAGAAAGAAATCGCTTCACTGTAAAATTGCATAATTACAGTGTAATTTAACCCTTGTCATGCTGAATAAATTAAGATACCACACCCACTTCTAATTTTCAGCCAATCAGATTACTTGATCCAGGTTGTTGATATAAATTCACATACTGAATGCCAAACAGTGCAGATCCAGATCAGTTGGCTTCTGAAGAAGCCAACTGATCTGGATCTACATAGTTTGCAAAGGCAGGGTATATCCGGATTCAGCAGTAAAGAACTAAGGCATATTTGATCCGCTATTGCTTCTTATTTTAGGTTTAGACACAGGTAATTTATGAGTTTTGAACTGAGGATAACCAAATGTACCTTACGACATACGAGGGATATTCGAAATGAATTGCTTATTGTCCTCTAGCTCGATATCCACATGGGCACGATAAAAACCAATACATACCTGTATAGGGTTATTCAATATCTACACAATGGTGTATAAATGTACATGTTAGACGAAGTGTAAGACATAAAATTTGCCATTTGAATACACGCAGTCATTGACCACTGCAGTAAAAATGGTTGGTAGAAGCGTCGACAAAAAAGATGAAATACAGGCTTACATCAAAGCTCGCTCAAAACTTGGTTGTTCTTTGAAGAAGCTGATGACTGAAATTTCTACTGCTTTTGGACCTTCTTGTGTGTCTTATGACACAGTTTGGCGGTGGAAAAAGAAATTTGAGTCTGGTGAAGAGTCCATCAGAAATGCACCGAAATCAGGTAGGCCAAAATCTGCATCTCGTAAAGAAATCGTTTCCAAAATAAAGAAAATCATTGAAGGAGATGCCAGATTTACAATTCGTATTATTGCACGAAAGGTAGGCATATCACTATCAACGGTTCACCTTATTTTGAAGAAGCATTTGAAAGTCAGAAAGATTTCTGCTAGATGGGTGCCACATCTGTTGACTGACGAGCAAAAGAGGCAATGGGTTAAAGTGGCCAAAAAGCTGCTTCAAATGTTTCCAAAATATGACAAATAGCAGTTTGCCAATGTCGTCACAGGTGATGAAACCTGGGTCCATTATTTTAATCCCGTCAGAAAGGTTAGCAATAAGATCTGGGCCACTAAACACAGCAAACGCCCAATAATTGCCAAACGTTCTTTGAGTACAAAGAAGGTTTTGTATGCAATCTTCTTCTCTGGTGAAGGAGTCGCAATAAAAGTGCCAGTGAAAAAGGGCAAAAGCATCACCGGAAAGTACTACAAAGATGTAGTACTGAAGAAACTGAAAAAGTATTATCAGAAACGACGCCCTGCCACTGGTTTTAAACATGTCCGTCTTCTACATGACAATGCCCCAGCTCATACCTCCGCAATAGTTACGGCGTTTTTGAAGAAAGAAAAAGTAACTGTTTTGCCTCACCCCCCCCCCCCCCCCCCCCCCCACTCCGTATTCCCCAGACCTTGCCCCATGTGATTTCTTTTTGTTTCCGAAATTGAAAGCATTCCTTGCTGGGCGGAAATACCAGTTCTGACAAGCACTTGGATCTGCCATTCATCAGTACCTTATTACTGTGCCCAAATCAGCGTACCGTGACGCCTTCAAGAAGTGGATACATCGGCTGAAACTTTGCATTTCTAGCCACGAGGAGTACTTCGAGCGCATGAAATGAGTACTTTTGGGCTAACTTGAAATTTGAAGTCTCCAGATAGAAATAAGCAATTCATTTCGAACATCCCTCGAACTTGACTGGCAAAAACAAGTATGAGCTTAAGTATCCATGCAGTCTGGTCATAGTGTTGGATTTTTTTGATAGTTCTAGATACATGAAATATTTACACTTCAGTTATTTCCTGTCTAGAGCCTTATAAAATGTGATTATATTTAAGACACAAGTAGTATCTTTAAAAAAAACGGATGTATGACGTAGAAAATATACTTAAATACTTATAACAATGAAAAAAGGAATGGGACAAACAACAAAAAAAAAAGAAAAGAGAAAATTCCTGTGTTTTGAACCTGCAACCTTCCATGTGGGAGGGGAGGGCTCTCCTAACTGAGCTACAGGTGCTGTTTCGGTGCCATCTGAAAAACAATTATGCATTGCTAAGCAGCTACATTTTTATACGCCCGTTTGAAAAAATGGGACGTATTATGTTAAGCCGTCTGGTCTGTCTGTCTGTAAACTTTTTTGTTTCCGGCTAAATCCTCCTACAGTTTACATTCGATCAAGCTGAAACTTGATATATAATTAGACCATGATGTGGAGCAACGCATATTGTCTCGGGCGGGGGGGTGGGGTGGGGGGGAACAGTCGTAAATATTAGAGTTATGCCCCTTTGAAAATTTCTGTAAACTTTTCATTTCCGGTCATCTCCTACACTTTACATCCAATCAAACTTCATTAATACTTAGACCATGATGTGAGCGCATATTGTTTCAAGGTTACAGTCCACCAAATGTTAGAGTTATACCCCTTTGAAAATTTCTGTAAACTTTTTGTTTTTTTGGCTAACTCCTCCTACAGTTTACATCTGATCAAGCTGAAACTTCGTAAATGGTTACACGATACTGTGGAGCAGCGCATATTATTTAGAGCTTACAGTACACCAAATATTGGCAGAGTTATTCCCCTTTGGAAATTTCTGTAAACTTTTCGCAGCATATTGTTTAGAGGTAATAGTATGCAAATTTAATTTTATTTTATGTATATTTTTGTAAATAACTAAAGGTACTTTATTTGTGCATCTTACACAAATTACTCGCGACCCGATCGGCTGCGCAGGCTACTCAAAATAATAAAACTGCTAACATTGTGAGTAAAGAATGTCCGTCCTTGTAAGTATAAATAAAATAGACCCTTATCGGTCTGTGCAGGCTTGCCTGGATCAGCAATTTTTATGTTTGCAGTAAGATACACTTTTACTACTCGGAACACTCTGGTATTAACCGGTAGACTCTTAAAACTGTAAACTAGTTACTTACTTTTTGGGCAAGATTGAAATGCGTAGTAAGCAAAGATCAAAGATCCAGATCAGACTGTAATGAAACAGGAAGGCTCTAGTTTTATTCAGGCAAATAAATAGAGGATATTCAAATGTTTGGAGTTAATATGACTTTTATTTCATCAAGTGAAGTGAAAAAATGTATATTTCATGAGTGCTGAAGGCACGAATGAAATATACATTTTTTTTCACTTCACGACAAATATTTGAATTTTCTTTTCATTATATCATCACTTTCGATAGAAGAGATGCAAATCTTGCAAAATTTGAGTTGCTTCCCTTTGACCATTTATGTAAATAAGAAAAAAAGTAGTTCCGGATCTTATATTTTTCACTGCTCAGAGGAGTGAAAATATAAGTTTTATATTTTTACTAGTGAAAATATAACTTTTTCAAAATATGCATTTTATTTCATTAATAATTCTCTATATTTCATTACTTTGTATATAATAAAAATGATTAAACTTTTTCTTATTTCTCCATGAATAGAAAATTGTGGATACTCATTATAATTTATTTTCATATAGAAATATCCAATCTGATGTAAAATATAAATTTACCCCTCTTATCTGACGATTGAACATGAAAGGTATTACTCTTTTACTGTCTTAAGGTACGTTTTGGCCTGATGTTTTGGTTTGGTTTGGTTATAAGTTATCCCATGTAAACAAGATCTTCAGTTCCTCGTACACTTGGAAGACATTTTTACAGCACATCATCGCATATAAATAAGAGCTGTGTTTTCATTTTTGTTGCATAATAAATGTATACACTACACTCTTAACCAGGGCCCAATTGTTCAAAATTTAAAGTTGTTAGCTAACGTGACATTGAAATTTCTATCTTAAAATATGGCAAATACATTGATATTTTTGCTCAAAAACATTTGAGTAGCTTTTGCATTCATTGCAAAAGCTACGCACATTTTTTGCAGCAATAATACAACTGTATTCGAAAATATCTTGGCTACAACTGTTAATGAGGTTGTTATTAATGAACTTGTTAAGCTAATGATGCTTTGATCAACTGGGCCCTGTATTTTAACAGAGCCTTGAGATGAACTGTTATTATTAATGAACTTGTTAAGCTAATGATGCTTTGATCAACTGGGCCCTGTATTTTAACAGAGCCTTGAGATGAACTGTTGTTATTAATGAACTTGTTAAGCTAACGATGCTTTGATCAACTGGGCCCTGTATTTTAACAGAGCCTTGAGATGAAATAATACACTGCTAAAACATTAGTGATGTACATCAAGTGCTTATTCTAATGCAAATTATAGAAAGATTAACTGTTCTTACCTTAACCCATTGTAGTCGGGAGACCCCTAAAAGGGTAATTGGTAAACTGCTGGCCCAGATCAGACGCCACAGAACGCGGCCTCTGATCAGGGTCTTTACTGTTTGCAAATAATTTATCCATTTTTCTATAAGAATATCTTAATCTCATAGCTGGACATACCTAAAATTGAAATTGGACTTTTCCAATATATAGCGTGGGTGAGTCTATTCAGTCTACAATGGGTTAAGTAGTCGAACAGAATACAGCCTCAGATCAGGGTCTACGTACGCTGTTTGCCATTCATGCAGCAGTTTTCGATACATCAACAGGTAGTAAATTGAAGCTTCAAATTTTAGTATGATTATATAGAGGAATTGAGGTCGGCTACATTCTTTCATGGAGATTGATCATGAAATATTTTCTACGGTCATTCTCTCCCTTCCACTGATTCAAGAACGGCAGTTGTCAGTTTCTGGCCAAAGAATGTGCACAATACTGGTTAACCGCTTAGAGGACTAAGCCTGCCAAGTAAACGTGTGGTTAGGTAAACTGACTGCGCTCGACATGACCCCATTGGGTCGACTGGGCCGTAAAACCTCAACACAAACAATATAGAGGAATTGGTGAGGAGCAATATTTGATAATTATATTGAAATAACTTATCCAGTATTCCATAAAAACTTGTGATACTCATTAAAAGAGCCTCGTCAGGCCCCCGTAGCCTAGTGGATAGGAGAGTTGACTCTTAATCCATTAGGTTTCTCACCACTATGATTCTAGCCTTGCTTGGGTCACATGTGGGAAAGCCAAGTTCTGCATACAAAATATAGTCAGGTGGTTTTTCCCGGGTTTTCAGTTTTTGCCCACCTTTGATGAACGATCAGCTCGATATAAGTGAAATATTCTTCAAAGGCCTTAAAACCCAAATCAAAAAGAGCCTCACTGAGGCACTCCAAATGAGTGCCCACAAATATGTTTTTATTGAGAATCATTAAAGAAAAAAATCACAGAATTATCATCCAATACACCTCTGTAATGAGTCCTATGATTACGGTAAGGAATTAAGATGTCGATCTGGATATTTGGGGTAAAATACAGTCTGAAGCATGATACAGCTCCAGCTAAGCACAGACTTAATTCTAACCCAGTATTTGCCAAATTTTATTGACCATTTTAACAGTCTGAGGATATTTTAAAATAGTTTTCTTAGTTTTTTAGAGAAAATACAATTTGATGTTTCATGTTAATCATCTATGGAGATGTTAAAACATTGTTTTCTCTGAAAAATAATACAGATATCACAAATTTGTTATGAGCTAATGTTATGGTAAGAATTCTAAGGGCTGATACATAAAACTTGAAACTGGTTATAGTTCTATTTTTTAGCTCACCTGAGCTATGCTCAGGATGAGCTATAGTTATCACTTTTTGTCCGTTGTCCGTCTGTGCGTCCATCCGTTAACACTTTCAAACAAAAACTCCTCCAAAGCCACTGATGCGATTTGTCCCTAATTTGGTGCAAATGTTGCTTTGGTAGGGGGGGTTTAAAAAAGCTAAAATTATGGTGATCTGGCACTTGGTTTGGTTGCCATGGCAACAGAAAGCTCCCATAGACTTATTATGGGAAAACGGTTAAATTGCATTTTCTCCATAACCACTGAAGTGATATGAACCATACTTGGCATTATGATCATTTGATGATTGTCTACCCAGTTTGTGTGTTTTCTGACCAGTGGCCATTTTGTTTGGTTGCCATGGCAACATTCAAT
Organism: Anodontia alba; assembly: GCA_964016985.1. Classification (NCBI taxonomy): domain Eukaryota; kingdom Metazoa; phylum Mollusca; class Bivalvia; order Lucinida; family Lucinidae; genus Anodontia; species Anodontia alba. The sequence continues at coordinate 40,284,889 of OZ024838.1, read as the reverse complement.
TTTGAAAAAGGAATTTTTTAAATGACAACTCCTTCAAAACCGCTAAAGCAGTATGACTCTTATTAGGTACAAATGTTGCTTGGGTAAGGGCGACCCAAAATAACTAAAATTATGGTGATCTGCTTCTTGGTTTGGTTGCCATGGCAACAGAAATCTCCCATAGACTTATAATGGGAAAATAGTTAAATTGCATTTTCTCCATAATCACTGAAGTGATACAAACCATACTCGGCAGTTATGATCATTTGATGATTGTCTACCCAGTTTTAGTGTTTTCTGACCAGTGGCCATTTTGTTTGGTTGCCATGGCAACATTCAATTTTGAAAAAGGAATTTTTTAAATTACAACTCCTTCAAAACCGCTAAAGCAGTATGACTCTTATTAGGTACAAATGTTGCTTGGGTAAGGGCGACCCAAAATAACTAAAATTATGGTGATCTGCTTCTTGGTTTGGTTGCCATGGCAACAGAAATCTCCCATAGACTTATAATGGGAAAATAGTTAAATTGCATTTTCTCCATAATCACTGAAGTGATACAAACCATACTTGGCAGTTCTGATCATTTGATGATTGTCTACCCAGTTTTAGTGTTTTCTGACCAGTGGCCATTTTGTTTGGTTGCCATGGCAACATTCAATTTTGAAAAAGGAATTTTTTAAATTACAACTCCTTCAAAACCGCTAAAGCAGTATGACTCTTATTAGGTACAAATGTTGCTTGGGTAAGGGCGACCCAAAATAACTAAAATTATGGTGATCTGCTTCTTGGTTTGGTTGCCATGGCAACAGAAAGCTCCCATAGACTTCTAATGGGAAAATAGTTAAATTGCATTTTCTCCATAACCACTGAAGTGTTGTGGATCATATTTGGCAGTTATGATCATCTGATGATTGTCTACCCAGTTTATGTACTTGATGACCAGCGGTCATTTTGTTTGGTTGCCATAGAAACATTAAATTTCAAAGATAAAAGGAATTGTTTTAGATGACCTCCTTCAAAACCACTGAAGTAGTGTGACTCTAATTTGGGTCAAATGTTGTTTGGGTAAGGGCTATTCAAAATAGCTAAAATTATGGTGATCTGCCTCCTGGTTTGGTTGCCATGGCAACATAAAGCTCCCATAGACTTATAATGGGAAAAGGGTTAAATTGTATTTTCTCCAACCAGTGAAGTGATGTGAACCATGTTTGGCATTTATGATCATTTGATGATTGTCTACCCAGTGTATGTGTTTTATGACCAGTGGCCATTTTGTTTGGTTGCCATGGCAACATTAAATTTTAAAAAAGGAATTTTTTTAATGACAACTTCAAAACCACTGAAGCAGTACTATTGTAATTTGGTACAAATGTTGCTTGGTTAAGGGCAATTGAAAATAGCTGAAATTGTGGTGATCTGTCTTTTGGTTTGGTTGCCATGGCAACAGAAATCTCCCATAGACTTATAATGGGAAAATGATTTAATTGCATTTTCTCCATAACCAGTAAAGTGATGTGAACCATATTTTGCAAGTTATGATCATTAGATGAAGTGATTTGAGCCATATTTGTCAGTTATGATCTCTGATGATTGTCTACCCAGTTTATATGGTTTATGACCAGTGGTCATGTTGTTTGGTTGCCACAGCAACATTCAGTTTTGAAAAAGGACTTTTTCAAATGACAACTTGGAAATCACTGAAGCAGTATGATGTAATTTAAGACAAAGGTTGCTTTGGTAAGGGCAACTCAGAATAGCTATAATTATGGTGGTCTGCCTCTTGGTTTGTTTGCCATGGCAACAGAAAGCTAGCATTGACTTAAAATGGGAAAATGGTTTAATTACATTTTTATGCCCTTGCCACAAAAATGGCAAGTGTATTATGTTATACTGTCTGAATTTTTGAGTGTTCGTCCACCTATACGGATGAACATCCGAGGTTTAGGGGCTATTTTTTGGGCTATTTTAGACATACTTATGAGGTATTTTGAGGTTTATTCCATTTAAAATGCATTAGCTAGCCCCTAAACCAAATCCTTCCATTAGTTGCAATGGCAGAATTGACAAAATGTTGCGTAACAAATGCATATCTGCAGTGGCTATTTCACTCAGGTGAGCAAGACGTGGCCCGTGGGCCTCTTGTTTTAAATCTTTTTTCTGTTTTGTTTTGTTGATTTTTGCTTTTTTCAAGCACCTTAAAAGATTACTTTGTTTAAAACAAAAACACACTTACAAAATCCTTTTTCTTTTTGGTTTTGCGATTTTTGCTTTTTGTCAAGCACCTTAAGAAATTACTTTGTTTTACAAAAACAAAAACACAAAAAAAAATGAAAATAATGATAATAATAACACTGATCAATAAAACTAAATACATAATATAAATAATTAGGTCACTTTTTTGGTCACCATTAAAGTTAGAGAGTTCAGCTTCTTTGTTCCCCTAAGATAACTCTGCTACCAAGACACCAGTGTTATGGTGTAAGGTGGGGGCATCTGTGTACTGTAAACAAGTTAGTTGTGAAATTATGCTTTCATTAAATCAAAACTCTAGCTCAGAATAAAGAACAAAACTTTTAATGCTTTCCATGCTCATTACGGATATAAATTGTAGCAGAAATATGTTGAAATACTTTTATTATTACACTTCAACCTCTGTATAACATGGTTCATTATAACACGGTTTTGGATATAACACAGTTCAAAGATGGATCCCAAAAATGTATAGTTTATATTGAAAAAATGACCATAAATGGTCATTTTTCAATATAATCTATACATTTTTGTTTGAATATAACACGGTTGCTTAACTAATACGGTTAATGTTATGGACCCCAACAATAGTGTTATAAGGAGGTTGTGGTGACCGTGTATTATTTTTTATTTTCAAAAAGGGGTGTGGATTGGAGATTTCAGTTGTTGCATATTGACATTTGATGTAAAGAAGTGTTGAAAGAAATTGTTTTTGTAAACAGACACAGTTTTACAGCCGACCTTGAAGAAAAAGAAGTCTTTGAGTAAACTTGAGGTGAAGGATACAAAAAAAGCATCAAAATACATGATGACAACCCAGGATGTTGGCTCTGATGGAGAATTCCAGACCAGATATTATAAGGTTAGCTTTGATTATACCCCCGACATACAAAGTATGTGGGGGTATATAGTTTTCGCTTTTCCGTTCGTTCGTTCGTACGTACGTTCATTCGTTCGTTCGTACGTTCGTTTGTTCGTTCGTTCGTCTTTCCGTCACAGGGTCAAAGTTTTTGCATTAAAGTTTATAAGACCTCATATTTTGAAGACCCTTTGATGGATTTCATTCATATTTGGCATGATGGTAGGTCTAAAGTTTTTATCAGCACCATTCCCACCCAGGGGTGACTTTGGGGTCAAGGTCATGGACTTAGAATTTTCATAAAAAAGTCAAAGTTTTTTGTGTTTAAGTTTATATAGCTATATCATCAAGACCCTTTAGGAATTTCATTTATATTTGACATGTTGCTAGATATTGGCCTAGAGTCTTACTCCACATGATCCTCACTCAGGGTGTGAACGAGCTCAAGGTCACGAACTTAGAATTTTCATATAAAAGTAAAAAAAAAATTGCGTTTAAGTTTATATAGCCATATCATCAAGACCTTTTGTTAAATTTTAGTATTCCCTAAGTGAACGGTCCAGCGGATATAGCTATCAGCAAGGAATCTGTTGGTCTGTCCGTCCATCCGTTGAAGCATTATTTGTTCATGCTTTATTTTTGTCTTAGGGTCAAAGTTTTTACATTAAAGTTTATAAGACCTCATATTTTGAAGACCCTTTGATGGATTTCATTCATATTTGGCATGATGGTAGATATAGGTCTAAAGTTTTTATTGGCACCATCCCCACCCCGGGGGTGATCTTTGGGTCAAGGTTATGGACTTCCAATTTTCATAAAAATGTCAAAATTTTTGTGTTTAAGTTTTTATAGCTGTATCATCAAGACCCTTGTGGAATTTCATTTATATTTGACATGTTACTATATATCGACCGAGAGTCTTACTCCGCATGATCCCCACCCCGGGTGTGACCGAGGTCAAGGTCACAAACTTAGAAGTTTCATTTAAAAGTAAAAGTTTTCGCTTTTAAGTTTATATAGCCATATCATCAAAACCTTTTGTTAAATTTTATTATCCCCTAATGGAAAGGTTGAGCGGATATAGCTATCAGCAAGGAATCTGTTTGTCTGTCCATCCATCCATTGAAGCATCATACTTTACATCATACCTTTGATGGATTTAATTCATGTTTGGCCTGATGGTAGATATAGGGCTTAAGTTTTTATCAGCACCAACCCTATCCCGGGGAATAACGTTGGGGTCAAGGTCACGGACTTAGAATTTTCATAAATAAGTCAAAATTTTTGTGTTTATGTTTATATAGCTATACCATCAAGACCCTTTGAGGAATTTCATTTATATTTTACATGTTGGTAGATATAGGTCTAGAGTTTTACTCAGCATCATCCTTACCCTGGGGTATGACCTTTAGGGCAAGGTCACAGACTTAGAAAATTTATATAAAAGTAAAAAAAAAAATTGCATCTAAGTTTATATAGCTATATTATAAAGACCCTTTTGTTGGTTTCATTAATATTAAGCATTATGATATATATATGTCTGAAGTTTTTCTCGGCACCATCCCCAAGCTGGGGCATGGCTTTTAAGTCAAGGTCACAGATGTTTCATACAAATGTCATTTTTGCTTATATTATAAAGACTGATTTCACTGGTATATGGTGATAGTTATAGGGCTAAAGTTTTATTTAGCTCAATCCCTGCACTTGTGCCTGACCTTTGTGGTCAAGTGCTTCATATTATGTGTGATTGAATTTTTTCAATGTTATAACATGTAGCATACAACTGCCATCTCCAGAGTCAAAGCTACATACTTTGTGCTCTTTAAAATGTGGCGGTAGCGCTAGTTGGGGGTATATGTGCCCCACTGGGCACTTTGTCTAGTTTATTCTCAAATTGTTTTTAGCTCACCTGAGCAAAAGCTCAGGGTGAGCTATTGTGATCACCCTCTGTCTGTCGTTCGTCGTCAACAATTAGTTTGTTAACACTCTAGAGGTCACAGTTTTGACCCAATCTTGATGAAACTTGCTCAGAATATTTGCCTCTATGAAATCTAGGTCAAGTTTGATACTGGGTTACTTGGGATCAAAAACTAGGTCACCAGGTCAAATCAAAGGAAAAACTTGTTAACACTCTAGAGGTCATAGTTCTGACCCAATCTTGATGAAACTTGCTCAGAATGTTTGCCTCTATTGAATCTAGGTCAAGTTCAAAACTGGGTCACTTGGGGTCAAAAACTAGGTCACCGGGCCAAATCAGCAGAAAACATTGTTAACACTCTAGCGGTCACATTTTTGAAGCAATCATCATGAATCCTGCTCAGAATGTTTGCCTTGATGATTTCTAGGTCAAGTTCGAAACTGGGTCACTTGGGGTCATAAACCAGGTCACCCGGCCAAAACAGCAGAAAGCTTTGTTAACACTCCACAGGTCACATTTTTTAAATAATCATAAATATTACTCAAAATGTTCGTCTTGATGATTTCTAGGTCTAGTTTAAAACTGGGTCACTTGATATCAGAAACTAGGTCACCTGGCAAATCAAAGGAAAACCTTGTTGATGCCCTGGAGGTCACATTTTTGAAGTGATCATCATGAATCTTGCTCAAAATGTTTGTTTTGATGATTTCAAGGTGATGTATATTTCTCTATCCACTGACTTTCTTAAGTTTTTTCCATTTCGGTCAGTTTCTCAGTAATTATTGGTCCTACAGAGTGATATTTGGTACTTGTGAAGTGTTTGTGTTTAGGTCAGTTTCTCAGTAACTATTGCTCCTACAGCCAGTGATACTTAGTACATACATACATCTTAGCATGGCCTCTTGAGTGCAGTCCACTATATTTGACCTTGACCTTTATTTCACAGTCCATTAGACATGTTACATTGTCTTACTCATTAATATAACCATTTTGAATTTTGATCAGAATGTTTGCCTTGATCAGTTCTAGATCAGGTTCTCAAAGTGCTATGATGCTCAGGTGAGCGTTACAGGGCCTTCATGGCCCTCTTGTTTTTTTCCTTGTGTCCTTGAGGATTTGGGTACAGTCAATGTGGTCAGTGTATTTGGCCTAAACATTTGGACAGCTTATTCTATTTTTATCTTGAAATTTAAACACAACTCAGCTGGATGTTAATCCGACTTGTGATCAGGAGATCGTGGGTTTGACTCCCGCTGGGTCAGCAACATTCTTTCGTGTAAATTGATCATGAAATATTTTCTACGGTCATTCTCTCCCTTCTGCTGATTCAAGAAGGACAGTTGTCAGTTTCTGGAGAAAGAATGTGCACAGTACTGGTTAACTGCTTAGAGGACCAAGCCTGTCCAGTAGAATTATGGGTAAGTAAACTGACTGAGCTTGACATGACCCAATTGGGTAGACTGGTCCATAAAACCTTAACACAAACAAACATATGCTGGCCAGGGTGGCTCAGTCTGATTCGTGTCCGACTGATGAGCAAGAGTTTGCAGGTTTGATCCCCACAGGGTCCGGCAACATTCTTTAATGGAAATAGATCAGGAAATATTTTCTGTGGTCATTCTCTTCCTTCCGCTGATTCAAGAAGGGCAAAAGAATGTGCACTGTACTGGTAAACCACTTAGGACTAAGCCAGCCCAGGAAAAGTGTAAACTGACTGCCTCAACATGAATAGTGATGACTGGGCTGTTGAACTCCAAACCAACACAAAAGCCCAAAACACAACCATTTATCAGTCTAGAATATGAGTTGGCCAGAGTGTCATTTTGGCCTCCAGTCATTTATGAAAACTCATTCTAATACATTTGCATATGTAACGTGACGTTTCATTGGATAACGTCAAAAATTTGCGACAGTATTTCCTGCAATATACTGTCGGGAATCAGACGTCATCACATAACGTTACTTTCATTGGCTGGCATTTGGTTCTATGCAGCTCACATGGCTTGCCGCTTTGTGCAAATAGGACTTTTTCTTTAACAAAACATTTTTATAAACAAAACAAATGAATAAATGCATTAGAATGGGGATAACTGTATTGAAAATTGTTATTTGGGGAAGTAAATCGTCAGATTTACAGTCGCAAATTCCGTTGTTCCGACTGCAAAACTGCGGATTTACCTCTTTAAATGACAATTTTCAACCACACACACAAAAAAAAGAGGACCTTGGGGGTTTAAAGTGAAAAAGTGCATTAGAATGGGGATAATGTAATGAAAATATACATTTGGGGAGGTATATCATCAGCATTCAGATTTGTAATTTGGGGAGATACATCAACAGTTTTACGATCGGAAATTACATTTTACGACGAAGTGTCAGCAGAGCCGTAAAACAAATTTTCCGCCCGTAAAACTGATGCTGTTATCCCCTTAAATATATGTTTTCAATATAAAAAGAGCAAAGAAAAACTATCTGGATACTTTTCTTATTTTGACGAAATTTCCGCCTGTAAAACCGTGGCTATAACAAATGTATTTTTTTAACCAGGGTGACTTCGTTCCCACAGCTGGAGGTGGAGTATCTGTGTGTTGAATGATGTTGAAATACACAAACAGCGGTCGCCAGGTACGAGAAAGAGACGCAGCTCATGTCCCCAGCCAACAGATTTTGATGGAGAATATACAGACACAGAAACCCGCTGTGCAATAACAATAGAAGGACATGCAAGAAAGTAAGTTTTCTTTTGTATAAGGCAAGACAAGATGAAAAAAATGGTAGGATCTCACAGAGCTTGTTAAGGTGGAGAATTTGATAATAAATCTAAAATAATTTTTTCACTCTACCATTGATATTAGGCTAGACAAGAAGAAAAATGGTAGGCTCTCACAGAGCTTGTTAAGGTCAGGGTTCATACATGTCAGGGAAATATCAGAGAAATTTATTTTTTTTTTTTTTTTCAAGGTCTAGAAATTGTCAGGGAATTCTGTGATTTGTCAGGGAAAAATGAAATGTTGCAAAAATATCAGGGAAATGTCAGAGAATTTTACATTTCGGCCTGATGAAGCTAGAATGTTTGGTCCCCGATATATTTTTCTTGCTAAATTCATAAAATTTCCGGCTCTGATATTGTCATGGAAATTTGAATTTATGTCAGGGAAATGTCAAGGAATTTTGGTCAATTCTGAATGTATGAACCCTGAAGGTGGAGTATTTGATAATAAATCTGGGATGATTTCTTTACTCTATGATTGATATTAGGCTAGACAAGAGGGGAAATGGTATGGTCTCACAGAGAACTTTTTAACATGGAGAATTTGATAATAAATCTAGAATAATATTTTTACTCCACGATTGATATTAGGCTAGACAAGAGGTAGGATCTCACAGAGAACTTTTTAAGGTCGAGTATTTGATAATAAATCTAGGATAATTTCTTTACTCCACCATTGATATTAGGCTAGACAAGAGGGAAAATGATAGGATCTCGCAGGGAACTTTTTAAGGCAGAGTATTTGATAATAAACCTAGGATAATTTCTTTACTCCACCATTGATATTAGGCTAGACAAGAGGGGAAAGAATGGTAGGATCTCACAGAGAACTTTAAGGTGGAGTATTTGATAATAAATCTAGGATAATTTTTTTACTCTACCATTGATATTAGGCTAGACAAGAGGGGAAATGATAGGATCTCACAGAGAACTTTTTAAGGCAGAGTATTTGATAATAAATCTAGGATAATTTCTTTACTCTACTTGATATTAGGCTAGACATGGGGGAGAAAATGGTAGGATCTCAGAGAACTTTTTAAGGCGGAGTATTTGATAATAAATCGAGGATAATTTCTTTACTCTATCATTGATACATACAATGAAACTGCTGTATAAGACGGTTTCCTATATAAGACAGTTTAAAGGTGGACCCCAAAAGTGTTGTATCCAAACAAAAATTTATAGATTATATAGAAATATGACCATTTATGGTCATTTTTCTATATAATCATAACATTTTCGTTAAATGACCATTTATAGTAATTTTTCTATATAATCTACACATTGTTGTTTGTTTAAAGGGGAGCCCAAGGCCTAAAATAAAAGAGTGTGTGTTTCAGGTTAACCACCCAACATTGCCTAATTTTTCACCACCGACCCTAAAGTTTTTTTTTAAGGTTCTTTGTGGATTTCCCTGTTTGGCCATATTGTTTTCCTATTAACTTCATATAAAAACATTTAACAATATAAAAATATTTTCCAATCTACCATCCCGATTCTAAAATTGCATGTAACCTGAAACACACGTTTCTTTATTTGGCCCAAACAAAAATTTACATATTATATAGAAAAATGACCATGTTTGTTTGGATACAATCTGGGCCCAGTTGTTCAAAGCCTCATTAGCTTAAAGAGCTCGTTAAGGGTCATTTCATTAACTGTTTTAGCGGATTCAATATACAATATTCTGATATTTTTTGCATATGCATATATTCGAACCATGATTAAGATATCTGTGAAGTTTTAGAAGGATCGGTCTAAAACTGTAGGAGGACTTGCGCTCCCAATTTACCTATTACAAACTTGGAACCACACACCACGCATCACGCACCACACACCACGGAAAGCCAAATACCATGTCCCCTCGCTTTTTCTTGCAAAAGCTACTCACATTATTTCAGCAAAAAAATTCAGAATATTTGCGTATCAATCGATGTAAATTTTAACAAATCGTTAATTAAAGACATCGTTAGCTTTGAACAACTGGGCCCTGCTTGTTAGCTATTAATCATAATTTTACCTGTCTGTCTGACTAGACATCGTTAGCTTTGAACAACTGGGCCCTGCTTGTTAGCTATTAAACTTGGCTTTTGTTTAAGATCCCAGCAATAGTGTTATAAAGAGATTGTAGTGAATTTGTTGGTACAGTGAACCCTCGTAACAATGACAGCATTTGTTCACAAAGACGTTGCCATAATTATTATAAAATGAATTAGCTGTTGAAAAGAATACTTAATGAGCAGATTGATGTGTAATAAAGTTCTTGTTTTGTTCTTATTTCCTCATAGAACATATGTTTTGGATATTTGTAGGAATTGCCTCACTGAGGCAATTCTAACAAATATCCTTGCCGGCCTCCGTGGCTCAGTTGGATGCGTCGTCAGACTGGAGACCAGGAGGTCACGGGTTCAACCCTCGCCGAGGTCGGCAACATTCTTTCGTAGAGATTGATCGTGAAATATTTTCTACAGTCATTCTCCCCCTTCTGCTGATTCAAGAAGGGCAGTTGTCAGTTTCTGGCTAAAGAATGTGCACAATACTGGCTAACCGCTTAGAGGACTAAGCTTGCCCAGTAAACGTGTGGTTTGGTAAACTGGCCGCGCTCGACATGACCCCATTGGGTTGACTGGGCAGTAAAACCTCAACACAAACAAACAAACAAATATCCAAAGCATATGTTTCTTGAAAATATTAAATTCAGTATTCTGGCATAATTTATGACTAATTTGTACCCCTATGCGAAGGTTTTGTGACAGTCAAATTGTCATTGTAACAAATTTTGTCGTTGTATCGACTGTCAGTGTAAAAATGATTGTCTGTATTCATTAGATGGTGCTTCTAATGAGTACCACAACATGATTTATGGAGAAGTAAGAAAAAAATATCCCAGAAATCTCTAAACACTCCTCTCGTAATGTGACTAGCAGAGACCCAAACCAGGCTGTATATTCATGTGAACTGGTCATGGTGTTCTCTGTTTGTTACATTCACCCAGTTCACAAAGCAAAGATAGATGGGTACGGCTGGACGAGTTTTTAGTAAGGCTGGCTAATCAGAGCTGAAAAGATAATCTATTATCAGTCCTGCCAATGTGATTGATAACTGACTAGTAATCACTGAAGATTTTGTCATAATTTTACCTGTCTGTCTGAGCATGACTCTTACCATATGTTATACTTTACCGACATATTTGACCAGACAGGCCTGAGCCAACAGTGTAGACCCAGATGAGACACCGCTCTGCATCGTCTCATCAGGGTGTACACTGTTTATCACTCATCCAGCTATTTTTTGAAAACATTGGGTAGTAAAATTGTACTTGTTCAAATTTTAGATAAAGTATGGTAAGGAGTTGAAGCGCCTGAATACTAATGGTTAATACGGTAAAGTAAGAGACAAGGCGTATTAGATGATCGATTATTAACACATCTGTAACGATAATAATTTTTGTAGAATTTATTGATTGATTAGTCGATTATTCGATTAATTGTGCCAGCTTTAGTTTTTAGTGCTCCTAATTTCAGATCATGTGGTCCTAGGGTTCGAATCCTTTTAGACGCCAAATTCTGTACGGTGCTTCATTCCACAGAGCCTTCCATTAACACTCTTCCATGGTCTTAATACACTACAACCTCTTTATAACATGGTTCGTAATAACACAGTTTTGGATATAACACGGTTCAGAGATGGATCCCAAAATATATAATTATATAGAAAAATGACCATTAATGGTCATTTTTTATCGCACCTGCTTGTAGCAGGGTGCGATATAGGCGTCCGTCCGTCCGTCCGTCCGTCTGACATTTATGTCGACGTTCGACATTTATGTCAAAGTTAGTATTCTAATCAATTACAAGACTAAACAACCATCAAACCTTGCATGAAACATCTCCCTGACCTCCTGACTTTGCAACATAGGCATCCGCTTTTCTGTATGTCTGTCTGTTCATCCGTCTGTCTGTCAACATTTATGTCGAAGTTCGACATTTATGTCAGAGTTAGTATTTTAATCAACTACAAGACTAAACAACCATCAAACCTTGCATGAAACATCTCCCTGACCTCCCGACTTTGCGACATAGGTGCCCACTTTTCCATTCGTCTGTCTGTTCATCTGTCCGTCTCTTAACAGTTCTGTTATGTCCAAGTTCGACATTTACGTCATAGTTAGTATTCTAATCAACTACAATTCTACAACAACCATCATACCTTGCATGACACATCTCCCTGACCTCCTGATTTGGCAGATATGTTGACCCAGTGACCTTGACCTATATTTTGCACTCCATTGACTTTGACACAATTTACGTTGACGTTCCAGATCTTCTCAACTATAAGGTGTACAACTACCAAACCTTGCATAGTGCTTCTCCTAGATGTACAGACTTGGCAGGTACCTTGACCCGGTGACCTTGACCTATATTTTGCACTCCAGTGACTTTGACATATTTTGCGTCGACGTTCGATGTCTCCTCAACTATAAGGCCTACAACCATCAAACATTGCAAAGTGCTTCTCCTCAATGTACTGACTTAGCAGATACCTTGACCTGGTGACCTTGACCTATATTTTGGCTGCAGTGACTTTGACATAATTTACGTCAACATTCCAGATTTCCTCAAGTGTAAGACCTCTAGTCACCAAACCTTGCATAGTGCTTTTCCTATATGTACTGACTTGGCAGGTATCTTGACCCGGTGACCTTGACCTATATTTTGCGCTCCAGTGCCTTTTATACATTTTACGTCAACGTTCAATATCTCCTCAACTATAAGTCCTACAACCATCAAACCTTGCATAGTGCTTCTCCTCAATGTACGGACTCTGCAGGTACCTTGACTGGGTGACCTTGACCTATATTTCACGCTCCATTGACTTTTACACCTTTTACGTCACCCTTCCATATGTCCTCAACTGTAAGGCCTTCAACCACCAAACCTTATATAGCACTTCTTCTCGATGAACTGACTCGACAGGTACCTTGACCTGGTGACCTTGATCTATATCAGGCCTCCTAGCAAAACCTATAATAACCTATAATTTTGTGTCAAACCTATAAAACCTTTATTTTGTTCATAAAACCTATAAGAAGCCTGTATTTTCATGAAAAAACCTATATTTTTCACTTTTTGAACCTTCTCGCGATTCAACCCTAACTTTTCTTCAAAGTGCCCTACTATTTTTACTTTTTAGTCCCAAAAAAGTGATGAAAACTGTCAAGAAATGGTAATTTTTTCCTCGCTTGCTTCGCTTGCTCGGACTTTGTAAAATTCAGATCAACTTTATCTGAGTAACTGTGGCGCAAAAATTCATCGAATAGTTTTTCTTCAGTTTTAAATCTTTATATGAGTTTGGAAGAACCTTTATCTAACCTATATTTTTTATTGAAAAACCTGTAAATAACCTATATTTTGAGTAAGAAGAACCTATATGAAAACCTATATTTTCAAAGTGGGCCACTAGGAGGCCTGCTATATTGTGCACTCTGGTGACTTCGACACATTTTATATTGATGTTCGGTATCTCCTCAAATATAAGACCTACAACCACTAAACCTTGCATAGTGCTTCACCTCATTGCACTGGCTTGGCAGGTACCTTGACCCAGTGACCTTGACCTATATTTGACACATTTTGCGTTGATGTTTGATAACTCCTCAACTATAAGGCCTACAACCACCATACCTTGCATTGTGCTTCTCCTTGATGTACTGAATTAGCAGGTACCTTGACCCATGACCTTGACCTATATTACATGTTCCAGTGACTTTTACACATTTTACGTCAACGTTCCATTATCATTGGGCTGTATGATACGAAAAGTCAGCGCTGAAGATATAGCCATTAGAGGGAATGGGACTGGCCTGGAATATATGTGCCCCACTAGGCACTTTGTCTACATTTTTTTCAACCCAGTTTTCCAAGTAAGCACTGCTAAGAATGAAATAAACTTTTTAATAACCACACTCTGATTGTGGCTCCTGTGACTTTTGCGCCAGCAGGTGCGATGACCCCTTCCTCGGAATTCTTATCTATATATAATCTATACATTTTTGTTTGTAACACAGTTGTTTAACTAACACGGTTTATGCTATGGACCCCAACAATAGTGTGATAAAGTGGTTGTGGTGTACCACTTAAATATTTCTTGCGAGAGAATATGCACAATACTGGTTAACCACTTAGAGGACTAAGCCTGCCCAGTAAAAGTGTGGTTAAGCAAACTGACCGTGCTCGACATGACCCCATGGGGTCGACTGGGCCGTAATCCTCAACACAAGCAAACAATATGACTTAAATAATGTTGAAAGGGACATAAAGCATCAAATCATCATCATCATTACAAATTTCAGTTACTCATTTTCAAGGTCGGACCATACGGTTACTAAGTATGTAGGAGGTGGGGATGTATCTGTTTTCTCTGAAAACAAATTTCTAGTTGAAATTATTTTTCCTTTCTAACTTTCAGTTTCTGGTAGACTGGTGATGTCTATTCAAGAATAATGATATTAAAAATACTGCTTTTACCTTAAATATTGGGACACAATAATTCCTTACCATAAATATCCTAAAATTTGAGATGGTCCATTTGACTACTATCTGATGTGTCAACAAAAGCAGGGCCCTTAGGGGAACTTTTAAAACCTTTAAAAACCTTCAATTTTGTTGAAATCCTTTAAAACCTTTAATTTGGCTGAAAAACCTATAAAAAACCTTTATTTTGATGAGAAAACCTTTATATTTGGCAATTTATAAATGCCAAAAAATGATGGAGTAAATATGTAGCATTTCGTAACAACAAATTATTGTAACCGTTCTGTTTCTTAGATTCATGCGTTTCTAAACAGATATGCAAGTTAATATTGTCATAACCATTTAAAGATGAAAATATCCAATTTTCTCTGCAATTTTTCTCCCTATTTTGCTTGAGAGGCGATAACGTGGAGTTCTTTTGCTTGGGATCTGCCAAGAAATTTAACCATTAAATGCTCTTTATTTTGTACAAAATTTATCCTGAAAAAACTTTATTTGGCCAAAAATAGCCTTTATAAAAAGCCTTTATTTCTGAAAGAGACTGCTAGGGGTCCTGCAAAAGACTACTGGACAAGTGGCAAACAGTGTAGACCCTGATTGGAGGATGCATTCTGCAATGTTTGCACTGGCACTGCTCCATTTGCTTGGGCCTCTCTGTCAGAGTACTTTGGGTAGATATTGGATATTGTGGTCTATAATTTCAAAACAAAGGATATATTTGGGAAAATTTTATAACAAAAGAAGAAAAGACAACTAAACTGAATCTCCCTTGAAACAATGTATCTTTCCTTGAACAAATGTTTTAGAGAAAAGACAAAACTTAGTTGAATGTATTATCTCCCTTGAACAAGTGTATTATCTCCTATGAACCAGAGTATTATCTCCCTTGAATAGATGTATTATCTCCCTTGAACAAATGTATAATCTCCTTTGAACAAATGTGATCTCCCTTGAAAATTGTATGATCTCCCTTGAAAAAATGTATTATCTCCTGTGAACAAATGTATTATCTCCTTGAACAAATGTATTATCTCCTTGAACAAAGTATCATCTCATTTGAACAAATGTATTATCTCCTTGAACAAATGAACTATCTCACTTGAACAAATGTATTATCTCACTTCAACAAATGTATTATCTCCCTTGAACAAATGTGCTATCTCCTTGAACAAATGTATTATCTCCCTTGCACAAAATATATTATCTCCTTGAACAAATGTATTATCTCCCTTGAACAAATGTACTTCTCCTTGAACAAATGTATTATCTCCCTTGCACAAAATATATTATCTCCTTGAACAAATGTATTATCTCACTTCAACAAATGTATTATCTCCCTTGAACAAATGTACTATCCTCTTGAACAAATGTATTATCTCCATTGCTCAAAATATATTATCTCCTTGAACAAATGTATTATCTTTCCTCACAGAAGAAGCAAGCCTTCTCCGGAAGTCATGAGTCCTGTGTAAATTATTTATCAAGGTAAGAGACTTGTTTTAACTTCCTGCTTATTTGTAGTGAAGTAACTAGCTGCTTTAACCCTTATCCTGCTGTTCACGACAACCCCTACCTTTGCAAATAGTATAGACCCAGATCAGATGGCTTCTGAAGAGTCATCTGATCAGGATCTACACTGTGTTTCAGTTTGTGAAGTTGAATGAAAACATTATATGATGTTATCTGATTGGCCGATAGTCAGAATTGGGTGTGGCTAATTAAATTATTCAGCAGGATAAGGGTTAATACTCCCATAATAATTTACCACCTTTATTTATCAGACAAACCAAAGAAATGACAGCACTGGTGGGTCAATGGTCTCTGAGTGTAGGCTGAGAAAATAGTGTTGAGTGGGGACCTAAGATTGTTTCATTTAACTCTTTAACTTCTTGTAATTTAGCAAACAGTGAAGACCCTGATCAGATGTTCTGCAGCATCTGATCTGGGTCTGCACTGTTTGACAGTGTCCCAGATGTTCTAGTCTGGGTTTTACAGATAACCTGTGCCGGCCTCGGTGGCTCAGTTGGATGCGCCGTCCGACTGGAGACCAGGAGGTCGCGGGTTCAACCCCCGCCGAGGTTGGCAACATTCTTTCGTGGAGATTGATCATGAAATATTTTCTACGGTCATTCTCTCCCTTCCGCTGATTCAAGAAGGGCAGTTGTCAGTTTCTGGCGAAAGAATGTACACAATACTGGTTAACCGCTTAGAGGACTAAGCCTGCCCAGTAAACGTGTGGTTAGATAAATTGACCGCGCTCGACATGACCCCATTAGGTTGACTGGGCCGTAAAACCTCAACACAAACAAACAAACAGATAACCCTCTGTGGAGACCCTGATCAGGAGGGTCTGCACTGTTTGCCAGTTACCTGTTTAGGGGTCTAAAGACTACAGTGGGTTAAAGGACTAAACCTGCCCGTGAAAGGTGTAGTTTAATAGGTAAACCAACTAGCTTAACATGACCTTATCAGTGTTGACTAGGCCGTTCAACTCCAAACCAACCAACCTGGGTCCTTGAATGCTGAGCTGTAGAGATAAAAATGCCTTTGCATACGCAGGTGCCAAGTAATGACAATGAGTATATATATAGGTGCTAGCTTTATTGCATACTGCTAGATGTAGTTATTTGTAGGGGCTGCAGTGTATTGTATTATATTATGATTATTATACATTTTCAGGGATCAAGCTACAGGGCGACTGGGGCGAAATAGTCGCCCTAGAGGGATCAAAGTCGCCCTGGTAAGCCCAGAGGGCAACAAAAACTTCGCCCTCCGTTTTTGCAACTTTTGAAAAAGCTAGTACTTGTGAAAAACGACCTTTTCGTTAGGAGAAATCCAGTAAAAAATGAGCAAACATGCAAAGGTAAAAATGTGTTGAAAAATGTTGTTAGATGTATCAGAAATGCCACTGAATGAAAGTCTGATTTGATTTAACAATTTTTGGAGGAAAACTGTTCGCCTAGTAAGTGACCAAAAGATCGTTTTCATCAATGTCATTAGTGTTTCGTGGGTGTCCGTTTTTTCATAAATGAACCATTGACATGCTGAAAATTGGCCAGAAACAGCATTAAAAGTGCAAAAAACTAAGTTTAGAAGTTGGCAGACACTTTAGTTTAGCAAATTTATTATTATCATTATGTTTATAGCTTACTTACCAAGCCACAGACCTTGATGTTTTGACTGTATCTACTCAAAAGAATTGTCATTTTCCAAAAAGATATGAATGAACTTATGTGTCCAGATATAATGTATTTGCCCTACTCATGTCTGTGTTACTTTGCATCATTTAATTGGTTTAGAAGTAAGAATGAACAGGTCTACAGTAAAATTTGTTTCCTTCTTTGTTAATTCCCAAGACAATATGGTAAAATTCCCAAGAAACAATGCAGTAAAGTGAGTCAAGAGTCCTAAATTGTCGAGCTTTCAGTAAGGTGATAGGTGAACCAAGTCTTGACTTCTCCCTCACCCTATAAAACTTCTCCCTGTTTTGTCTGGAGGGAGAAGTCACTTCTCCCTAAATTTCTGAGCCAGCTTGATCCCTGCATTTTATGCTTCCGCCACGTTTCTGGTATTATTATATATTATTATTATACCTCCCACCTGCATATTATTTTACATTGGTATTATATTATATTATGATTATTATACATTTTATGCTTCCGTCACACGTTTCTGGTATTATTATATATTATTATTATACCCCCACCTGCATATTATTTTACATTGGTATTATATTATATTATGATTATTATACATTTTATGCTTCCGCCACACGTTTCTGGTATTATTATATATTATTATTATACCCCCCACCTGCATATTATTTTACATTGGTATTATATTATATTATGATTATTATACATTTTATGCTTCCG
Source organism: Anodontia alba (assembly GCA_964016985.1). Lineage (NCBI taxonomy): Eukaryota > Metazoa > Mollusca > Bivalvia > Lucinida > Lucinidae > Anodontia > Anodontia alba. The sequence goes on along the minus strand of OZ024838.1, from coordinate 40,266,703 downwards.
TCACACGTTTCTGGTATTATTATATATTATTATTATACCCCCACCTGCATATTATTTTACATTGGTATTATATTATATTATGATTATTATACATTTTATGCTTCCGTCACACGTTTCTGGTATTATTATATATTATTATTATACCCCCACCTGCATATTATTTTACATTGGTATTATATTATATTATGATTATTATACATTTTATGCTTCTGCCACACGTTTCTGGTATTATTATATATTATTATTATACCCCCACCTGCATATTATTTTACATTGGTATTATATTATATTATGATTATTATACATTTTATGCTTCCGCCACACGTTTCTGGTATTATTATATATTATTATTATACCCCCACCTGCATATTATTTTACATTGGTATTATATTATATTATGATTATTATACATTTTATGCTTCCACCACAGGTTTCTGGTATTATTATATATTATTATTATACCCCCACCTGCATATTATTTTACACTGGTATTATATTGTTATATTATTATTACTCAAGGTCCTGCAATGGTCATTCTCTCCCTTAAAGAGAATAAGAAGTGATTTAAGATTTAAGAACTGATTTAAGAAGTGCAGTTGTCAGTTCTGCTGAAAGGAAGTGCACAAATACTAGTTAACCGCTTAGAGGACTAATCCAGCCAAGGAAAAGTGTGGTTAGGCCCAACATAACCCTAATTGGTTGACTGGGCCATAAAACCTCGACTTAATCAATCGATATATTAATATTATTATATTGGACTAATATTATTATACCTGCCACACAATAATGGCCGGGTATTACGGTTTCACATTGGACATCCGTGTGTCTGTCCGTCCATCTGTCAGTTTTTCGTTTCTGGATGGTATGAATTTTTACCAAACTTGGTATGTGCATCGATATTGTGGAGATCTGGTTTTGGATTGTTAATGGGCAAATTTCGTCAAATTCTTACGAAGTTATCTTCCCACGACGCAATAATGGCGGGGTATTAACGTTTTTATATTTTGTATTATATTCTATAGCGCAAACATGCTTTCGAATATGCACAAAATGACCAGATTGAGATCATCCGTGCATACACAATATATCATCCGGGCCTTTGTTAATGATTGTGTTATCGAACAGTGAAGGTTCTGAACAAACTGCATGGATGCGTAGGCTGATCTGGGCCTTTGCTGTCTGCATATGCCTAAAGACACTTTTTTGCATGGTGCGGCCCAGATGATGTAATATGAGCCAGCACATGACAAAACCTACAAAATGGCATGTGGGCCTAGCAAAGACTCAGATCAGCCCAGGCATCTGCCCAGTCTGATCAAAGTCGTCGCTGTAAGCTAAGTGGGAAGCTAAGAGCACAAGCAGATGCCCAGGCTGGTCTGAGCCTTCGCTGAGATCACATGCCTTTTTGTAGGTTTTGTCATGCACTGGGTCATTTATACACTGGTATTATATTTGGGTTACATTATATGGTCAATTATATTTGTTCCATGCCATGACAACAAAGTGTCTTTGGGGACAGTGATTGCCCAGATCAGTCTATACACTCTCAGGGTCTGATCAGGGTCTTCCCTGTCAGCTTAAAGAATCATTGCATATTGTAGAGTATATTGATGCAGGTTTTTGCACTAATTCGCTTCTGGCATTTTTTGTTTTACTCCCAAAATCATGTTTTGGCATCTCAAAACTGAGGGATAAGGATCCTGATTGATGTATGAATCATCAGTGTAAATTTAATTTCATTTATTTTTGGCTTTGATGCCAGACTCAAAGACCCTTGATTTCAAACCCTGAGGGAAAACAGTGTTGATGCATATGGACTGCTATTTGTCTGCTGTGGATAGGACAGTTTTCAACCAAAGAGTGTTGGTATTTATCTTTTTGGGTCACATCAAGCTGATTCAAGAAGGGTAGTTGTCAGTTACTGGCAAAATATGTGAGCAAAGTACTGGTTAACTGTATAGAGGAAGGGGTGTGGTTGAGTGAGGCAAAGGTGTTGTGTATCTTGCTTCACCGGGGCGTCCAACTGATATTGGCTAACAGCTGGGGAAGGCCTGCTAACCTTGTGTCGTGTATCTTGCTACACCGGGGCATCCAACTGATATTGGCTAACAGCTGGGGAAGGCCTGCTAACCTTGCAGTGGGTAAGGGTGGAGGGGTGGGGGGTGGATATTTTTATTTCTTCTGTTTCTTCACTTTCATCAGTTTTCCTCTTTCTCCCCTGGTCCTCTCTTTCATCTCCTCTACTATCTCTTCTATCTCCTCCTTTTCTCTGGGAAATGACACAAAATGACCTACAAGGGTTGATGTGTCATTAAACCAGGACACAATCAACCAAAAACTGCATAGAGGAATAAGCCTGCCCAGGAAAATGTGTGAGATTAACTGACCAGCTCAATATGACTATAACAGTGTTGACTTGGCTGTAAATTGAATCAAATCAAAGTGTCCCATTGAAGTAAGGAAAATTCTCTATGTTACCTGGATATTTCACTGCTGAGCTGCAGAGATAAAAATGCCTTTGCATGCATATGTACCAAGTAATCAGTTTGTAGATGCTGGCTTTATTGCATACTGCTATATTACCTAGCAAAATTGGAGACATAGTTGTCTGTAGTTATTACAACATCTGGTATTGTATGGAGAGAGAGGTGATGAGAGAGAGAGAGATTATATATATAGAGAGAGAAATGAGAAAAGAGAGATATCATTTCTGGCAAATCATCTGTGGAAACAATTTATGTAGGCCCTATCTTCTGGGAAATACTGCATCCATTTAAATAGGTGGCAAATTTATGCAAGTTATCGTCTGCATACGAGGGTCCTGCAAAAAGTTTTGTCACTGGGTTCGGATTACTTCAGTGCTATGTTTTATCGAACACATTTTTATTACAAACCTTCAAAGTATTCCCCCTTTACTGAAACACATTTTTGTAACCTTTTTACCCAGTCGCGAAAAGCAGATAAATAGTCTTCTTTTGGTATCTGTTGGAGACACTGATGAATAGCGCTGCCAAGAGAACTTCTAGACATATACTTATTTCCAGAAAGCATTTTCTTAAGCCTTGGAAATAAAAAGAAGTCACAGGGACTCAGGTCAGGTGAATAAGGTGGATGGTTTAAAACTTTCACCTTTTCAGAAGCCAAAAAAGACTTAATAACCTCACACTTATGAGAGGAGGCGTTGTCATGTAAAAGGTGGACTCCTGACCATCCTTTGCTTGGTCGTTTCTTATTGTAACAAGTAAATTGGTCAGTGTATATGACTGCATCTATTTCAGTTTGAAATAACTCGGTCAGTTGGAAAGCAATTTGCACGAAATAAATGGGTATCATTAGCTATTCAACACACCATTCAAGTGCAGTGAAGCATTTTAAAATATACCTGGGATAAAACTAAGGAAGCCTTTTAGTGACAGAACTTTTTGCAGGACCCTCGTAAACAATTTGCATAAACTCTACTTTTTGGGAAATGTTGCACACATTTATCATTGGTTAAATTTGTGTTGGATGTACTGAAGTTTCATTTTTATTTTACTTTCAGGCGTAGCAAACCCACACCAGAGTCACGAGTGTAGCTGACTACGATGAAATTCATGAACTGTGTGTTGACTTAGTTGCCTGTTGTTACTGTGATCAGGATCTACAAGTGCCAGATTGTGTGTGTGTTCATGGTTAAACTTAAGGAACTTAGAAGGTGTTCCAGAGGAATTGTTAAGGAGGAGTATTCGGTGATAATTATGGGATAATTTTCTACAGTTCTCCATAAAAACATATGTTGTGGGTACTCATTAGAAGCGCCTCGATGAGGCGCTTCTAATGAGTACCCACAACATATGTTTTTTATGGAGAAATAAGAAAAATTATCCCATAATTATCACCAAATACTCCTCCATAACACATCCTCTGTGTACAGTGTATAGGGCCGAGTTGTTCAAAGCTTGTTAGTGGTCAGAATGTTAACTGTTCTAGTAAGTACACAGTATTTTTGCTGAAAAATTGAGTGCAAAAGCTACTCACATTTTTTCAGCAAAAATATTAACGTATATGTCATATTTAATGATCAAAGTTATAACGGTACATGAACAAACGATATAGTTAGTTTTGAACAACTGGGCCCAGATTTTTTAGAACAGCTTGGCCAGTTAACTCAGATTTTAAAAGGCAGCAGAGCTTCAGAAATCCCTCCTAAAAGTACCATAATTGACCTAAACTAAATCTTTTCCTATATGTTGGAAATTCTAAATTAAATGGTGAGATGGTGTGGCACAGAAAAGTATCAATAGCCTTATTCCTCCTCAAATAAATGTGTGTTGTGGGTCCTCGTTAAAACTACCTCAGTGAAGTCAGCGAGTCACTTCTAATGAGTACCCACAACATAAGTTTTCATGGAGAAGTACCGTATGTGATCTAATTACTGCACTGTATGCCAAAATTACTAGGAAAACTTGTGGTAAAATATGTATCTACCTTCAAAGGGTAGGCTTTAAAGAAAGAGCAGCGAAGGACTTACTTGATGATGTTTATGCAATTTTTTTTTTTTTTTTTTTTTTTTGATTTTCTTTATAAAAGCATATGTTGTGGGTAGAAGTCGATGCAATTTAAATCAACATATGCCTTTATAAAGTAGACAAACAGTAACATTACACTGGCTGTAATCTGAAGAATATGGAATCGCTTCACTGTGCACTTATAGGGGTATGTATGGTAATTAGATAGAATACGGTAAGATAATTTTCTGGCCACTCCATATCCTGGGCCAATTTGTTCAAAATTAACAATGTCATTAGTTTTAAAGTATTGTTAAATCTTTGATCATTAAATATGGCATATATGCTAATATTTTTGCTGAAAAATGTTAGTAGCTTTTGCATTTGCAAAAGCTACTCACATTTGTTCAGCAAAATTACCTGCAAATTTGATATTGTACTAACTATAACAGTTAACATTTTGACCACTAATCAGCTTGTTAAGCTGACCATGCTTTGAACAACTGGGCCCAGAGTGCCCAGTGAGGACTGACAAGAATGTGGGGATGTGCAGGATGGTCCGACTCTTCTCTGGACATGCGTATCTGAAGGCTCGAATCCTGCTATATACGGAATTCCAGCCTCTGACTGTATGGTGCTTCTTTCAAAAGTCTTTCTTTATTGCCCCTTTATGGTCTTGATAAAAGTAAAAATGGCATAAAATACCAGATCCTAGTCATCACCATCATTTCAAGGACCTGTATGCCATCACCATCAGTACAAGGACCTGTATGCCATCACCATTAATACAAGGACCTGTATGCCATCACCATTAATACAAGGACCTGTATGCCATCACCATTAATACAAGGACCTGTATGCCATCACCATCATTTCAAGGACCTGTATGCCATCACCATTATTTCAAGGACCTGTATGCTCGCCTGTACGAAGTCCTCCTGTTACTGTTCACACTGCAGTATTGCCAGTAAAGTTTTTCAAATGCTTAAATCTCTGCAGTCACTCAGCACAAAGCATTCATATCAGGACACCTATGTAAAATGCTCTACCGCTGTGTTTTTCATACGCTTATATTTTAGTAGTCAGTTGTCAACAAGCATTCATATTCGAAGCATTGGTGCCTGAAAGGGTCGTCTAAATGTCTATAGGTATTGGCTCTTGGGTTCATGCCCTGGGATAGGGCTAGCGTTCAGAATCCAGGACACCTCTTGTAAAGTGTTTAGTGCATTTCTGTTATGCTAGCTTTGTAAACACATCCTAGGTAATACATCAGTCAACTTTGTGACATTGCTTTAAGTGTCATTGGGTGAAGGTCATGGTGACCTACATTTCACAGTCTAATGACCTTTATTTCATGGTCCAATGATTTTGCCATTTACCTCAAAGTCTATTTGATGGAGAAATGTCATACCTTGGATATTAGTTTTGACTGACTGCGCTCGACATGACCCCACTGGGTTGACTGGGCCATAAAACCTCAACACAAACAAAATATATGCATGTCAGTGTGACCTATATTTCATGGTCCAGTGATTTTTCCTTATATTTCGAAGACTATTTGATGGAGAAATATCATACCATGAATATTAGTTCCACACTAACAGTAACCTAGAAATATATGTAAGTCATTGTGACCTACATTTCATAGTCCAGTGAATTTACGTTATATCTCGAAGATTATTTGATAGAGAAATGTCATAGTAGTTTCATGTGACACAAATGGTGACCTCAAAATATATGTACGCCAATGTGACTTATATTTCATGGTCCAGTGTTTTAGTTAGCTCACCTGAGCTCTGCTCAGGATGAGCTATAGTGATCACTTTTTGTCCGTCCGCTCTTTAACATTTTCAAACAACTTCTCCTCCGAAGCCGCTGAGCCAATTTTGCTCAGATTTCATGTGGAGCCTCCTTAGGGTGGGGGAACTAAAGATTGCTAAAATGGTCACGGTCCATTGACCAAGATGGCTGCCATGCCCATATATGTTAAAAAACCTTTAAAAATCTTCTTCTCCATAACCGAGGATGCCTTAGGGCTGAATGTTTGCTAGAATCATCAGAGACGAGAGGTCTTCCAAAGTTGCTAAAAGAATTGTCGTACGTTGACGTTTGACCTTTTTACGGCAAGGTCAAGTTTGTTTCCCTATGCTTTTTATGGGAAAAACCTTTAAAAATCTTCTTCTCCAAAACCGAGCATGCCTTGTGGCTGAATCTTTGCATATATCATCGGGAATGGGAGGGCTACCAAAGTTGCTAAAATAATTGTCATACATTGACATTTAACCTTTTTACGGCGAGGTCAAGTTTGCTTCTGTATGCATTTGTATGGGCCCCATACATTTGTATGGAAAAAATGTTGATAATTTCAAATGACTTTTCCTCTGAAGCCCCCGGGCCAGTGTTGCTCAAATTCCATGCGAAGCCTCCTTGGGCAGAAGAATGAAAGATTGCTAAAATGGGCATGGTCCATTGATCAAAATGGCTGCCATGCCCATATATGGTAAAAAACTTTAAAAATCTTCTTCTCCATAACCAAATAAGCCCTGGGCCCTTATCTTTGCACAAATTATGGAGGACAGGAGATCTACCAAAATTGCTAAAATGATGGTCATGTTGACATTTGACCTTTTTACCTCCAAGGTCAAATTTGCTTCCCCGTGCATTTGTATGGGCCATATACATTTATATTGAAAGTATCGAAGTGACTTGTAGATCAACAGTAGTTAAAATTGTTCTGATTGGAAATCTTAGATGGCCATCATCTTGTTTATATTTATTATATTTCCCTGCCACTGTGCTGCTTACATGTATAAAATCATGATTCTTCAGAAACCACTTAGCCAATTTCCACCAAATTTCACATTGATCCTTCTGTTGAAATGTGATTGATAGTTTATTCAAATGATCATGCTCCATTGACTGTCAGGCCCATATATTCTTCTTCAAAACTAAGAACTGCTCAAATGATGATATTTTCATTAGTTGCGATGATAGGATTGGAAAAATGTTGCATAACATCTGCATGTCTGCAGTGGCTATGTCACTCAGGTGAGCGAACCGTGGCCCGTGGGCCTCTTGTTTTTTTTTTTTGTTGTTGTTGTTTTTTTTGTGTGTAATTTATGCATTAATCAACAAAGCAAAGGGATATGTACAGTCTGTTAGCACTTGAAAGTGGGAAGCAAAATTGTAGCAAAAGGCATTCTAAGTTCTTTTTCATTCAGAGAAAATAACACGACTATTTTTGTGATACCTCTGCTAGACATATAATGTCAAGCTTTATTTTCTCAGAAAAAAAGGGAGAAAAAATCAAACATGTCGTCTGCAGTTTTGACAAGCATGTTAAGGGTTAATTGTTGCCACTCAAAGTGTAATCATGTGTAAATTATTAGCTTTTAAACTGCCTTTGTGTGTAAATACTTGTACATAGTATTGTATTGTATGTTGTCTTTTGTAGCGCTTGAACTTCTAATAAACTCAGAAATTATTTCTTGGTAGCAATCATGTTTTAGTTCAAGTAAAAGAATACAGGTCATAGATTTTCAGTCATTTTTAAAAAAAAATGAGAGACAACTTTTGTGACTTCCTGTGCTCTGTGATTCTGGCATTTCCTGGGTATTTTTGACTTAAATTTTTCCCGTTTGCACACTGTCCCTCTTCCTTGGGAAAAGGGGTCTGCCCTAAAAGGAAATAGCCTGCTCCCCAAGTGGGCTGGGGTGGGGGGAGGGATGGGGTGGGGGGGGGGGGGGGGGGAGCAGATTATTTCCTTTTAGAGCAGACCCTTTATCAGAAGGGGCAAAATCAATTTTAACAGATTTTCTCTCCTGAAGCTGGATCCATACACTTTAAAGTATTTGGATAGACATGCCTTTTGTAACAGATGTATTTCAGGGTTTATAGAAGAAGTGTGATGTTGCATATCATTGTATATAGCCTTGATGTAAATATATAGGTTTAAATTACGCAGGAATTTGTTGAGAAATAAGACATTCACCTTTAAAATCACAACAGCAGCAGCTGATATTTTGTTAGCTCACCTGAGCACAAAGTGCTCATGGTGAGCTATTGTGGTCAAGTCAATATCCGTCGTCCGTCGTCCGTCGTGCGGCGTCAACAATTGCTTTAAAAGCCTACTCCTCCTACACCCCTGGGCCAATTGACTTGATACTTGGTAGGAAGCATTGGGGTGACTTGTAGATCAAAAGTAGCTAAAATTGTTCCGATCGAAATCCAAGATGGCCGCCATGGCCGCCATCTTGAAAATCTATTTTTCGCTTCTTCTCCTGAACCGAAAGGCCAATTGACCCCAAACTTGCTAGGAACCATCAGGGTGACTTGTAGATCAAAAATAGCTAAAATCGTGCCGATCGGAAATCCAAGATGGCCGCCATGGCTGCTATCTTGAAAATCTATTTTTCGCTTCTTCTCCTGAACCAAAAGGCCAGTTGACTCCGAACTTGCTAGGAAGCATCAGGCTGACTTGTAGATCAAAAATAGCGAAAATCGTGCCGATCGGAAATCCAAGATGGCCGCCATCTTGAAAATCTATTTTTCGCTTCTTCTCCTGAACCGAAAGGCCAGTTGACTCCAAACTTGCTAGGAAGCATCAGGGTGACTTGTAGATCAAAAGTAGCTAAAATCGTGCCGATCGAAAATCCAAGATTGCTGCCATGGCGCCCATCTTGAAAATCTATTTTTTTGCTTCTTCTCCTGAACCGAAAGGCCAATTGACTCCAAACTTGCTAGGAAGCATCAGGATGACTTGTAGATCAAAAATAGCTAAAATCGTGCCGATCGGAAATCCAAGATGGCCGCCATCTTGAAAATCAATTTTTCGCTTCTACTCCTAAACCCAAAAGCCAATTGACTCCAAACTTGTTAGGAGGCATTGGGGTGACTTATAGATCAAAAATAGCTAAAATCGTGCCTATCGGAAATCCAAGATGGCCGCCATGGCAGCCATCTTGAAAATCTATTTTTCGCTTATTCTCCTGAACCGAAAGGCCAGTTGACTCGAAACTTGGTAGGAAGCATTTGGGTGACTTGTAGATCAAAAATAGCTAAAATCATGCCGATTGTAAATCCAAGATGGCCGCCATGGCGGCTATCTTGAAAATCTATATTTCGCTTCTTCTCCTAAACCCAAAAGTCACTTGACGAAACTTAGTAGGAAGCATCAGGGTGACTTGTAGATCAAATATAGCTAAAATCATTCTGATCAGAAATCCCAGATGGCCGCCATCTTGAAAATCTATATTTAGCTTCTTCTCCTGCACCGAAAGGCCAATTGACTCCAAACTTTGTAGGAGACATTGGGGTGACTTGTAGATCAAAAATAGCTAAAATCGTGCCAATCGGATATCCAAGATGGCCGCCATGGCAGCCATCTTGAAAATCTATTTTTCGCCTCTTCTCCTGAACTGAAAGGCCAGTTGACTCGAAACTTGGTAGGAAGCATTGGGGTGACTCGTAGATCAAAAATAGCTAAAATCGTGCCGATCGTAAATCCAAGCTGGCTGCCATTTAGAGTTTGTTCAAATGATCACGCTCAGTTGACTGGCATGCCATATATTTTCTTCTTCAAAATAAAGAACTGCTTAAATGATGATCTTTTCATTAGTTGCGATGACAGGATTGGAAAAATGTTGCATAACATCTGCATATCTGCAGTGGCTATGTCACCTAGGTGAGCGACCCGTGGCCCATGGGCCTCTTGTTTTATACTTTATAGCCACATAACAGTGGTTGGGTATTATGGCTTCATGTTGATGTCTGTGTGTCCATCCATCTGTCCGTCTGTCTGCAGTACATTTTCGTTTTCAACCGATAACTTCAGAAAATATCAATGAATTTTCACCAAACGTGGTATGTGCATTGATGTTTTGGAAATCTGGTTTGGGATTTCCAATGGGCAATGTTTGACCGAGTGATCTGCCTGCCTCATGATAGTGGCAGGATATTATCTTTTCAAGTTTTTATTTATTTTCATATTTATTCTGAGGATATAAGGCTTTGTTTCATGTGACTTCTCTGCTAGCAGACAATTCACATAAACATTCAAGCCTTATGTTCTCATTTTTTTAAAAATAATAATAGAATTTCATCTGTTTTTAAATTTTTAATGATGTTTTTATTAGTACTTATCAGTTGCCAAAAAAACAGTGTACAGGAAAAGTCTTTTTGTTGCAAGAAAAGTATCTTATCACAAACAACAGAGCATATAAGCCAGGCCTTGTGTCTTTGAAACGCATGCCTACAATGCAGGCCAAGATCAGCATGTATGTTTGCCCCATCTGATCATATCCTTTGGTGTTGAACAGTATGCTGAAACTGCTTTATAAGATGGTTAGTTATAAGACAGTTTCGGATATAAGACGACTAAAAGGTTGACCCCAAAAGTATTGCATCCAAGCACAACTGTATAGATTGTAAAGAAAAATGGTCATTTTTATACCCCGCCACAAGATGGTGGGGTATTATGGTTTCACGTTGGACATCCGTGTGTCTGTTCATCCGTCCGTCAGTCGTATGTCAGTCCATCCGTTTTTCGTTTCCGGATGAGTAAACATGAACAGATTTTCACCAAACTTGGTATGTGAGTTGATATTGTGGAGATCTGGTTTGGGATTGCTAATGGGCAAATTTTGTCAAGTTTTGACAGAGTTATCTGCCCAAATGGCGGAGTATTATAGTTTAACCTTTTTATTTCTAGATAATCTATACATTTTTGTTTGGCTACAACATGGTTGTTCACGTAACACAGTTTTTGTTTCGGTTTCCAGCAATAGTTTTATAAAGAGGTGATAATTTTGAATATAAGATGATTTAAAAGCGGACACCAAAACTATTGTATCCAAGCAAAAGTGTATTGATTATCTGGAAAAATGATCATATTTCTAGATAACCTATACATTTTTGTTTGGATACAAGGTTGTTTAGCTAACATGGTTTTTGTTTCGGTTTTCAGCAGCAGTGTTATAAAGAGGTTGTAGTTTTGAATATAAGTATTGTATCCAAGCAAAAATGTAATAACTATTAGAAAAATGACCAAATGGTCATTTTTCTAGAAAATCTGTACATTTTTGTTTGGATACACCAAGGTTGTTTAGCTAACATGGTTTTTGTTTCGGTTTCGAGCAGCAGTGTCATAAAGAGGTTGTGATATATATCTGCAGCCCAGTGATCCATTGGTGGACAAAAAAGCTCCTTATTAGGTTGCGCTATGTTTAGTCTGATATGGCCTTCTCTGTTTGCTTGTATCTGAAACAAAAAGGCACGTCTTCACAAGGGCCGTGTCATGTAAAAACGTGTCACCAGGCATATGTAGAGAGTGAAGGCCTAGGTCAGCCTGCACATCTGCACAGTCTCATCAGAGCCTTCCTTTTCAACAGACAGCCCTCTTTATACCAACACTCGATACGACGACAAAATTTGTTCTAATGACAATTTGACTGTCACTAAACTTTTGCTTAAGAGGTAGCAATCAGTCAAAATTATGCAAAAATATTGTATTTAATACTTTAAAGAAATATATGTTTTGAATATTTGTTAGAATTGCCTCACTGAGGCAATTCTAACAAATATCCAAAACATATGTTCTATGGTAAATTAAGAACAAAACAAGACCTTTCTTACACATAAATCTGCTCATAAAGTATTCTCTACAAAAGCAAATTCATTATAATGGCAACGTCTTTGGGAACAAATGCTGTTGTTGTAACGAGGATTCACTGCACATAAAGTATAAATCATGTGAATGGGAGAGAAAAGGCCTGGATGATACTTTATGCATGCACAAGCTGCTCTAAATCTACGCTTGCATTTTTCGCATGTTTGAACGCATTACGGCTTGATGTGGCCCACATAGTTTGGTTCATACGTTTGACCCTGGCTGTTGGACTGTGCATGAAAACCACTACTAGGCTATGACAGTTCAGTCACTTGTAAGGTGTCTATCTATGGTAGTCAGTTTTGCCTATGTATAGTTTGTCATCTTAAGGAAAGCTGTGGTATACTGGGTGGGCTCAGAAAATACCTCATTTATCTGCTCATGGTAGAATTCAGTAACTATCAGCATGTAGGGTTGTGGAAGTATCAAAGTTTATTACTTGTCCATGGACAAGTAAATGAGAAAAATCCACTTGTCCATCCAAAATTTACTTGCCCAAAAATTGACATCCGTTCGTTCGTCCGTCCGTGTACTTACATCCATCCTAGTGCCCACCTTAGTGACCATCATAGCATTCACCGTAAATGAAATCTACAAACTGTAAAACTTAATGGTCAGTTTCACTCCCCTGATTGGTTTATCTCACTGAACTAAATGTTAAATAAGGACGACAACTATCATTCTTCTGGTGCTTGTTTTCACATTTTAGTATGCGGATGCTTCATAAACTTCAACAAAGTTCTTTTTACTTTATTTCAACCATCTGTAATATCACACCATTGCTCCTAGACCATTCAAGTTAGAATCTTGAAACTTTCACAGGCGATAGCCCTATGGATGAGGACAGGAGGAACACATTGGGAATTTTGATGCAACCCTGTGGCAGGGCCAGGGGGTATGGCCCCGAAGGGTCCCAAATCCATTATGTACAAACATACATGTAGTTATATTGCATATCAAATCAAAGGTAATGAAGAGTAGAAAACAGTAGTGCAAAGATTTTGCCCCGGAGACATGTCTGGGAATCACCAGAGATCAGAAAGTAGGATTTTGGGTCCCTTTTTATACCCCCAGCATACAAAGTATGCCGAAGGGGTATATAGTTTTTCATCCGTTCAGTTAGTCCATTCGTCTGTCCGTTAACCTTTTCTATAACCAAGTTTTACTTTGAAGTTTTTTTTATTACTTAATAAACTCTGCAGCCATGATCAAAAACTTTTCATATTTGGTATTGGGGTACCTGGGAGGGTTCTCTTCCATTCTACATCTATGGACCCATGGGTCATGCCCCAGGGCGGGGCTAGAGGTCAAAATCTAGGACACCCCAATAAAGTAGTATATTTGTTTATACAAACAATCTCTTATTAAAGGATGGGCATCAGACATGTTTATCACATCAACACATCATTGTAATAAGGTCAAGGTCATTGTGACCTTATTTTCATGCTTCAGTGATTTTGACATATTTTGAAGCCTATTTCATGGATTAATGCGTCAATAAAGTAGTATGTTGCAGTTTGTTTATACAAACAACTTCTTTAAGAAGGATGGGCATCAGACATGTTTATCACATCAACATTCAGTGTAATAAGGTCAAGGTCATTGTGATCATATTTTCATGCTCCAGTGATTTTGCTTATATTTTGAAGACTATTTTATGGATAAATGTGATACTTGGAATATTGGTTCTGTGTGACACCAAAATTGACAGCATAACAAAGTAGGTCACCTTGACCTATATTTTTACCGCCTATCTTGAATGTTAATTTATATATGAACATCATTATTTGGGATTATGAATTAGTATGATCCAACAGTTGACCTAAAAGTAAATGTAGTCACTGTGACCTATGTTTCATTGTCCAGTGATTTTATAGTACATCTTGAAGACAATTTGATGCATTACTATCATATTTTGGGATTATGTGACCTATATTTTATAGCCATGTGATTTTGTCTTATATCTGCCACTATTTGATACCTAAATGTCATATTTACATATAATGACACAGTGTGACCCATTTTTTCACCTCAAAGTAAATATAAATCAGTATGACATATATTTCATGGTCTAGTGATTTTGCTTAATATCTTTTAGATTATTTAATGGATTAACATCATAGTTGGTATAATGCATCATTGTGACCATGAGATTAATTTCTCAAGTATATGTAGGTCAGTGACCTATATTTTATGACCCAGCAAATTTGCTTCATGTCTTAAAAGACTATTTACTCCAGGAAAGTTGTACTTGGGATGATAGATCAATGTCACTCAGAGACTGACATTGTGAACTATATCTTGCCTTATATCAGTGTCGTTAACTTTAAAATATTTCATAATTAAGAAACGGCCCTCTGGGCACTTGCTCTATTTTTTTTTTTTTTTTTTTTTTTGATGGTCACACAACTCCTCCAGCCAGCCTCTGTGGCTCAGTTGGATGCGCGTCCGACTGTAGACCAGGAGGCCGCGGGTTCGACCCCTGCCAACATTCTTTCGTAGAGATTTGATCATGGAATATTTTCTATGGTCATTCCCTCCCTTCCGCTGATTCAAGAAGGGCAATTGTCAGTTTCTGGCGAAATAATGTGCACAATACTGGTTAACCGCTTAAGAGGACTAAGCCTGCCTAGTAAAAGTGTGGTTAGGTAAACTGACCATGCTCGACATGACCCCATTGAGTTGACTGGGCCGTAAAAACTCAACACAAACAAACAAAACTCCTCCTAGGCTTTTTTAGCTACAACCTTGAAACTGTCACAGGTAATAGCCCATGGATGAGGACTGGAGGAACGCATTTTGAATTTTTATGTGGCGTCTGGGGGCGTGGACAGGGCCCCAGCCCAAGGGGTCCAAATCCATTTGTACAAACAGTCATGTCGTATATCAAAGCACCTAGCATGCGATGTTGCGCCATTGACTTGCTCTAGTTAAAGAAAGCAAATGTTGTTGGTAGTGAATATAAACACCTCAGTGAGGCACTTCTAATGAGTATCTACATGTTTTCCTAGAGCAATAAAAAGAAAATCAAAACTTTTTAGTTCAAAAAAACAATCACTCCTTATCTGGTTCTATGCTGGCAAGAAGTACACCACAATTTCTTTATAACACTATTGCCGGGATCCCAAGCAAAAACCAGGTTAGCTATACAACAGTGTTGTATCCAAACAAAATCTATAGATTATACAGAAAAATGACAAATGGTCATTTTTCTCTATAATGTATATTTTTGTTTGGATGATATACATGTAGAAGCAGCTGACAGAGAGGGATTGCAGAGAGTGGAAGCTCTCGGCTATCAACCCTCATGATAGGTATACCTGGAGATCTGGTGTGAGCTCTGCCATGAGTACAGCAAGCCAGCTACCTGGAAGGGGGCCAACTGATGTGGATGTTGTCACTGAATCTGCATGTTGCCCCTGTATCTACACTTTTATAAAATGTATCTACACGTTAACCCTTAAAACGCCAAGAAAACCTGCATCTGAAAATGTTGTCTGTTTATGTTGTCTGCTGAATATTCTTGCAAACTTTTCAAACCTATTTTTGTACACAGGCAAACAGCATGGACCCTGATCAGACTGCTCCTAGAGAAGCAATCTGATCTGGGTCCACACTGTTTGCAAAAATGAAATCACAAGCAGATGGCAAAGCAGACAATTGTTGTGATTGGCAGTTTAAGGGTTAATAAAAAATTCAGAGAGAAAGAGATGATGATGATAATGATATAAATTGTATAGAAAAATGACCACATTGGTCAATTTTCTATATAATCTATACATTTTTGTTTGAATAGAACATTTTTGGGGTCCACTTTGAAACTGTCTTGTATCTGAAATTGTCTTATAAAAAGATTCAACTGTATTTATACTTTTAGTTCTCTGTAAAAATATGTTGTAGGGACTGAAGCTGGCATTGGTGGCTCAGTCAGATGTATGTCTGACTGATGAGGGGGTTGCAGGTTCGAACTCTGCCATGTCTGGCATCATTCTTTTGTGGAGATTGATCATGATGATATAAATTGTATAGAAAAATGACCACAATATTTTTTAAGGTCATTTTGTCCCTTCTGCTGGCAGTTTTTCTATACTATTTTATTTGTTACGTTGTGTCCTAGCTCTTACATAGTGTCCTGGCTCTTGCATCATGTCCTAGCTCCTTACTGAGTCCTAGCACATACATTGTGTCCTAGCTCTTATATTGTGTCCTAGCTCTTACATTGTGTCCTGGCTCTTACATTGTATCCTAGCTATTACATGTTTTAGTAATTTGAGTCAAGGTTATTTTAGCAACATCAAGTTTAAGCTGTCAACCATGCAAGTGATAATTTTAATATGAATAAAGTTGATATCTTTTTTTTTTTTGTTGTTGTTTTCTTAAATCCTTTGCTGTTGAAGAAAAGAAAAATGGTCAAGACCTAAGCAAAAATCAAAGAATTGGACAGGAGAGCAGGTTTGTTTGGGTTTTACGGCCCAGTCAACCCAATGGGGTCATGTCGAGCGCGGTCAGTTTACCTAACCACACGTTTACTGGACAGGCTTAGTCCTCTAAGCGGTTAACCAGTATTGTGCACATTCTTTCACCAGAAAAGGAGGGCAGGTTCTAGATCTCTACTGTTCTTGCAAACAGCAAAACATTTGATAACATATCACAGTCCCTAGCTATGAAGGGGAAGCTTGATTTTCGAAGATACAAGAATGGGCTTAATGATCCCAAGAAAAACAAGAGCTCCTCAAACGGAGGCATTATCCCCCTGGCAAGTAAAATGATGTAGCAGGTATGCTGACTCCTGTATAATACAGTGCTCAGGATGTACACTGTAGGTGGAGTTGGAAACCAAAACAAGAGGCCCACGGGCCACGGTTCGCTCACCTGAGTGACATAGCCACTGCAGACATGCAGATGTTATGCAACATTTTTCCAATCCTGTCATTGCAACTAATGAAAATATCATCATTTGAGCAGTTCTTAGTCTTGAAGAAGAATATATGGGCCTGACAGTCAATGGAGCATGATCATTTGAAGAAACTATCAATCACATTTCAACAGAAGGATCAATGTGAAATTTGGTGGAAATTGGCTGTGGTTTCTGAAGAATCATGATTTTATACATGTAAACAGCACAGTGGCAGGGAAATATTATAAATATAAACCAGATGATGGCCATCTTAGATTTCCAATCAGAACAATTTTAACTACTGTTGATCTACAAGTCACTTCGATACTTTCAATATAAATGTATATGGCCCATACAAATGGGGAAGCAAATTTGACCTTGGAGGTAAAAAGGTCGAATGTCAACACAGAACCATCATTTTAGCAATTTTGGTAGATCTCCTGTCCCCCATAATTTGTGCAAAGATTAGGACCCAGGGCTTATTTGGTTATGGAGAAGAAGATTTTTAAAGGTTTTTACCATATATGGGCATGGCAGCCATTTTGATCAATGGACCATACCTATTTTAGCAATCTTTCATTCTCCTGCCCACGGAGGCTCCGCATGAAATTTGAGCAACACTGGCCCGGAGGTTTCAGAGGAAAAGCCATTTGAAATTATCAACATTTTGTCCATACAAATGTATGGGGCCCATACAAATGCATACAGAAGCAAACTTGACCTCACCGTAAAAAGGTTAAATGTCAATGTATGACAATTATTTTAGCAACTTTTGTAGACCACCCGTTCAAGATGATATATGCAAAGATTAAGCCACAAGCCATCCTCGGTTTTGGAGAATAAGAGTTTTAAATGTTTTTTCCCATACAAATGCATAAGGAAGCAAACTTGACCTTGCCGTAAAAAGGTCAAATGTCAATGTATGACCATTATTTTAGCAACTTTGGTGGACCCCCTGTCCCCGATGATTTATGCAAAGATTCAGCCCCAAAGCATCCTCGGTTCTAGAGAAGAATTTTAAAGGTTTTTACCATCTGGTGGGTGCCGAGAAAACTTGGTGTGGAGGAGTGGATTGTGCGACTGGTGCAGGGGATGTATGCAAATGCACGGAGCCGTGTCCGTGTTGGTGAGGGGTACAGTGAAGAGTTTGAAGTGAAGGTTGGTGTTCACCAAGGATCAGTACTCAGCCCACTGCTCTTCATCATTGTGCTTGAAGCCTTATCACGAGAGTTCCGCTCTGGGGTCCCCTGGGAGGACCTCTATGCTGAATCGCTTGAGGAATGTGTCAGGAGGCTCTTGACTTGGAAAGAAGCAATTGAGAAGAAAGGACTGAGAGTAAATGCAGGAAAGACAAAGATCATGATCTGCGGTTCGGGACTGGACCTCCTGCAGAGTTCAGGCGAGTTTCCATGCGCTGTCTCGCACTGGAGTGGGCAGCAACAGCATCTTCTGCAATGGCTGCAAGCACTGGGTGCACAAGAAATGCAGTGGCTCAAGCGCTTGAAAAAGGACCTTGACTATAGATGTACACGGTGCCAAGGAACTGCACGCCCCTTGGATGGCAGACCACAGAAGGAAGTCCAGGTCGGACCTGACAAGCTTGAGGTGGTAGCTTCCTTTTGCTACCTAGGAGACATGCTCTCAGCAGCAGGTGGCTGTGAACTTTCAACCACAACACGTGTGAAAACCGCCTGGAAGAAGTTCAAGGATCTGCTACCAGTCCTCTCTTCAAGCCACCACCCTTTCAAAACACGTGGCCATGTGTACAGCTCTTGTGTGTGGAGCGCAATGCTCCATGCCAGCGAGACTTGGCCCTTGACAAAGCTGAACATCCAGCGTCTGCAGCGAAATGACAGGGCAATGATCAGACAGATCTGCAATGTCAGGCCGCAAGACATTGTCACCACCAGGTCCAATGAGCTACATGTGCGGCTTGGCATTGAGGATCTGAAGGGGGCCCACTGATGTGGATGTTGCCCCTGTACCTGCACGTTAATCAAAAATCCGATTATGATGATATGATGACCATATATGGGCATGGCAGCCATCTTGGTCAACGAACAGTGACCATTTTAGCAATCTTTTATTCCCCCTATCTAAGGAGGCTCCATGTGAAATTTGAGCAAAATCGGCCCAGAGGTTCCAGAGAAGAAGTTGTTTGAAATTCTGAACATTTTTCCCAGACAAATGCATAAGGAAGCTGACGTTACCGTAAAAAGGTCAAATGTCAATGTACGACCATTATTTTAGCAATTTTAGTAGCCCTCTCAATCCCGATGATATATGCATAGATTCAGCCATAAGGCATGCTCGGTTTTGGAGAAGAATTTTTTAAGGGTTTTCCCATACAAATGCATAGGGAAGCAAACTTGACCTTGCCGTAAAAAGGTCAAATGTCAACATACGACAGTTCTTTTAGCAATTTTGGTAGACCTCCAGTCCCCGATGATTCCTGCTAAGATTCAGCCCAAAGGCATTCTCGGTTCTGGAGAAGAAGATTTTTAATGTTTTTTACCATATATGGGCGTGGCGGCCATCTTGGTCAACGGACTGCGACCATTTTAGCAATTTTTCGTTCCCCCTACCTAAGGAGGCTCCATAGTAAAAATTTGAGCTAAATTGGCTCAGTGGCTTCAGAGGAGAAGTCGTTTGAAAATGTTAACGGACAGACGCACGGACGGACGGACAAAAAGTGATCACAATAGCTCATCCTGAGCAGAGCTCAGGTGAGCTAAAAATTACCAAAATTTTCAAAGGGGCATAACTCTGCTAATACTTAGTGTACTGTAACCTCCAAATAATATGCGCTACGCAACATCGTAGTGTAACTTTTTACGAAGTTTCAGCTTGATCGTTTGTTTGTGTTGAGGTTTTAAGGCCCGGTCAACCCATTGGGGTCAGGCGGTCGAGCGCGGTCAATTTACCTAACCACACGTTTACTGGGCAGGCTTAGTCCTCTAAGCGGTTTACCAGTACAGGCCTCCTAGTGGCCCACTTTGAAAATATAGGTTTTTATATAGGTTCTTCTTACTCAAAATATAGGCTATTTACAGGTTTTTCAATATAAATACAGGTTAAAAAAAGAGTCTTCCAAACTTACATAAAGATTTAAAACTGAAGAAAAAATATTTGATGAATTTTTGTGCCACAATTACTCAGATAAAGTTGATCTGAATTTTACAAAGTCCGAGCGAGCGAGGAAAAAAGTTACAATTTCTTGACAGTTTTCATCCCTTTTTATGGGACTAAAAAGTAAAAAATAGTAGTGCATTTTGAAGAAAAGTTAGGGTTGAGTCGCAAGAAGATTCAAAAAGTGAAAAATATAGGTTTTTTCATGAAAATACAGGCTTTTTATAGGTTTTATGAACAAAATAAAGGTTTTATAGGTTTGGCACAAAATTATAGGTTATTATAGGTTTTATAGGTTTTGCTAGGAGGCCTGCCAGTATTGTGCACATTCTTTCGCCAGAAACTGACAACTGCCCTTCTTGAATCAGTGGAAGGGAGAGGATGACCGTAGAGAATATTTCATGATCAATCTCCACGAAAGAATGTTGCCGACCTCGGCGGGGTTGAACCCGCGACCTCCTGTTCTTCAGTCGGACGGCGCATCCAACTGAGCCACCGATGCCGGCATCAGCTTGATCGGATGTAAACTTCCGGTCCATTCAAGAATAGCTATGTTCATGGGATCTCATGCAAACAAAAACTTGATTTATAATTAGCTATGGTGTGGAGCAGCACATGGTTTTGAGGTTATAGTTCACACCAAATGTTAGCAGAATTCTGTCCCTTTGAAAATTCTGTAAACTTATGGTTTCTGTCATACTCCTACAGTTTACATCAGCTTGATCGGATGTAAATATGAAAATGCCCCAAAGTTCCATATAAATGGAGCTTTTGGGCGTTTTCGTTACAATTTGCCATTGGAATCCTAAGTTATGCAAGGACAACGATCATCCATGGTTATTTCATTGCAATAACATTTGCCGTGTCCCTCGGAAGATATTTGAACACTCGGCCTAGCATACAAACAGATTCCTCGGGAGCCGGCAAATTTTAGTGCATGAAAAACCATGGGTGATCCCTGTATTCAGCTTGATCGGATGTAAACTGTAGGAGTTAGCCTGAAACGAAAAATTTACAGAAATTTTCAAAGGGGCATAACTCTGCTAATATTTGGTGGACTGTAATCTCGAAACAAAATGCTCTGCTTCACATTATGGTCTAACTATAAATAAAGTTTCAGCCAGATCTAATGTCAACTGTAGGAGTTAGCCGTAAATGAAAAAGTTTACCGAAATTTTCTAAGGGGCATAACTGCTAATATTTGGTGGCCTGTAGCCTCAAAAACAATATACACTGCAACACATCATGGTCATAAATAAAGTTCTGGGATACAGATTCAAATAAGTCTCAGACTTTCTTCTGGATCCCTTTTGTATAATGTGTGTATCATGAGTTTCATATTTCTATACATCTGTACATGTTATACAAATGAAATAAAGTTTAAACCAAAGTTTAAACTTGATTGGATGCAAACTGTAGGAGTTAGCTTGGAACGAACTGTTTATAGAAATTTTCAATGGGGCATAACTCTGCTTTGTTTGTGTTAAGGTTTTACGGCCCAGTCAACTCAGTGGGTTCATGTTGAGCCCGGTCAGTTTAGCTAACCACACATTTACTGGGCAGGCTTAGTCCTCTAAGCGGTTAACCTGTATTGTGCACATTCTTTCGCCAGAAACTGACAACTGCCCTTCTTGAATCAGTGGAAGGGAGAGAATGACCATAGAAAATATTTCATGATCAATCTCCACAAAAGAATGTTGCCGACCTCGGCGGGGGTTGAACCCGCGACCTTCTGGTCTCCAGTCGGATGACGCATCCAACTGAGCCACCAAAGCGGGCATACAATGCTAATATTTAGTGGACTTAGACCATGATGTGGAGCAGCGCATATTGTTTCAAGGTTACAGTCCACCAAATATTAGCAAAGGTTATGCCACTTTGAAAATTTCTGTAAACTTTTCGTTTCCGGCTAACTCCTCCTGCAGTTTACATCTGATTAAGTTGAAACTTGATTTATAGTTAGATCATGTGGAACAGGGCATATTGTTTCGAGGTTACAGTCTACCAAATATTAGCGTAACTGTGGCCGCGTGGTTGGATTATTCATTGTCCAATACAGAAGCATCTGTGTGGCCGCGTGGTTGGATTATTCATTGTCCAATACAGAAGCATCTGTGTGGCCGTGTGGTTGGATTATTCATTGTCCGATACAGAAGAATCTGTGTGGCCGCGTGGTTGGATTTTTCATTGCCCAATACAGAAGCATCTGTGGCTGAGTGGTTGAATTATATTCCTTGTCCAATACAGAAGCACCTGGGTGGCCAAGTGGTTGGATTATATTCCTTGTCCAATACAGAAGCATCTGTGCAGCTGAGTGGTTGGATTATTCATTGTCCAATACAGAAGCATCTGTGCAGCCGAGTGGTTGGATTATTCATTGTCCAATACAGAAGCATCTGGGTAGCCAAGTGCTTGGTGCTCTGGACTTCGGGTCAGGCAATGAGAAAATTCAGCAGACGAAAAACTGATGGTACTTTTCTTATGTTTCCTAGAAAATACGATCTGACCTTTCATGCAAACTGTATTCAGGAAAAGGAAGAAAAATATTTCAGAATGTCGTCTGCTGAATTTTTTCAGAGAATGGAAATTGTTGAATAAAACATTAGCTGGCCAAAAGACCTTGGTCCAGCACATGCATGAGCACATCAAATACAAACCAGCTGATACTTTGTGAAGATTTTATTGCAGTTTTATAAACAAAGCTTTGTTGTCTACCTCAGACAGTATGGAAATACATGTATGTGACATTTCTTATAATAGTTGTGGCTAAAACCAATACCCATTGCATGAAGTTTCACTTGCATAGGAGCATTGGTGTTCGAAAAACGGAGTTAAATGGCACACATTGAACATTGTTAAGCCGAGCATGAAAAATAGGTCAAGGTCAGCAACAGTTGATGGCAGTGGGCAGGGCACATCATGGCAAGAGTATGTATGCAGTTTCATTAGCCTAGAAACATTGGTGTTTGAGAAACGGAAGTTAAGCACAGCCACAGACTTAACGTTGTTCATGTTGCCGCCGCCATCAGTGACGATGTCGGAAGTGACCCCTGTCGCTCCTGCTTACTTAAGCAGTCACGACAGTCAGGGGCATAACTCCAGGAAGAAAAAAAAAAACTCAGAATTTTTCCACAAGTTAATCAGGTCAGGGTTCATACATTTAGGACTGACCAAAATTCCATGACATTTTCCTGACACAAATTCAAATTTCCATGACAATATCAGAACCGGAAATTTTATGAATTTAGCAAGAAAAATATATCAGGACCAAACATTCTAGCTTCATCAAGCTGAAATGTAAAATTCCCTGACATTTTTGCTAAGTTTCATTTTTCCCTGACACATCATAGAATTCCCTGATAATTCCCTGACCTTGAAAGAAAATAAATTTCCCTGATATTTCCCTGACGTGTATGAACCCTGAAAATAGATGCCTCAGTGTTTCAGAACCGGAGCTAAACACACAGACTAAACATTGTTAAGCCAAACGTTAAAAGTAGGTCAAAGTCAGTAATGAGCAATGGCAACGGACAGGGTGCGTCATGACTGTTGTGTGTATGAAGTTATTAGCCTACAGGGATCTGTGTTTGAGAAACAGAGTTAAATATTGTGAAGCTAAGCATGAAAAGAAGGTCAGTGTCAGCAACGGTTGATGGCAGTGGGCAGAGTGCATCATGGCAAAAGTGTGTATGAAGTTTCATTAGCCTAGAAGCATTGGTGTTAAAAAAAAAAAAAAACTGAGTTAAACAGCACAAACTAAACACTGTTAAGCTGAGCATGAAAAGTTGGTCAAGGTCAGCAACGGTTGATGGCAGTGGGCAGGGCACATCATGGCAAAAGTGTGTATGCAGTTTCTTTAGCCTGGAAGCATCGGAGTTTGAGAAACAAGTTAAATGCACAGCCACACTGTTAATTTTGCCGCCGCCAATGGCGATGCCGGAAAGTGACCCCTATGTCGCTCCTGCTTACTAAAGCAGTTGTGACAATCATTATATTACAAAAGGCACAACTCCCGAAAAGGGGCGTAACTCCAGGAAAAAAAAATCAGAATTTTTTGCCAAGTTGATCAGGTAATCTACTCCATCATCACCAATCGATATACCAAGTTTCAATGTTCTGATTCAAACATAGATATCTTGCTGATGAGATTCCATTATATCCCATACTTACAATTAACAATTGACTTAGCATTAAGTTGAAAACAAAGGGGCAACTCTAGAACTACAGGCTCTAGATAAGAGGTGCTTTTATGGGGTCTAGATAAAAGGGACATTCAGAGCTCTAGCTCTGTTATATTTAGAGCTCCAGACAAGAGACCCAAGATGGTCCTCTATCGCTCACCTGATTACTAGACAAGTTTAGAGTCAACTGGCCTATCGATTCTAGACTAGAAGCTTAATATAAATTTTCAAAATGGCCGCCATCTTGGATTTACAATTGGAAAGATTTTAGATATTTTTGATGTACAGGCCACCTCCATACTTCCAAAAAAGTAGGAGTCAGGGAGAAGAAATCAAATTAGATTTTCAAGATGACAGTCATCTAGTTAATTAAAGCTTGGATTACCTATCGGAATGATTTTAGCTTTTTGATCCTCAAGTGGCCCCCGAGACTTTATCACATTTTGAGTCAATTCGCCTTTTGGGTAAAGGAGAAGAATTTCAAAATAGATTTTCAAGATGGCGGCCACGGCAATCATCTTGGATTTCTATTTTAGCTATTTATGATCTACAAGTTGCCCCTTATTTCCTACAAAGTTACGTGTCAATTGGCCTTTCGGTTTTGAAGGTTGCAACTCTGGCACCATATTGGATTCCAACTTGACCAGCAAACCATCATGAAAAACATAGCTATATAATACTGACCCCCTCAAATCCCACTTTTATATAGTAAAACTGGGGTTTACAGGGTTATACATTATTTTTCTTATTTCTGCTCAAAAACAGATTGTGGGTACTCGTTAAAACTGCCTGGGTGAAGCAGTTCTAACCATTACCCAGAATCTGTTTTGAGCAGAAATATGAAAAATATAATTTTTCTCTGTAAACTTTCATTTTTTTTTCTGATGGTGACATTTTCAATATATTTGAATAGGCATGTTTTCGTAATGAACAGGAAAATTCAACAGAAAAGGGAATTTGTTGTATCTTAAGGAAATAAACTGTTACAAGCATGCAAATTAAGGAAATAAATTATTACAAGCATGCAATCTCCAGAAATTCAACAAATATTGAAGCAAATATTTTCATAGTCAACAAATTGCTTATAAAGCTAGACAATAAACATGTGATTGAAATCAATAATTTCAAACAATACAGTAAAATACAGTACATTACAATATATAGTTCAATACAATATAGTATGGGTTCCAAATATAAAAATTTTGCTAACCCTACAATTGTAAAGATATATAATTTATTTTAGTATTCATGTAGGAAGACAGTATGGACATGCCAGTATACTACTAGTCCAGTTTCAAGTGCAACAATTCATTGTTGGCAATGATTTCAAAACTGCCACCAAAATGTCAAAGCATATCACAGATGTCACAAAGACCTTTTATATTTTTATCTTGCATTGTACAAGCAAAATGAAAGTTCTGGAAGTACTGAGAGGCAGGCAATTAACTCACAATTCTTTTTACTTTGCAGTGCTTTTGCAAAGGAGCCTACCTATGAAATTTGATTCTGAAATTTGAAACGGGCTCCGGAAAGATGGCATTTGCTGCCGATAGGTAGGAACTAAAAATTAGTTCTAGTGATTACAGCTGAATTCCTGAGCTCTTCACAATATCAAAGCACATGTCAAGTTTGGTGAAGATGCATTGATACTAAGTTATCGCCTTGAAATGAAAATATGGACATTTGGTGCATAAAAACCGCTCAAAAACTGGCAAAATTTGCCCATAAGCAATCCCAAACTAGATATACAAAATGTCAAGGCACACACCAAGTTTGGTGAAAATCACTTAAAATTTTACTAGTTATCATCCGAATAAGAAAATATGGACGTGTGGCAGGCAGATATCTGTTAAAAAATTGAAGTTTGCCCATTAGCAATCCCAAACCAGATCTCAACTGTATCTACGTACACATCAGGTTTGGTGAAAGTCCAATGACATTTATTAAATTCAATTCTCATCCGGAAACGAAAATAAGGATCGACAGCTGACAGACGCACGGACATTCAATGTGAAACCATTATACCTTGCCACCATCATGTGGCGGTGTATAAAAAAAAGCTACACAAATAGGCATCAACATTAGAACATAACAGAATCACTCTTTTTGTCTTAGTATCTTGACAGTAATCTGTGCTGCCCACCAGTCTGACCAGTGCCTTTTTTCTGTGCACCGAAAACTTGGAAAGAAGGTACTGGTCAAAATGTGTGGATGTATAGTATATCTAGACCTTCACTTTTTGGCATATCATCTACCATTACTGTAAATAATTGGACACCTTAACTTCTTATACTTGAAAATGTGAAGTCTATTTTTACTATCAGTTTGCGTTGTCTAAATATTGCTGTATCAGAGGCAAACAGTGTAGAATCTGATTACATGCCATATTCTGCATTATCTGATCTGGGTCTACACTGCTCAACCCAGTTTGTCCCAATAGTTTAATATGATAATGGTTATTTACCCCAATACTTAAAGGATAATGCAACTCTAATATAAAATAGGTTTCACAATGAAGAGCTTAACAAACCATAAAATTTGATACAAGTTTGATCAAAATCCGTCAGTTGCGATTTTTTTTATGGCCAACCTTGGGCCTGCCATTGTGAATATTCAATAAGATTTCAAGAATTTTGAAACTTAAACTTTTTTTTCATTTTTATCATCAGAGCAAGTGTTTTTAGAGAAAACAAGTAAGATAAAGTATCCATCTATAAACTTTTTATTTTGATTATGCATATTGAATTAGGGCTGTGTAACGTCACAAAGCCTAAACATAGTGGCCTCCATGACAGTTGGATTTAAAATATTCAAACACCTATAACTCTTATTTGCTGGTCAATTTTGACAAACTTGTATCAAAATGTTTGGCTTGTGAAATTCTATTCTGTAAGTCATACCGTCTTCCTACATTGCATTTCCCTCGAATTATGGTTATTATCTCATATTGTGATACTAATGTCCTTTACCTGGGCAAAGTAACACCCAATACTGTAAAAAGAGAAATTTCAAGGAAGGCAACCCTTTCAAAACTGTTTTGCCTCCCTTTCAAAAAGAGGTCTACCTTTAGGGGAGCAAAGCAAATATTTCCAAAACTAGAGTGTTAAAGAGGTTATAATGGTATTGCTAAATTATAAATTTCACTTTTGTCTACAGCAATTTCAAGCTTGCTTGAGGGCATATACTAAAACATGAAGTGGAGCCAGGCTTTGGAGTGGAGCCTTGGAGCAGACTGGCTTTTGGAGTGACTTTTTGAGCATGCTTGGGTTAGCTAAGGTAACAAGAGGGCCAAGATGGCCCTGTATAGCTCACCTGATTACCAGTCAAGTTTCGAGTCAGTTGGCCTTTTCTGTTCAAGAGAAGAAGTTCAATATAAATTTTCAAGATGGCTGCCATCTTGGATTTCCAATCAGAATGATTTTAGCTACATTTGATCCACAAGTCACTTTGATACTTGCAATGAAGTTTTGATCAATTGGCTATTTGGTTCAGAAGAAAAAGTTCCAAATAGATTTTCAACATGGGGGCGAGGGTGACCGTCTTAGATTTCCAAGTGGAACAATTGTAGCTATTTTTGATATGCAAGTCAACCTGATACCGGTACTTCCTAGCAAGTTTCAAGTCATGTGGTCTTTCCATTCAGAAGAAGAAATTCAAAATAGATTGTCAAGACAGCGGCTGTGGTGGCCATCTTGGATTTCTGACCAGAACAATATTAGCTACTTTTTATTTAAAAGTCACCCAGATACTTCATATCAAGTTACAAGTCAGTTGGCATTTTGGCTCAGGAAATGAAAGTTGGCATTTTGGCTCAGGAGATGAAGTGCAAAACAGATTTTCAAGATGGCGGCCATATTTGATTTCCAATCAGAACTATTTTAGCTATTTTCGATATGAAATGATACTTGCTTCCGAATTTCAAAGTCAAAATTTTGGCCTCTCGGATCAAGAGAAATTCAATATAGGTTTTCAAGATGGCTGCTGTGGCAGCCATCTTGTTTTTAAGATGGCGGCTGTGCCAGCCATCTTGTTTTCAAGATGGCGGCTGTGGCAGCCATCTTGAATTTTTGATCAAAACGATTTCAGCTGTTTTTTATCTACATATTGCCCCGATACTTGCTACCAAGTTTTGAGTCAACTGGCCTAACTGTTCAGCAGAAGAAATTCAAAATAAATTTTCAAGATCAGAATGATTAAAGCTCAGGGTAGAGGTTTGCAGGCAACATGCTCGCCTTTTTTTCTGCAGATGTTTCAGGAGACATTCAAAATAGATTTTCAAGATGGCATGGCCACCATGGTGGCCATCTTTGATTTCTGATCAGAACGATTTAACCTTTTTTTTTTATCTGCAAGTCACAGTAATCTCCTACCAAGTTTCAAGTCAACTGGCCTTTTGGTTCTGGAGAAGTGCGAATTAGATTTTTGGCAGTCATCTTGGATTTCCAATTGGTCCAATTTTAGTTATTTTTCATCTGCAAGCTGCCCTGATACTTCCTACCAAGTTTCCAGTCAATTAGTCTTTCTGTTCAGGAGAAGACTAAATAGATAATTAAGTTGGCCACCATGGTGGCCATCTTGGATTTATGACTGTAATGATTAAGCTATTTTGATCTTGTTTGTTTGTTTGTGTTTATGGCCCAGTCAACCCAATGGGATCATGTCGAGCGCAGTCAGTTTACCTAACCACACGTTTACTGGGCAGGCTTAGTCCTCTAAGCGGTTAACCAGTAGTGTGCGCATTCTTTCGCCAGAAACTGACAACTGCCCTTCTTGAATCAGCGGAAGGGAGAGAATGACCGTAAAAAATATTTCATGATCAATCTCCACGAAAGAATGTTGCCGGCCTCGGCGGGGGTTGAACCTGCGACCTCCTGGTCTCCAGTCAGACGGCGCATCCAACTGAGCCACCGAAGCCGGCGAGCTATTTTGATCTACAAGTCACCCTGATACTTCCTACCAAGTTTTGACTCACCCCTGCACTTCTGTTCAGAAGAAGCAAAGCAAAATAGATTTTCAAGATGATGGCCGTGTTGGATTTCTGATTGGAATAATTTTAGCTATTTTAGATCTACAAATTACCCCAACCTGATACTTCCTATAAAGTTTTGAGTCAGTTGGCCGAGGGTGTGTGAAAGTACTTAGTCTTTTGAAGCAAATTTTTTTGAAGCCACAGGTCCGACGCAACACAATGGACATTGATCACAATTGCTCACCGAGCACTTTGTGCTCAGGTTAGCTAATACAAGTCCAATAAAGTAAGGATGTGATGTCTAGGTCACTCCAAAAATAGTTGGAATGAAAACCAGATGCCTTGATTCCATCCCCTTGAGACCATCATTAGTGTCAAAAACTGCATTAGAATTAAAAACATTATTTCTTTCTTTTTCTGTCATGGCCCTCTCACTCTGTGTGAATGCAGCTTTGTCATGCTGAACCCAGATATACCCTGCCTTTGCAAACAGTATAGATCCAGATCAGTTGGCTTCTTCAGAAGCCAACTGATCTGGATCTGCACTGTTTGCCATTAAGAATGTGAATTTATAGCAACAGTCTAGATCAAGCAATCTGATTGGCTGGAAATTATGTGGGTGTGGCATCTTAATTTATTCAGCATGACAAGGGTTAATATTAGCAACTGGTTTGTGACAGCTGGATCACTAGCTACAACCTTGTCTCTAATATAACTTGTAACTTATGTTTTCAAGTATCCCATGAGTGTTTAAAGACCTATTATAAATAGAGAGATGAACCACCTGCCACTTTATCCAAGTTGATTTATTATTAATTTTTTTTGAGGTTTTACAGCCCAGTCAACCCATAAGGGTCATGTCGAGTGCAGTCAGTTTACCGAACCGCACATTTCCTGATAACTGCCCTTCTTGAATCAGCAGAAAGGAGAGGATGAGAAGGATTGTAGAAAACATTTCAAGATCAATCTCTATGAAAGAATGTTGCTG
The DNA here is from genome assembly GCA_964016985.1 of Anodontia alba. Classification (NCBI taxonomy): domain Eukaryota; kingdom Metazoa; phylum Mollusca; class Bivalvia; order Lucinida; family Lucinidae; genus Anodontia; species Anodontia alba. The sequence continues at coordinate 40,236,386 of OZ024838.1, read as the reverse complement.
CCGGGATCAAACCCACAACCTCCTGATCTTCAGTCAGATGCACATCTCACTGAGCCACTGAGGTGGCGAGCTTATCCAAGTTGAACATGAATTTCATGACATCTGGCTGCCCTGCTGTGGCTGGTCATTGCCAATGAATGGTGATGCATGGTATATTTTACTGTCAGGTTCAACTAAGTTCAAACGCCCACTTTAAAAAGTCACTCCACTCCAAAGCCCAACGCGACTCAATATTTTAGAGTATGTCATCACTGAGTTGGTATTATGGCAGCAAATATTTGATTTGGTAAATGTTGGTTTGTTCAAATATTTGGATAATTATAATAAGGAGCTAAGGTGTCATAATATTTAGGGCAAACAAGTTATGTAGGAGCATAAGCACAGACATAAAAAATTATTCTTGTTTGTCTCTCCCTCTTTCTTTCTCTCTCTCTCTCTCCCTCTCTCTCTGCAAATATGATTTTACAGAAATAATGTTACATATGATGTACCAGGGTTCACAATGTGTTAAGGCAAAAAAAAAAAAAAGTGTGTTTTTCAGGTTTCCCCGACTCTTTTTTTGGTCCGACCCTAATAGTTTTGGGGGGAAAAAATTGTAAAACCGACAAAAATACACTTCTTTTCAAGAAAACAAAGAAATACAATGATTTGTTTGTACTGAGGTTTTATGGCCCAGTCAACCGAATGGAGTCATGTCTAGCGTGGTTTAAATTTAAAGTTTACCTAACCACGTTTACTGGGCAGGCTTAATCCTCTAAGCGGTTAACCAGTATTGTGCACATGCTTTCGCCAGAAACTGACAACTGCCCTTCTTGAATCAGCGGAAGGGAGAGAAAATATTTCATGATCAATCTCCACGAAAGAATGTTGTCAACCTCGGCGGGGGTTGAACCCTCCAGTCGGACGGCGCATCCAACTGAGTCACCGAGGCCAGCAATACAATGATTTAGACCCCATATACACAGAAAATTCATTAAATTACCCTGTACAGCCATGTAATAATAATAATAATAAACAGGAGGCCCACGGGCCACGGTTCGCTCACCTGAGTGACATAGCCACTGCAGACATGCAGATGTTCCCAATAATATATGCAAAGATTCAGCCATAAGGCATCCTCGGTTTTGGAGAATAAGATTTTTAAATGTTTTTTCCCATACAAATGCATAGGGAAGCAAACTTGTACGACCATTATTTTAGCAACTTTGGTAGTCCTCCATTTTCCGATGATATATGTAAAGATTCAGCCACAAGGAATCCTCGGTTTTGGAAAACAAGATTTTTAAAGGTTTTTCCCATACAAATGCATAGGGAAGCAAACTTGACCTTGCCGTAAAAAGGTCAAATGTCAATATACAACATTTATTTTACCAATTTTGGTAGACCTCCCGTCCCCAATGACTTATGCAAAGATTCAGCCCCAAGGCATCCTCGGTTTGGAGAAGAAGACTTTTAAAGGTTTTTACCATATATGGGAATGGCGGCCATCTTGGTCAATGAACTGCAACCATTTTAGCAATCTTTCATTCCCCCAACCTAAGGAGGCTCCATATGAAATTTGAGCAAAATTGGCCCAGAAGCTCCAGAGGAGAAGTCGTTCGAAATTCTGAATATTTTTCTGATACAAATGCATAAGGAAGCAAAATTGACCTCACGGTAAAAAGGTCAAATGTCAATGTACGACCATTATTTTAGCAATTTTGGGAGACCTACAGTTTAAAGATGTTTAAAGGTTTTTCCGATACAAATGCATAGGGAAGCAAACTTGACCTTGCTGTAAAAAGGTCAAATGTCAATATAAAACATTTATTTTATCAATTTTGGTAGACCTCCCGTCCCAAATGACTTATGCAAAGATTCAGCCCCAAGGCATCCTCGGTTCTGGAGAAGAAGATTTTTAAAGGTTTTTACCATATATGGGCATGGCGGCCATCTTAGTCAATGGATCGCGACCATTTTAGCAATTTTTCATTCCCCCAACCTAAGAAGGCTCCATATAAAATTTGAGCAAAATTGGCTCAGGGGCTTCAGAGGAGAAGTTGTTTGAAAATGTTAACGGATGGACGGACGGACGAAAAGTGATCGCAATAGCTTATCCTGAGCATAGCTCATGTGAGCTAAAAATCCGACCTACCATACCTATTTTCCTTTGAGGCTGAAACCTGAAACTCACACGTTTTTTGTTGTTTTTTTTTTTGCCGAATATATATATTTGAGAATCTACATGTTACTTTAAGAAAATCTCAGGTTAACTACAAAATGACAGCCTTAACAAGGTTTCTTCTAACAAACCCTATTCGATCTAATTACTGCACATGCCCCTATAATCGCACAGTCAGGCATTTCATAGTATTCAGATTACAGCCTTGTATTTTTATCTGCTTCTTCATAAAAGCATATGTTGAACACTGGTATCCATTTGTTGAGGCAATTCAAATGAGTATAATACCAATAGCATATGCTTTTATAGACATATTGAGGCAGTTCAAATGAGTACCCACAATATATGCTTCTATATAGAAAATCAGAAAAATACCGCATAAGTCCACTGCTGATCTTTTAAAGCAGGGTGGCCACACATTTTAGCAATCAAATTCCCTGATTTTTCCCTGATTTGATTTGATTTTCCCTGATCCCTACTTTTAGAAGTCATATACTGATTCAAATGCTGTCAAGTGACATGTTTATACACAATGCTGTCACAATATTCTTAATTAAATGAAAATTTATCTAAAATATGATGTACATGTGCTAATTTACTTTCATGGTAGTCAAAATCAAAACTGGTAAAACATCTGAACAGCTATAAAATTTGAATATTTTGACCTTACAAAGATAAAAAAAATTTAAATTCCCTGATTTTTCCCTATTTCCAGCAAAATTTTAAATTCCCTGATTTTTCCCTGCAGGGAATTTTTTCTTCTTCACCATTTTCCCTGTTTTCCAGAGTGCGTGGCCACCCTGTAAAGCGTGTCCTTATTAGGTGGCTATTTTACTTTTTTTTTTTTCTCTAACCACACACTGCTGTAATAAGCTGTAATAAGGTCGAATACTTAATGCAAAATCCCCATTCAGATCATCCTGCACATCTGCAGTCTCATCAATGTCTTACTTTGATAGTCCCTCTATAATATCCAGGGATTCTGCAAGTAGTTAGAGGTCCTGATCAGACTGTATGGAGGCATACGCTGATCTGGGCTTTTGCTGTTTGTAAATGCCTTGTAAAGGGGCGGATTCAGGTGTTCGCAGGGGATGGGGGTTCAGTTGATGCCCCTTTGACTCAGAATTTCAATTTTTACTATCTGTGAAATTGAATGTGTGTAAAACTGCTGAGTGACTGGCAAACAGTGCAGACCCTGATCAGACACAGAAGAATGCAACATCTGATTGGGGTCTACACAGTATGCTCAGGCCTATCTGTCCTGTTACGTAGAGTAAGTGTCCAATTTTATCAAATTGAACCACCCCTCCGAAACCATCCTGGATCCGTCCCTGTACATTGTAGGCATGTTTTCTCTTTGACACAACGTAAACACATCCCTTCCCTTCCCGGTTGGGTGGGGGTTTACATTGTGTCAAAGAGAAAACATCGACCTATCAAATAGGTTGGCGCACTTACTATCGAAAAGGGTAGGGGTCACGGGTGTGCTGCCGGAAGGGCCCTACCCCTTTCTAGACACTATCGAGACCCCTTTCTAGACAAAAGTGCGGCAAACATATAACAGTTGTAGACAAACAATATTTGCTCATTTGCCCAGTCAGTTAACCCTTGACCTGCTGAATCCAGATATACCTTACGTTTGCAAATAGTGTATCGCCAGATCAGTTGGCTTCCAACTGATCTTGATCGGCACTGTTTGCCATTCTGTATGTCAAATTATATCAACAATCTGAATCAAGGAATCTGACTGGCTGACAATTAGAAGTGGGTGTGGCATCTTAATTTACTCGGTATGACAAGGATTTACTTGCATATTATCAATATTAAATACAAGAAGAATCACAATATCAAAATTAATGAAGGTACAGCAGAGTTCTCACTAGGATTTTGAAAACAGGAGTTTAAGAATCCATCTCTGAGAAAAGTTGGAGTTAAAATTGAAAAATACGAGTTTGACCTAGAAAACTTGGAGTTTTCGGCTAAATATGAAAACTTAATATTTAAGGACATTGTCTGGACAACTTCATTTTTCAACATAGTTAACCTTAACCACTGAGTGTCTGGTAAGGATCCAAAAGCTTTTGGGGCTTAGGAAATAGTGACAGGACTTCCATTAACTTCCAGACTCAGGAAGTCCCAGAGTCCCAGACTTCCTACCCCTCAAATTTGGAAGTCCCACAGGAAAATCTAGCAAGTCCCACTTTTTTCTCTGCTGCGGTAGTCTGCCCTTTCTTTAGTAGAACAGAGGTTCTTAATTCAGTGTCACACAGAATCATCATAATATACACTTCTCTTAGATGTGTTTTAAACATATCCTTATCGCTTATAAAAAATTCGATCGCATCTTTTTGGAATGCCTGTACTTGTATGTCGGACCTTGGAGAAAGCATCAACATTGGTCCAACTTCGCGTTCATTTCAAAGCCTAGAGAAAGAAAAAAAGAAAAGAAAATACATGAGAGAAAACGCCCAAAACATGTTTTCTTAAAAACAAACTATGCTGAAATGTATTTAATGAAATATTTGCTCGGATTGAAGCTGATCAACACGAGCGAGCGAGTTGCTTACTTCACAAAAATTGCGGGAAAACGGCGCCGACTCGTGCAACAACAAACAAATAAAAGGCAGCTCTCGATGAGTTACCAACAGCAATACGTTCGTTTGCGGAGAATAGCAAGCAAAACCATCGCAATTCGCCTATATATAGATTTTTTTTTTTGCGTCTTTTCCGCGCTGGTAAACAGCGCAGCCGGAACAAGGCTACGAATTTAGAAATGGGTTTTCCGAAAATTTTGACGAAAAATATGTTTTCTTCTCATTTGAAAAATTGCTTTTGTTGTCATGACAAACTTAAGCTTCTAAATTCGAATAGATTTAAATTTGGGTTCTGTGCATAATGTTATTTATTCATTTAATTTCACTCGGTAACTCCCGGAAGTGTTGAGGTGTTTTCAGACGACACACGTTCTTAGCAAAATAATAATTTAAGATTTTAAGACGTGAATATTTAAAAATAATAATGACCATATAATTTCACCGAATATTTTCGGGTGTCGCAGAAGAAAGTTTAATTATACAAACATCAATTAATCAACTCAGCATGCGTGACAAATACACACAGTGATTACGCAGCCATCAAAAGGGTGCCGCGACGCTTGACACCGATGTCAATAAAACTCCCGCAAGCGGAAAGTGGGACGTCCTTAAAGCTCAGTCAACACAGGTAGCGAATTTCCAATAAGTAGGCGGGGCAAACATCATACAACTCGTTAAAAGTGGGCGGGCTTTTTGACAATTTTTTGGACATCTCGGGTATCGATTTCGACGGACAAAAGAAATTTCGGAAGTCCGCGGTACGTCTTTGAAGTTCAGTTTGGACGTCCGGTGGCAATAAAGCGTAAATGAGAATCCTCGGAAGGAAATTTTACGCGTACAAAAGCAAAAATAGGCGTAAAAATACGCCGGATTCGGCGTTTCCGAGAACTCTGGTACATGTATATACAATGCTTTAATTTTTATCAAATACAACTGTAATATATTTGTAATATTAATATTGTTGGTTTAAACAATATGAGTGAAGGCACTCTGAACTATCAAGCATTCTTTGATAAAGGTGCTATAAAATGAAAATGAGGGATTGAATGAAGCACATTTATGCAGACCATACTTCATTTAGCTCTGGCGCTTCATCTCATTAACAAAAATCCATTTATGATATTTCCCCTTCCAGGCTAAGGCAGTTTACCACCCCTTTTCCAGAGAGACATCAAGGTATATTTCCCCCTCCCCCCCCCCACCTCTGTTCCAGACAGACTATGAATAGAACCCTTTTGTCGGCACATCCCTACCCATTCTTATATAGTGGGCTGAAACCCCCCCCTCCCCCCTCCCCCCCCCCCCCCCCCCCATTAATAAAAACACTGATAAAATACACAATGTACCTCTCTACATGGAAACAGTGAGAACCCTAATCAGCCCACACACCAGAGAAATTGTTATCTCGCTCTACTGTGCTTTTGACATCTGTCAGAAAGTTGTTTTTCTTTAGGCAGAATAAGTAAATTTGCAAACTTATGTCATGATTAAATGCAAAACCATTTGTCGTAACTACCTGTGCACAGAAAGTTTTATTCTAGTTGTTGGTTTTTAAAAATCAAATATTTTCAAAGATGAAAGCAAATTACATGTACGTAGAAATTTAATCTGAAGGGTAGTTAACTTGGAGATTTTAAACAAGTTCAGCTTATTCATTTTTTTTCTGAAATTTTCACAATGTCAAAGAAAAATAAAACAATAATTAAAATTAAAATTCAGCAAAGAAAAATAAAACAATAATTAAAATTAAAATTCAGCAAAGAAAAATAAAAAATATCTTCTTAGACAAAAAATAAAAAAGATCACTTTACTATAGAAATCGCATAAGTCATGCAGACCAGTTTTTGGCTGCAAGTTCAATTTTACTGTAAAAATTTTACAGAAAACAAGAAACAAAAAAGACAAACAGTTTCTGATAAGATATGGTGAAAAAAAAACCGTCTTTCCGATCTTTCCGAGAGATGTCAATAAGGCAGTAGACAATATTTACACAATACAGAACCTACACACAGCTAACAGTGTAGACCTGGATCAGCCCACACACCCACGAAATTTAATCTGGTTCTGTATCAGCCATCCAGGCATCATTCATGTGTAAACTATACAGAGAACAGAAAAGAGGTGGGGTGGGGGCACGATCACAGAATCAAGTTCCATTTTATAGTGATAATAAGTAAATGAACTTAACAAATGTCAGAAAAAGTTGTTGAAATAAACTTTTGCCCCGGGGGTCAAACCCCAACTCTCCGTGAGTTGTCAGACATCTCTCCGCCATTTCTCCTGACCACAGGGAATGTTAACTTGATATTTTGTAATTATAAATATTAAAGTCAGTCATACCTTGTTACAATTAAGTTGTTGACGTCTCCTACAATACACTATTGCCCCAGGGATAAACTCTCCGTGAACATCTTTCCTCCATTTCTCCTGACCACAGAGAATATCAACTTGATATTTTGTAAAAATACAGTTAGAGTTCCAAGTTGTTACAATAAATAAGTTGTTGACGTTTCCTACAATAAATCATCTGTCCTCCATAAATCCTGACCAAAGGGAATATCAACTTGATATATTTTGTAATTATAAATACAGTTAGAGTTCCAACTTGTTACAATAAATACAGTCATCAAAGAGAGAGTTTGTTACAATAAGTTGTTGACGTCTCCTACAATACACTATTGTCCAAGGGAAATTAAACTCCAACTTTCCGTGAACATCTCTCCTCCATTTCTCCTTTAAATATCACTTGATATTTTGTAATTATAAATACAGTTATCATAGTCATTTGTTACAATAAGTTGTTGACGTTTCCTACAATACACTATTGTCCAAGGGTTAAACTCCAACTTTCCGTGAATTGTCAGAGATCTCTCCTCCATATTCCCCGACCAAACTCTGATCTCTCTTGGGGAGTAACATACAAACACATTCCCATTATCATCTACTGTCAGTCCCCAGGGCCACCTTCCTCCAACATCACAGACCTTGACCAGCTTGCCCGTGTCAGCCTCCAGCACCGTTATGGTCTGATTACTATAGTCTGACACAAGGACAGTGTCCGGACCAGACCCAGACCGGACTGTAAGGAACCGTGCATTACTAAACAGTTGTTGAGGACGAGACTCAGTGGACCACAGGATCCGACCTTCCATGTTGATCATTATAACTGAGGTCTCACAGGCGAGGATAAGCTGATTGTTATAAACTGAGATTCCATCGGCCTGTCTGTCTAGTCTGATGGATTTTCTCTCAGATAGCTTACCCCTACGTCCTAGGTCTAGGATTGCTATCTCACACTTGGCCGGTATAGAGACAGCAGCCGTAGACCTGTCAACAACTGCTACACCCCAAAGTGTCCCTGATAGTTTGAGAGATGATAACAACTCTCCATCCAGGGAGAACAGTTTCACCTTCTTATTGTTGCGGTCTGAGACAATCAGGTGACCATCTACAGTAACATCTAGTCCAGATATATGACATGTTCCACTATCACCAGAGATGTTCACCTGAGTCTCACTCAGTCTGGTCAGGATCCCAGGACACACTGGCCCCCCTGTACTAGATGACCCACTCGCTCCCTGGCCACTCTCCTCTTCTCTTCTAAAAGGGTAATGAATCACTGGACGTTGTGTATCACATCTGAAATCTGACGTACGGACAGACACGTCTCCTAACTTACTTGGTGATTCTGACAGCCAGCGTGTAGAGAGATTAAAGTCGTAGTTCAATGAGAGCCGTGATAAATGTAGACTTGTAAGTTTATCTTCATATTGGAGAATATTCTCAGAATATGTCTGGAGTTCTAGGAAAAGTTTAGAATCCAGATTTGACACAGTTGGTAGTTTTTGTAATTTTTTTGTTATGACTTGTATATCAACCATAAGTTGTTCTACAGCTGACTTACAGTTTTCTAAAGTTGTTTTCTGCTCCTTGTGTAATTTACTTAATTTTGTACTAAAATCATCAAAATTTTTATTGATTTGTTGAATTTGTTTATCACGATTATTCTCTGCTTCTTTTAATGCATTTTCCGTTTCTTTATCTAAATTATTGAGGTTTTCCTGTAGAGACTTATCTGTATTTCTTAAATATTCCAGAAATATTTCTACATCACTGGAGAATTTGTGCTCCTCTGTAGCAATATTGAAACTTGTACAAGCCTCTTGTACAGATTTTACATTACATGATTTATGTTTCCGAACAGAACATACGCCACAAATCAGGACAAAGTGATCGTAACAATACTGATCTTTAGCTTCCCCTTCGTGTTTGCCACACAAACTATGTTTAACTGGCTTGTCCGCCTGACTTGCAGGCATACGCGATCCTTGCAAGACTTTATGGTGTTTAGTCGCTCCAAACCGACGATGATACTCGAAACAATGTTGACAATGGAATTCCACACACTTGTCACAATAGCTCATGGCTTGTCGAGAAATACCGTCCTTGAAGCAAGGATCGCACCAGGGATCCACCAATTCATCACAAGCTCCATATACTGAACCACCGGCAGCCATTCTGAAATAATAAACATGATATTAGTCAAACTTATTACACAAACTCCTAACCTTTTTTAACTTTACTGGTCATTTTCTAATTAACAGTCCACATTGGACACTTAATGACATTTAAGGTTTTGTTTGAGTTAAGGTTTTACGGCCCAGTCAACCCAATGGGGTCATGTCGAACGCAGTCAGTTTACCTAACCACACGTTTACTGGGCAGGCTTAGTCCTCTAAGCGGTTAACCAGTATTGTGCACATTTTTTCGCCAGAAACTGACAACTGCCCTTCTTGAATCAGCGGAAGGTCTTCGCATCTTTTCCATGTTACTAATTCTCTCTGGGTAAATCATTCAGCAGGTATCTTGAAATAATTCTCTTATTTTTCCCAGGAAAGGTTTGGACATTTCCTGTAAATTAATACATGAAATGTCAAATCCTGTTTTCTGAGAAAAATAAGAAAATTATCAATTTGTCATCTGCTGAATTAGCCCAGAGAGTGGTAATGGTTAAAGAATCCTGAAAGAGGTGTAAAAGACAAAATCATCATCATCTTACTTCAATCTAGGTGAAAGGATAAAATTTCAAGGGAGATCAATCTGTTACGTAAGTATTCCCCGCCCTTCTCAAGATAGGAATAAGTGCTGTAAGTCTGATCAAGACAATAAGTAGGAATAGCTGTTAATAGCGAAGACTAGCTGTTAATGACATGCCAAACACTACTAAGCTGAAATCTGCCTCCAGCGGGATTCAAACCCAGGACCACACCATCCATCATGGAGAGCAATAACAGTTTGGCTACAAGAAGCTTCAAACCTAAGAACTAGAAACAAGAAAATATGCATGGTTTGTTTGTGTTTAGATTTTACGGCCATGTCAACCCATTCGGGTCATGTCGAGTGCGGTCAGTTTACCCGAGAGCGGGCAGCTTACCTAACCACACGTTTACTGGGCAGACTTGCAACTGCCCTTCTTGAATCAGTGGTAGGGAGAATTGAATGACTGAGTTCAGGTTTTACGGCCCAGTCAACCTATTAGGGTCGTCGAGCCTGTCAGTTTACCCAAACACTCCAGGACAGTTTCCTATTAAGCAGTTAACCAGTATTTGTGTACATTCTTTCGCCAGAAACTGACGACTGCCCTTCTTGAATCATTGGAAGGGAATGACCGTAGAAAATATTTAATGATCATGCAATCCTTATGACATGCAATCCCTGCTGCCAAACCTGGCGGAGACCGAACCAGCGACCTGATCACCAATCAGACGCGCATCCGACTGAGCCACCGAGGCAGACTGGATGGGAGAATGACGGTAAAAATTGTTCATGATCAATCTCCACAAAGAATGTTGTGAACACGCGGGACCATGATCAATCTCCACGAAGAATATTGTGACCACAGGGGATTTGACCTGCAACCACCTGATCACTAGTTGGACACACTGGTACTTGGCACGTTGTTTTGCCAAAAATGAATGGAATATGTCGCATGACCAAATATTCAGCAATTTTAGAAATTTTCCCAAACATTTAGGTCTAGTTTTTAGACCTACATGTATATGTTGGGTAAAATTTCTAAAATTGCTGATGTTTTGTTAATTTTGGTTATCTGACACTTTTCACACATTTTTGGCAAAACAACATGCCAAGTACCTGCGGTCGGATGAGCATCCAAACCACCAAGTATTGGAAAAAAAAAAAAGCGCCTGGTGACCTTATATTTCAAACATGTAGGATAAATGAGACCCTCCCAGGGGTTTTGGGGAACAAAGGACATTTATGTCAGGTGAACAAGGGAACAAAAGTGTAAAACTGAAGGGAACAAAGGCAATTTTGGGGAATTAAGAGTGATTTTCGGGAACAAGGGAAAATGCTTATTTTCCAGGGGTACAAATTACCTTTGTTAGCCCGTCCCCTTCTTTTTTCGACAATGCATTTTTCTGTCCCCCTGAAATAAATGAAATTATTCCCCCCTTCCTGGGAAGGGCCTCATCAATTTAAATTAATTTATAACACGCCAGTAAGATCTTTATTTCTAGTGTAATAGGAAAGGAGAAAAAATCCAAATCACATTTTCCCCGACCGGGATTCGAACCCGGTCCGCCGGATTCAAAGTCCAGCACTCTACCACGTCGCTATAAAAGCCGGCTTCTACCGCAAGGCAGTAGAAGTGTATCATATACCTAACTGCTACATCCCTCCTTCCTATAACGAGACATTTGTATGCATTCATGCCAATACAAATGTCGCGCAAGCTCCGAGTGACAACCCAGCACTTGCTTCGCCCATCAGGCTCCAAGGCTGCCATCCCCACACTGGCCACCAAATGTAATAGGAAAGGAGAAAAAATCCAAATCACATTTTCCCCGACCGGGGATCGAACCCGGTCCGCCGTATTCAAAGTCCAGCACTCTACCACGTCGCTATAAAAGCCGGCTTTTATAGCGACGTGGTAGAGTGTAGGACTTTGAGTCAGGCGGACCGGGTTCGATCCCCGGTCGGGGGAAAATGTTATTTCCATTTTTTCACCTTTTACATTTGGCACCCACCGTAAATAACCCACATATGTGCATAAAACTCCTCGAGTCTCATTTCACGTGATTCTCGGACTCCTAGAAATTCAGGGACGAATTTCAATTTGGAGGGGGAGAATGTCACCGGGTATAGGTATATAACACACTTGTACTGCCTTGCGGTACAAGCCGGCTTTTATAGCGACGCGGTAGAGTGTTGGCCTGTCACGCAGACGGCCCAGGTTCGATCCCCGGTCGGGGAAAAATGTTATTTCCATTTTTTCAACTGTTACACTAGCTTTTGAGGAAGTTGAAATATCAATTTGTCGTCTGCTGTATCAACCCAGAGAGCGGAAAAGGTTAAAGCGCCATATTGTTTGTTTGTGTTGAGGTTTTACGGCCCAGTCAACCCAATGGGGTCATGTCGAGCGCGGTCAGTTAACCTAACCACACGTTTACTGGGCAGGCTTAGTCCTCTAAGTGGTTAACCAGTATTGTGCACATTCTTTCGCCAGAAAAAATATACATTTGTAGCAGACCACAATCCAAATTTGATTTTTCAGAGAAAATGAGACTTGGCATTTCATTCGAATCGTTTGTCAGGCAGAGCATTTACTAAAGCCAGTCTCTCTCTAAAATTAATAAACAAAATGTCGTCTGCTGCAGATGTGGTTAGCAATTTATTTAGCAATTTATGATTCGGTCAACAGCTGTCTTCACAGGGCTCATGCCATATGCAAAAAGAGAAAGAAATTCAATCCACAGACCAAGTAGATGGTATAGGGCCTTGCTCTGGAATGAAACATTTTTTGTCTGTTTGTGTTGAGGTTTTACGGCCCAGTCAACCCAATGGGGTCATGTCGAGCGCGGTCAGTTTACCTAACCACACGTTTACTGGGCAGGCTGTCCTCCAAGCGGTTAACCAGTATTGTGCACATTCTTTCACCTGAAACTGACAACTGCCCTTCTTGAAACGAGGTATAACACTGATTCAAATTTCCCTTTGAGACCATGGTCCCATAGGCAGGTATTTCCGTTCAGCTGGTTCCCGTACATCGTTCTTGTTGGTCGGCGTGACCCCTCTGCTTCCACGCTTGTCAGCAGGTTAAAAACCGGACGTAGTGATTTCTTACAATTTACGTTAATTCAGCAATTTCGATCATTACCTTTGTAGCCATGAAAACTCGGCATATAACCAACTCGGCACATAACAAACTCGGCACATAACCAACTCGGCCCATAGTTAACTGATTAGTCCAGTTATCTATTGTTATGTTGAATACTTTAACCCGCCGTTACAAACAACCAATTAAAGGTTGCCTTTGAACTTAAATCATTTTAACTTGAAGGTTGCAAATATTTATTATGTAAATTTCATGCTTAGAAGCGATTCTACCGAGCAAATACGATCTATGGTTTTGAGCAGAAATAGAATCTACTCTTGGAAACCACCTGTTTTATTATTTGGGCTTCGTCGCTTTAAAACCTGTCTTCGTGGGTTCCAATCGATCGGGTTAGACAAAAACTTACCTGCTCAGTCTCAAAACCCACGAGTTTTGGCATATAGCAACCTAAGTAATCATACTTTCCAAGTAGCGAACAACAAAAGCGTTGATCAGACTGCGCGGTTGATCTGCACGTTTATTGTTCGCACATGCAGTTTGCAGGTGGCCCTGGGGATTTTCTCACGGCGGGGCTCAAATACTAAACTGGGATACATAGTTCCCTCAGACTATCTTACAGAGTTGAAATATGAAAAAATATAATACGAGTCACGACGGAATAAAAAGGATCATTCGGACAGTCAGTACGGTTAAACTTTCAGTGTGCATGCTCAGCATCTTAGCAGATCAAGAACTTTGGTTCTTTGGCTGAATGTTCTCATGACCTACAGCTTAGGTGAGCAAACAGCGAGTGTTTTGGCGAGACTACGTGTATGCACAGGGTCACGTGAACTTTCGTTGTTCGCATATGCAATAAATGGTAATGGGAATCACTAGTCTACCTTTCAGGCTTTTTAGAGCAGAAATAAGAAAAAAGAAAAGGATATCCCCATTATCACTAGGTTATACCTATTGTAGATCTTTATTAACTCAAAAGGATTGCTGATAGAAGTTTGGCGATTCCAGGAAAGGCTCGTTTCACCATATTCACATTTACAGTTATCCTGAATTCGCTTTGTTCATCTAGAGCATATTTTTTAATTAAACAATGAGCAAAACAAAGATTTATTAATATTTTTTACTAAAAGATAAAAAGAGCAGAGAAATAGAATTTCTAAGCATACTCAATCCAATTCACAACGATTAGCACTTTAATCTGAGAACATTTAGCCTCGACGAGGCGGTTGTAACGAGTACCACAATCTATTTTTTAGCAGAAATAAGAAAATAATGTTTAACCTTGTAAACCCAAGTTTCTCTACATAAAAGTGGGTTTTAAGGGGTTCCAAATTATACAGGCGTAAAAATGGGCCATAAAAAATTAAAAGGAAATTTTCAGATGAAAAATTTTCATCTCTGCTGAAAAAACATATAATATTTATTTCTAACTTGAAGTATACAATGTCTTTGGGATAAGTCCTTGATATTTAAATTTGACCTCATTAAAATTGCTAAAATACCTACAACTCATGAACAATGTTACATATAAATTTATAAACATAAATCTGAGTTGCTTCACCCATTTTAAAAGGCAGTGGCTATTCGTATGGCCCAGTATGACTATCCAATATAGGCTAATCGTACAGCCCCAAATGATTAGCCTAGATTGGCAAATCATACGACCCCGTACGATTAGTCTTTATAGCCTATATTGGCTAATCGTAACCTCACGATTAGCCAATATAGTCTGAGTGTACGGGGCCATGTGCTTAGCCTATATAGGCTATTCGTTCTGTGCCATACGAATAGCCACTGCCTTTTCAAAATAATATCATATTTTTTCACCTATAACTTTGTTTCTACTCTGGCTGTTTCTAGGGTTGGTGCTTGTTATATTCCTTGCTCAGGTGTTAGTGGGGAAGGTGTATGCTGTGGTTAAAATGATTTGCTTCAAGGATAATCTGCCAGATATCTGCCCAAACATGGTGGCGGAATTAGCCACTTCAACACGTCATCATAAGATAAAATGAATTTAGGCACTGCCTAGGAATGGGCATGGCAATTGCTTAATTTTCAGTTAGCCAAAAATTGTTATTATTTGTTGATGCAGGAAAGGATCACAATCTGTAACGATACAGACAAAAAAAAATACACTGGGCTGGCTCTATATAATGATTCCCGCCGAAAGTCACCTTGATTAGCATGAGCGTATCTTTAGCGTTGGCCAACATTATTGAAGTAGTCAAGAATAACAATTATGTTTGTAAATGCCTGAAGTAGTTTTGAAATCTCTGCATTTGATTCTGTTTATGAACGGAAGTTAAACGAGTGTAGGAAAAATGTGTTTGTAAGAGTCAAAATCCACTGCTTCTATATCATCACAATTATCAGCAGATGCTTTGAGTTATAGCATCTGATATGCTTCTGACAAACTGAGATGAAAGCGGCAGGTGAATCCTTCAAAATTAATTGTCAGTTTTTAGCTCGCTGGGACGGTGTCCTTGGAGAGCTTATGTTGTTACCTAGTCGTTGGCGTCGGCGTCTGTCGGTGTCCCCGTTAGTACAATGTTTAAGTTTTCAAAGGTGTGCATAGTTTTTTAATTGTTTAAGGTACTGCTTTCATATTTGGCCTACACCTACCTTAGGGTAAGACCTTTCAATAGCATACACCCCCATCCCCAAGTTAGACCCGTTAAATTATGCAGGTCAAGGTCAGTTTTTACTTTGTCATTTACATCCATGTTTAAGTTTTGTGTTTAAGTTTTGAAAAGTGTACATAGATGCAGAAGTATTCAAGATAGAGCTTTAATATTTTGCTCTCACCGGTCTTAGGGTTAGACCTTGCAATAGCACACATCCCTTCCTCAGGTTGACCATCTGCCTAGGTCAAGGTCAGGTCATACTTGGTCATTTAAACCCATGTTCACAATCAGGAGCTACTCTAGATACTAAATAATGGTAGATGCATGCAGCCTCGCAATCTCAACTTGTCTTAGACCGAAGAGTACCGTTACTGGCGACCATATAACCACGCAGCTCTATCATTTGAACCAATATACTTGAATCTATTAGATATCAAATATGTATACCGGCGCAGTCTTAACTTATCCTACATTGAAGGGTATAGACATGCTTTTAAATATACAACAACGCAGGACAATCAGGACCTACACTATAAAAAATATCTGTAATGGAGATGCGCATCCGCGCAGTCTTAACTTATCTTAAACTGGATGTCACGTAAACTGACCCCAGACATAACCACGCAGTACAATCAGGATCTACACTGTCAACTGATAAGGAAAACACAAGCGCATCCGCGCAGTTTTTAATTATCTCACACTGGATGGTACATGTGGCCTACCAATCTCAAGGAACTAAGAGACGAAATATACGCAGGCTCGTAAGGATCTATGCAACAAACTAGACATAACTGACCAAATGAGCCTAAGGGACCATTTTCCACGTGAAACACTAGCAGCACCATTTAAAAACATATAAAAGATCTAACGACGCTCAACCACTATTTGAACTCTTTATTTATTACTTAACGCTCTCTAAGTCGTCTTTAACAATAGCCGCCTCTGTCTATAAATTGAGTAATGCAGACGGTCTCCCAAGACGTCCACATGGGTGTTGAATCATGTCTCAGTAGGAAACTGAGCGGCTAAAAGACGTTAATTAAAATGAGCAATTGATTAAAGCACCGCCTCTTATGGCTCATTCGACACACCTCTGAACAGACGGTCAGTTAACGGTAGCAGCCCCAAGCAGGCTAGTCGAAGGTAGAACTTTGACTTCTCAACAAGTGTTTGTTTTCAATGAATACTGTATTGCTAAACTTTAAATTACTTTCCTCAAACAATCAGAAAAAGAAGCGAATTTATGTCCAGTACCAACCTGGCCACTTCTGGGAACATTTCAGTTGTCCAGTACCAACCTGGCTATGTTCCCCATGTGACAAACATAAATAATATTTTCCTGGTACCAACCCAGTGAGTCTACCAATACACAGTACTGGAGAACTTAACACAAAAGTACATCCTATGATAAAATTCAGATGCTACCGACAAAGATATGACCGCATCAAATATGCACGAATGTCCATAACCTTAGCGAAGGTACACTTATATCGTTTCATCTTTATGCAACTGAAGAAGGGACTGGCTCCCGAAAGGTCTATTGCACTCAGCTATTGTCTTCTGAAATAAAGAAAGAAACGACTTTTAAACAGACTACAAAGTGTGTTAGCACATCAACGTAATACGACAAACGTGGAGCAACCACGTCAGTCATTAAACATATGATAAACAAAAACACAAAGAAATATAACAACACACAAAAAAGCGCCTAACACTTGCTAACATAAAATCAGTTACTCGTCCAGAGTTATCTCTGTGAACGAGCCGCTATGAACCTGACTCCTAGAAATAAAGAAGAGAGGCTCAAAACCCTGGGGGTGAGACATACCACATCTGTCGCCCTGCCTGGGCGGGGAGGCAGTGTGAGGCAGAGTGGGACCTCGACCGCGGTCGGAATACCTACACCCCCCTCAACTCTGTGTTTCAACGTTGTTGATGCAATAAAGTACACCTTAGAGACCATGACGACTATGATTCTGTTATAATGTTGTTGATAAACCCAAGTACAACAAGGATATGACGGCCACTAGGATTCTGTGTTTCAAAGTGGTTGATGGTCTCCTGCACTAAAATACACAGAAGAAACCACAAACACTACGATTCTGTGTTGTAAGGTTGTTGATGGTCTCATGCAATAAAATCTACCGAAAACACCATAACTATGATTTTGTATTTTAAGTTGATGGCAATCTGGATTCTGTATGCCGATGCTGTTGATGGTCTCATGCAATATATCACACTGAAGAGATCATTACCACTTTGAGTCTATGTTTCAATGTTGATGTTCCAAAACAATAAATTACATCAAAGAGACCACGACTACGATGATTATATGTTGTAACGTTGATGGTTTCATGAAATTAAATAATCCAAAGAGGAGTCCACGGCCATTATGATTCGGTATTGTAACATTGTTGATGGTCCCTTGCAGTAAGATACCACAAAGACACCACCGCCACTTTGATTCTGCATTCAAAGTGGTTGATCGTCAATTGCAATAAAGTATACCGAAGAGACCACGGCAACTATGATTCCGTATTGTAACATTCTTGATAGTCTCAAGCAATAAAATAAGATACCGCGGCCACTAGAATTCTGTGTTGTAGGGTTATTGATGGTCTTATGCAATAAAATATAACGAAGAGACCTTGACTACTATGATTTTGCGTTGTACAGTGTTGTTGATGGTATCTAGCAATGAAATGCAAGAAGAGACCACGGCCACTATATTTCTGGGTTGCAATGTTCTTGATGGTCTCTTGCACTTAAATACAACAAAGAGACCACGGCCACTATAATTTTGTGTTGAAACCTTGATGGCCTCATGCAATAAGATACGGAAGAGACAACGGCCGCTATGTTTCTGTTTTGTAGGTTGCTGATGGACTCTTGCAATAAAATACACCTAAGTCCTTGGCCACTAGGATTCCTTGTTTCAATGTTCTTGATCGTCTCATGCAATGTATTACACCAAAGAGACCATGGCCACTATGAGTTTGCGTTTCAATGTTTTTGATGGTCCCAAACAATAAAATATACCAAAGAGACCACAGTCATTATGATTCTATGTTGAAACAGGTTTGTTGGTCTCATATTGAACACACACACACACACACACACACACACACACACACACACACACACAAATACAAATACAAAAAACAAGGCAAGGTCCAATATGATTCTGTGTTGTAACCTTGATGATGTCATGAACTAAAGTTACCAAAGAAACCACGGCCACTACCGAACTGTGCTTCAAAGTTGTTGATTGTCCAAAACAATTAAATTCCCCAAAGAAACCACAAGTGCTCTGATTCTTTGTTGTAGCGTTGTTGGTGTTGGCATGCATTTAATTACACAGAAGAGACCATAGCCACTATGATTTTGTGTTTCGAAGTTGTTGATGGTCCCATGCAATCAAACACATTAAAGAGACCATGAACACTTTGATTGTGTATTGTAACGTTCTTGATGGTCTAATGAACTAAAATATACCAAAATACCACAATGAGATTCTGTGTTGTAGAATTATTGATGGTCTCATGCAATAAGATATACCGAAGAGATCTTCATTACTATGATTTTGCGTTCTATAGTGTTGATGGTATCTTGCAATTGAAAACACAGAAGAGACCACGGCCGCTATAATGGTGTGATTCACCGTTGATGATGGTCTCTTGCAATAAAATAGATCGAATAAACAACAGCCACACTTATTATGGGCTGAAATGTTGTTGTCTCAAACAACAAAAACTACCGAAGAAACCACGGCCACATTGCTTTTGTGGTTTAATGTTGTTGATGGTCCCACACAATAAATTACAACGAAGAGACCACGGCTACTATGAGTCTGTGTTTCAATGTTGTTGATGGTCTATAGCAGTAAATTACACCGAAGGGACCACGGCCGCTATAATTCTGTGTTCATGCGTAGTTGATGGTTTCATGCAACAAAAACCATTGATGAGATCTAGGCCCTAGGATTCGGAATTGTGTTGGAATAGTGCCACTATGAATCTGTGTTGACATGTTGTTAATGGTTTCATGCAATAAAATACATCGAAGAGATCACAGCCATTATGATATTATTTATCAAATATGTTGATGGTCTTATGCAATTAAGTACAGAACTGACCACGACTACTATGGTTTTGTGTTGTAACGTTGTTGATAGTCTCTAGTAACAAAATACATGGAAGATACCACGACAATTATGATTCTGCGTTTCATCATTGTTGATACTCTTGCAATACATTAAATAGAAGCTACCACAGCCCTTTATTTTGTGCTTTAACACTGTTTAAGGTCTCTTGTTATAAAATACACAGAAGAGACCACGGCCACTATGCCCTTATGTAGCAAAATTCTTTATGGTCTCCTGCAGTTAAATATATCAAAAAACCACGGCCGTTCTTTATTGTCTAATGCAATAAAATGTAACGAAGAGACCACAATCACCATTACGCTGTGTTGTAACGTTGCTGATGATCTCATACAATAAGGTACACCAAATAGACCACGGCCACTATGCTTTTGTGTTTTAAAGTTGTTGATGGTCTCGTGCAACAAAATGCACTAGAGACCACGACATCTACGATACTGTGTTCCAATGTTGTTGATGGTCTCATGCATTAAAGTATACTAAAGAGACTAAGGATAATTTATTCTGTGTTGTTACGTTTCTGATGGTCTCATGCAATAAAGTACGCCGAAAAGACCACGATTACTATGGTTTTGTGTTGTAACGCTGTTGATTGTCTCTAGTAATAAAATACATAGAAGATACCATTATTATTATGATTCTCTGTTTCATCGTTGTTGATGGTCTCCGTAGTAAATTACACAGAAGATACCACAGCCATTTTGATTCTGTGTTGTAACAGCCTATGTATAAACTTTCTTTATGGTCTCATGCAATAAAATATACCGAAGAGACAGTGACTACTATGGTTTTGTGTTGTAACTTTTTGATGGTCTATCAAAAGACGACGGTCACTAGGATTCTGTGTCGTAATGTTTTATTATGGTCTCATGCAATAAGGTATACCCAAGAGACCAGTGCCACTAATATTCTGTGTTGTAACGTTGTTGATGGTCTCGTGCAATAAAAATACACCGAAGAGACCACTGCCACTATGATTCATTGTTCTTACAGAAATGATATTCTCATACAATGAATGGCACCAAAGTGACCACGCAATACGATTTTGTATTTCAAGTTGTTGATGGTCTCAAGCAAAAATACACCGAAGAGAACACAGCCACAATGATATCTGAACTGTTATGTTGTTCATGGTCTCTAGCAATAGAATGCATAGAAAATAACATGGCCACTATGATTCTGTGTTTCAACGCTGTTGATGGTCTCTCGCAATAATATATGCTGAAGAGACCATGGCCACAATGATTCTGTCTGTAATGTTGATGGCCTCATGCAATAACATACAGCGAAGAGACTATGATCATTATGATTGTTTGTTATAAAGTTGATGGTCTCATGCGATAAAATACAGCAAAGGGACCATGGCCACTATGCTTTTGTATTTCAAAGCTGTTGATGGTCTCATGCAATTAAATACACCAAAGACCAAAACCACTATGCTTTTATGTTTCATAATTGTTGATCGTCTCATAAAATAGAATAAAATAAATACATCAAAGTGACCACGACCACTAGGATTCTGTATTTCAATGTTGCCGATGGTCTCAAACATTAAGAGTATACCAAAGAGACCAATGCCACTATTAAAATGTGTTGTAACGTTGTTGATGGTCTCATACAATAAAATACATCGAAGAGACCACGGCCACTAGGATCTTGTAAATCTGTTGATGTTCTCATGCAATGAATAACACCAAACAGAAAACGGCCACTATGATTTTATGTTTCAAAGTTGTTGATGGTCTCATGCGATAAAATACAACAAAGAGACCACAACCACAATACTTCTGTGTTTCAATGTTGTTGATGGTCTCATGCATTAAAGTATACTAAAGAGAACAAGGCCACTTTATTCTGTGTTGTTGTTAGGTTTCTGATGGTCTCATGGACTAACATACACCGAAGAGACCACGGCAACTATGATTCTTTGTTCTTACTGAAAAGCTGTTTTCATGCAATGAATAACACCAAAGTGCTCACGCAACTATGATTTTGTGTTTCAAAGTTGTTGATGGTCTCAAGCAATAAAGTACAAAGAAGAGAACACAAGCACAATGATTGCGTTGTTACGTTGTTGGTGGTCTCTAGCAATAAAATGCCTAGAAGATAACACGACCACTATGATTCTGTGTCTCAACGTTGTTGATGGTCTCTTGCAGTAAAATATGCTGAAGAGACCACGGCCACTATGATTCTTTGTTGTCACAGAAATGATGTTCACGTGCAATTGATACCAACAAAGTGACCACGCAAATGTGATTTTGTGTTTCAAAATTGTGGATGGTCTCATGCAAGAAAATACAACGAAGAAAGCACAATCACAATGATTCTGTGTTGTAACATTTTTGATGGTTATAGCAATAAAATGCCTAGAAAATATCATGCCCATTATGATTCTGTGTTTCAACGTTGTTGATGGTCTCTACTATGATTCTGTGTTTCAACGTTGTTGATGGTCTCTTGCAATAAAATATACTGAAGAGGCCACAGCTTCTGTGATTCTGTGTGGTAACCTTTATGGTCTCTTACAATAAATTGGAGCGAAGAGACCATGGCCATTATGTTTTATATATTGAGAGGTTGATGGTCTCATGCGATAAAAAAACAGCGAAGAGACCAAGGCCACTATGGTTTTGTGTTTCAAAGTTGTTTATGATCTCATGCAGTAAATTACACCAAAGAGACCACGACCATTAGGATTATGTGTTTCAATGTCGCCGATGGTCTCAAACATTAAAGTATACCAAACAGAAAAAATGGCACTAAAATCGGCGCGTTGTAACGTTGTTGGTGTAATAAAATACACCGAAGAGACCACAAACCACAATAATTTGTGTTGTAACGTTGTTGATGGTCTCTAGCAATAAAATACACCTAAGGTACCATGACCACTAATATTTTATGTTTCAAAGTTGTTGATGGTCTCGTGCAATAAAATACGTTGAAGAGACCACGACCACTTTTATTCTTCGTTTCAAAATTGTTGATGGTCTCATGCAATAAAATACACAGAAGAGACCACGACCACAATAATACTGTGTTTCCAGTTTGCCGATGATCTCGTATAATAAAATTCATTTAAGTGGCCACAGCCTCTATAATTCTGTCTTATAACCTTATCGATGGATTATGCAATAAATTACACCGAAGAGACCGCAGTTATTATAATTATTTGTCCCTAAGTTTTCAATGGTATCCTGCAATCTCAGCTGATTTTATTGCAAGAGACTCCAGCAACGTAAAACGACCTAAATATTTAGATCAAGCATGTGTAATAAATTACAATACTAATAAATACTGATTCGTTTATTTGAATACTTAAACTACCTTTAACTTTATTGTCTGTATTATATGAAGTTAACAGTGTGTGTGTCTTTCTCTCTTCTCCGTCATTCTTTTTATACCTTCCCTCCCTTTTCTTGACAACCCTTTTCTCCCGCACCCGGAATCCCAGGTAATATAAATATTCATTATTTTAAATTCTGTCAAAACTGATTGTCTAGAATCTTTTCCTAACCCCGTTAAGTAGGTACGAGTACCGTTGGGTAATAAGTACCGGCGCATAGTCCGGGATTTACTAACGTTACCGCTTACATGAGACCATGGTCTCTTAGGATTTTTTTAGAAGGTAAAATACCTCTTGAAACAGCGGAAGGGAGAGAATGACCGTAGAAAATATTTCATGATCAATCTCCACGAAAGAATGTTGCCGACATTGAGGGACGCCCAGTATGAAAATAAAAAAAAAAAACAACCTTAAACTGGATTTCTACGCATCAATACCTGATAGTGCGCAGAAATTCTTACAATGTCCTGTTCTCCACTCCGATCAGTCTGCAGATTTTTTTTCTCTCGGGATTAAATTCTCGTCGAATAAAAATTAGACCACTCCATTCTGCGAGCAGGAACTGTTTACACATTGACGGTGCGGGATCAAATGAAACGAGGCTAAGTTGCAGACTAGAAAAATATCACGTGACGTCGGGAGCAACTGGAATATTAATGAGTAGGCGGGGTCTTATCTGAACTGGTTCCCGGTGGCCAGGCTTACAAGATACGTATTGAACCGTTTCAAACGGGTATCAGTTCTTTATTTGGAAGCAAGCGACTCGAAACAACGCCTCCAATGGGAGCTTTTGAAATTTATGGGATGACGTCATAGAGGTACATGTAATATGGTAATAAGCTTTGTTAACGCTTAACATGCTGTGAAGAAAAACTAAGCAGAGAACATTTTTAAGTGTTTTTTTCGTATTTTCCCAGAAACAAGGCAGATATTTCATGCAAATTAGAGACTTTGCTAGAAATGGATAAAATGCCTGTTTTACTTTCGACATCTTTCAGAAAGTCGTTTTCTACTTGGCGTTTTATACAGTAGTATTTGCAAACGTTTGCCATGCTTTTAATGCAAAACCGTTTGACAATATATACACTAATCTAGCCATTGGTTAAAAAAAAAATCAAATATTTTCATTTTCTCTATTAAAATGACTGCAAATAAAAGGTAACTTGGAGCCAGATTTTCTACATTTATTCTGAAATTTTCACAAAATCGTTTTGAAAAATCAGCAGCTAGTAAATCAAATTCAGCAAAGAAAAGTAAGAAATATTTTCTTCGACAAAAATTCAGAAAAAAATCACTTTTCTATAGAATTTACGTAGGTCAGACCAACCTTTGGCTGTAAATTTAATTTTAGGGTACATATTTGAAAACAAAACAGAAAAGATGGATTCTGGAACAAACTCACGCCTGCCAAACGAATGAATGTTTAACCATCGGTTAAGAACATGAAACAATATTAAAGAGCGACATCGGTAAGGTATTCGAAGACTCAAAAAAAAAAAAAAAAAAAAAAAAGGTAAACAAACTTTGCATTTTCTGTGTTTCATGAGCGATATAAATGTTTTGAGAAATTATTTGAAAAACGGGGAATTACATTCAACATCCCATTGATATCGGCGTCTGTGGAATAAATTTCGGACTATCTACTTCACGCATATTGGTAGACTGGCTCCAGTCTTTTTTGTTTTATATCTATTTCTCTCTTTCTCTACATTATTTTTTTTTTAATCATGATCCTCTTTAATCCAACTTCAAGTTACCTATGGCTGAACTTTCTTTCTAGCCAAGGGACTGAAGTAACTAAAAATTCTATAAGCTATACAAGTGTTGTGTCCCCTCAAACAAAAAAGAAGAAAAAGAAAGACAAGAAAAATAAAGAAATGGTCTGAGGCCAGACTAGCATATTGGTTGAATCATTTTTCGCGTGCTGAAGGTGTACCGTAAGCCACAAAAAGCACGCGAAATCCGTGGTGTTTAGTGTCCTTTGTTCAAGAAGTTCAGCATATCATCACGCTAGACACGTATGATTATTTGTGTTACGGATATTTTGGTTGTCAATGCAACATGTTGAGAAATCGCCACGGGAAGGTAAATTCGTGAAGTAGGTGAATAAGCAAAGTTTATTTTTATTATTCATTGTTTTCTTTGTATTTATTTATTTTTTTTTTTTTTTTTTTTTACATAGGTTTTGTTTTCTAAAGAAGTATTTCTTTGAACAAGGGAAACACACAAATATTTATCTTCAAAAGTTGCTTGTGGGACGTAACTTATAATAATAATACAATAAAAAATAAACGCATTTTGCTAATTTCGAGGGCGGGATTTCTTCTTCTATTTTCTTTCTTTTTTTGCAAAAGTAAAACTGAGAAATATGTCGCTTACCTGAATTTAGTTTAATACTTCTTCCACAAAAAAAGAAATAACGTATTTAGATAATGTTGAATACAAAACTAGGCTTCTCTAACTTCTCCCAATCAAGTAACGCTCCGGTCAGAATGATTTCAAATATATGGGCAGCTATCACGTGAAGCCGGGGTATTAGGAAAAAAAGGTCTGTGGGGCAGAGACCTAATTATGACTGCGCGTCTCTAACTTTTGTTCAACAACTGAACTTAAATTAAAAGTCGACAGAATATGTTAATGTAAACCTGTTCAAACTGCCCGGATACGCAAGCTGCCCAGAGCCACTGACGCATAGACCGGACTAAGAGTCCTTTTCCCATGGCGCGATACATCGATCAAGGACGTTTAAATATACATATCACCTGACAGATCATGCGAAGCCGGGGTATCAAAAAATGGTGTACCTTCGAATGGTGAAGACCCAACTATTAATTACTGTGCGTCTCTAAATCTTGCTAAACAACTCAACTTCGATTAAAAGTCGATAGAATATAATGATGGTGTAAACCTTGTCAAAACTGCGTGGATCGACAGGCTGGTCAGAAACACTGCTGTCGTATAGACTGGACAGATTCCTTTTCCTATGGCGAGATATAGTGGGTATGTAAAATGTTAATAATAGATCTGGAGAGTATTGGAGAATCACCTGTTTGTACCCAATGGAAAATTTAACGGCCCGTAGACTGGCTCCAGTCTTCAGCGACTAAATATTTATTCATAGAATCCTGTTTAATACATCTACTTAAATAAGACCAAAATAATAACTTGATTATAAAGACTGGTCACTTGAATTCACTATCAGAGAGAAAAAATTCGTTTCATTTGATTTTAAAGGTACAGATCAGTTGCGTAGCCAGCACGGAATTATTTTACGCACACCGACCTAGGAAAAATTTTAAAAGATTCTCCCTAGCGTGCGGGCACTCAACGTTGAGACAGTATCGCATCAACGATGCAATGCCATGATATTGCATCGACGTTAATGCGAACGACGTTGTATATAGAGGATATTCAAATGTTTGGAGTGAATATGACTTTTATTTCATCTCGTGAAGTGAAAAAATGTATATTTCATTGGTGCCTTCGGCACTCATGAAATATACATTTTTCGTGAAGTGAAAAAATGTATAATTCATTCGTGCCTTCGGCACTCATGAAATATACATTTTTTCACTTCACTCGATGAAATAAAAGACATATTCACGACAAACATTTGAATTTTCTTTTTATTATATACATCACTTTCGATAGAAGAGATGCAAATCTTGCATTTGCAAGGGGAAGTCTGACACGCAGTTTTGTCCCTTGGCGGTGACATATAAGAACCGCATAACATTAGTTAGAATGTAAGGAACATGTTCGTATCAAAATTATTTTGATTTGCCGAAACTTTTTGTTTTTTGTTTTCACCAGCGTTTTACATGTTAAGCACTGAGCGTCGACGCCGTGACGTTCATGTTTTGTTGGGTGACGTTAGTTATGATGTCAGAAACGCGCATTGGCGTGTAAACAATAAAATAAAAAGAAAGTTTACCCTTTTTCAGTGAATACCATAAAAAATTCCATCCCGTGTAATGAAAACATTCAAATTTTCACTCGTGCATAATGACCATTAATGTAAATAAGAAAAAAAGTAGTTCCAGACCATATATTTTTCACTGCTCAGAGGAGTGAAAATATGTTTTATATTTTCACTAGTGAAAATATAACTTTTTCGAAATATGCATTTTATTTCATTAATAATTCTCTATCTTTCATTACTTTGTATATAATAAAAATGTCATATGCCCACTGGGTTAAGAATAGCCCCTATTTTGGAAGTAATAAGGGAGCGACCATTCGATTTTTTGTGGTGGAAGGGTGTGGGGTAGGGTGGGAAAGGGAGAGGGCGGGAAGATTTTGTGAAATAAAAAAAAGGACCCTCTTTTGCCCGCAAAAAAAAAAAAAAAAAAAAATAGCTAGGACCAGGGTAAATGTGTTTGTACGCTTCGAAACAACGTGAATGAAAAGACAGGCTCGGGTCGCGGAAGAAAAAGAATTCCAGGCCCGAACCCCCACCCCTCCCACCTATGCCCCATCCCCCGGTTCGTTAGTATTTCCTTAAAGAACAGCCCCTGTCGTAAAGAAACAAAATATTTTCCTTACGTTGACGTTTCTTTATTTGCAAATAATAATGTTTTTGTTAATCATGTTACGTACATGCATAATGTGCGTTATCAGAGCTACGCAGATATTGTAGTTTTGATGCAGTCGTTGTTTAATAGACCTTTTCCACATTGTTATCTCCCTTACCGAGCGTTCTTCAATTAAAATCGACTAATGTCAGTCTAAGCCCCCGGGATAGTGTCAATACTGCGCATGGGGGTGGTCGGGTGGTGCGAAGGTGCTGTGTATCTTACATCACTGGGGCGTCCAACTGATATTGGCTTACAGTTGGGCAAGGCCTGCTATCCTTGTAGTGGGTAAGGGTAGAGGGGGGATGTTTTTATTTCTTCTGTTTCTTCACTTTCATTCCTGTTCCTCTTTCTTCCCTGTCCCTCTCTTTCATCTCCTCTACTCTCTCTTCTTATCTATTTTCTCCCTTTCTCTGGGAGACGACACAAAATGACCCTCAAGGGTTGACGTGTCGTTAAACCCCAACACAATCAATCAATACTGCGCACATGATCTCGAGCGGTGAACTAACACACTTTTTTTTTTTTTTTTTTTTTACACTTTTACCTGGACAGGCTTAGTCCTTAAGTGGTTAACTCGGACCCCTTCAATACCCGGTATTGAATAAACCACAACATTTTGCCTTGATCTGTGAAACAATCTGCCTTCAAGTCAACAACGAAATATACACCGTAGAGGAGAAGAACTCTATAAGTATTTATATGCTTTCGTTCTAATCCTATATCGTTTGTATGTCAAATTTGTTACTTTGTTGTACTTGTATTATGCAATAAAATATGTTTAAACCAATACCCGGTATTGATGGGTCCGAGTGGTTAACCATTTCTCTGTGCGAATGCTTTTGCCAGTAACTTACAAATGTCCTCTTGAATCACGGTGTGTTGTGGTGTGTGTGTGTGGGGGGGGGGGGGGGGGGGGTCGGGGGATGGGGGTGGAATAACCGTTATGTGACCGAGCTGGGTTCGACCTTGCGATTCCTATCATACATTTACAAGATAAAAGAAAAAATCTCCCTACATTATCCTTTTATCGTATTTGGAGGAAATCCCTGCGGACTCAAGAACGTGTTCGACTCATCCGTGGTAAACGAGCCATCGGGGTTCGAGCCACAGAAGTTCTACTGTAATAATAATAATAATAATAATAAATCAAAGGGGCATAACTTTGCTGGTATTTGGTGAACTGTAACCTCTGGGTCCAAGCAGGCCCAGAAATTTAGGAGGTGACTTCTCCCTCCTGGGAAAATAGGGAGAAGTTTGCTGAGTCTAGGGAGAAGTGGTTTCGGACGGAGGGCGGTCGACAGAAGCATGGCTATACTATAAGCTCATATGAGAATCTGGCTGATTTGTTTTTCCTATGCTTCAATATCTGACCAAACAATAACAGTATTTGACAAAACAGAAACAAAACAAAAATAAACAACAGCAACAAAAATAAAAGAATAAAAAATAATAATAATAAAAAAAAAATGTTTTTTTGTTTTTTTTTTGTTTTTTGTTTTTTTATATACTGATTTTGTTTTTGTACTTCAAGGGAGGCAACTCAGAAGAGTATTAAAATCCAAAAACAATTATAAGTTTTTATATTAGTCAAGCTTCTTAATTCTATATCATTTAATAAACGCATTCATAAAGATTTCATAATGGCAACATTTCTATTAAAGAAGAAAAAAAAATAACAATAAAAAAAAATAAATAAATAAAAAATAAATAACTTGCCCCTATGGCCATAACTTTAGTTATTTACAAAAAAAAAAAAAAAAAAAAAAAAAAAAAAAAATAGACCTATTATAAAATAAAATTTGCTTACTGTTAGCTCTAAACAATATGTTGCTCACATCATGGTGTAATTATTTACAAAGTTTCAGCTTGATTGGATGCAGACTATGGGAGGATAAGACGAAAAAAAAATGCAGAAATTTTCAGACATAACTCTGAGCACTAATAACTGGTGGACTGTAACCTCGAAACATTAATACGCTGCTCCACATCATGGCCAATAAATCACAATAACTCAAGTTTCAGCTTGATCGGAGTAAACTGTAGGAGGAGTTAGCCGGAAACGAAAAGTGTACGGAAATTTTCAAAGGGGCATCACTCTCCCAATATTTAGTGTACTGTAACCTAAAAAAAAATATGCGCTGTTACACATCATCGCGTAACTACTTACGAAGTTTCAGTTTGATCGGTTGTAAACTGTAGGAGGAGATAGCCAGTTCTGACAAAGATTATTTACAGAAATTTTCAAAGGGACATAACTCTGCTAATATTTGGTGGACTGTAACATTGAAACAATATGCGCTGCTCATATCAGGATCTAACTATAAATCAAGTTTCAGCTTGATCGGATTTAAAGTGTAGGAGGAGTTAACCGCAAAAGTTTACAGAAATATTCAACGGGGCATAACTCTGCTTATAGTTTGTGGACTGTAACCTCGAAACAATATGCACTGCTCCACATCATGGTCTGACTATATACCAAGTTTCAGCTTGATCGGATATAAACTATAGGAGGAGTTAGCCGGAAACGAAAAAAAGTAACGAACAGACGGACGGACGGACTGACTGACGGATGTTTTCTGCCCTGGATTGTGTTGTTCAATCGCGACATGAGCCTGCCTTCTTCATTCACGTTTTTACAAAACGTACAATAACATTTACCCTGGTCCTGGCTATTTTTGGTGGAGGCGCGCGCGCGCGTTTGCGTGTGTGTGTATGTGTGTGTGTGTGTGTATTAGGTGTTGGGGTATGTGTGTGTGGGGACGGGGGGAGGGAAGGGGGAGGCGAAAAGGGGGCAAAAGAGAGTCCTGGATTTTTTCTCAAAAAGTCACCCGCCCCCAACCCACCCTCCTCTAAAATCAAATGGTCGCTCCCTAATGAGAGACAGACAGATAAATAGCAGGAAAAGAGGTACGCCGATCTTTCAGCCGTTGGCCAGCTTCTTTTTTTTTTTTATCTTACATTGTCGGTCAGTTTCCCCTTTAAAGGGTACCGTAAGGTATGAAGGCACTCTCACGAAGGCACCCTCACGTGTCCGGGATTAATAGACAGGGAGAGACACACAGGCAGAGAGCTGGGAGACAGTTGGAAGGATGATAGGGTAAGAAAGAGATGGAAAGACAGGACAATGTAGTGCGGATACACGCCCCACGCAGCCACGCCTCGCGCCCTCCCCGACACAATCCCAGAGGATTTTGAAGGGTATAGAGTTTAGATTTTTTTTGAACCTACAGACAAAGAACCGTGGGGGGGGGAGGCGGAGGGGGAGGGGGAAGGTGTGGTAAATTGGGGGTAAATGTGGTACGGGTATGCGAGCCAGTACTTCGAAACCTACCCCGTTCATATTACTCGCCTTTGAAAAAATGAATCCATTCATATCCTTGATCGTCCAAAATGTTGACCCATTTATATACTGCTCTGATTTTTATACTCATTTATTGCTGGTAGTTAGACAAATATAGCAGTCATTTCATTGAATATCAAGTGAAATAGCAGCCGTAACAAATCTCTGAGCGAATATATATATATATATATATATATATATATATATATATATATATATATATATATATATATATATATATATATATATATATATATATATACGCATTTACCGGGATGTCTGAAAAGTGGGCCTTTCACATACGAATCAAGAAAAATCGGATCATTCATAAACTTTTTTTTTTTTTAAAGAGGGGTAATTATATACCTGGCAGCGCTGAAAAAGGGGGCCATTCGGCATCACATCCGTTCTATACTATATATAGGAAGTTACCCGCCCCCCATCCCCCACCCCCACCCCCACCCCTCGAGGATCAGAGTGGCAATGTTTATAGCCATCTCTAAAACCTTACTCAAAATCATTCACATTCTTTCTCAACTCTTGCCAAAAATAAACACTATCTGTCATAATTTCACATATGCACTAATATCTTGACATTTGTAATTGCGATTTTATCAGTCAGAAAGTTTCCACCGATTATGTGATGTCGCAGTCACTCGATTCTCATGACATATCTATTAACTATTAAACTTTGGTCTTGATTCATCGCCCACATAAACATGTATAAACCAAAGTACATTGTGAAGTCAAAGTACATTGTTCAAAGTTATAGAGAAATATTTTAAGCTTGTAAAATGATTATGTTTTGTAGCTAGAACAAAACTTTACTAACAATATCACTCTTTCTCACTATATTACGATCCTTCAACAGCCTTTCGATTATGTCAGGCCTTGTGTATTTTTTCAACAATGTATCATTTATAATGAGGCTGTATAGCCCAACTGTTACAATATGTCCTTCTATTAATCTGTTTGCTTACTTCTGTTAATATCTGTTCTCACAACTTATGCATAAGCAAATCAAAAAGACATCGTTTGTGTTGAGGTTTTACGGCCCAGTCAACCCAATTGGGTCATGTCGAGCGCGGTCAGTTTACCTAACCACACGTTTACTGGGCAGGCTTAGTCCTCTAAGCGGTTAACCAGTATTGCGCACATTATTCTTTCGCCAGAAACTGACAACTGCCCTTCTTGAATTAGCCTGGGTCGGAGCATCAGTATTAAATTAGATCCATCAGATAATGTTAGCTGCATAATTAATTGTAATCCATAATCTTATCATGACCCGTTAATCACTTTGCTAAATATTTTTTACCAAGAAAATAGAAAAAAATAAAGAAGGAAAAAATGATTAGATTGGAAACCAGGCTATTCTTGAATCAGCGGAAGGGAGAGAATGACCGTAGAAAATATTTCATGATCAATCTCTACGAAAGAATGTTGCCGACCTCGGCGGGGACTGAATCCGCGACCTCCTGGTCTCCAGTCGGACGGTGCATCCAGCTGAGCCACCGAGGCCGGCTCTCCTATGCAGTGATACGTTATCAGAAAATGCACTGTTAAGGGATCAGCCATTTATTTTTCTGCGCGTGAGGTGGGAGCTGGGCGGGGAATGGAATGGAGTGTGTGTATATGTGTGTGTTTGAGTGTGTGTGTGTGTGTGTGTGTGTGTGGAGGCGGGCGGGGGGGGGGGGAATAAGTCCAGCATACAAAAACTCAAAGTGAGAGAGAGAGAGAGAGCGTGCAAGCTGACGGAGAGCAGATACAGAGAGAGTGGAAAACAGACAGACAGGTAGACTGGCTCCAGTCTCCAGTGACAAAATATTTTTTTCTTATAATCCTGTTTGATAATCCACTAAGATAAAACCAAAAAATATCATGACTTTATAGTCATGATCTTACTTTGGTTTTATTTTAGTGGATTATTAAATAGATTATAAGAAAAAAAAATATTTTGTCACTAGAGACTGCAGCCAGTCTTACAGACAGGTTAAACAGCAGAGAGAGAGAGAGAGAGAGAGAGAGCACGCAGACGGACGGAAAGCAGGCATAGAAATAGTGGACAGAAGGCAGACAGGTTAGAGAGAGAGAGAGAGAGAGAGAGAGAGAGAGAGAGAGAGAGAGATCACGCAGACAGACAACCAATAATTTAATAGTAAATAACCGTACTTACAAGATTAAAAAATCATATTGTATAAGAGAAGATTTTAGTTCCTGAAATTCCACTTTCAAAACATAGTGTTGCCAAATTAATTTTCTTGCTTAGTAGATAGATATTGTCATCATGGAAAAAAAAAAAAAAAATAATAATAATAATAATAAAAAATAAGAAGATGGACAAGATGGCCGTGTATCGCTCAACTGATTAACAGATAAATTGGCCTTTCGGTTCAGGAGAAGTGCAAAATAGATTTCGAGGATAGCGGCCACGACGCCACCTTGTATTTCTGATCGGAACGTTTCTAGCTCTTTTTTTTTTTAATTTATAAGGCACCCTGATGCTTCCTACCAAGTTTGGAGTCAGTTGGCCTTTCGGTTCAGGAGGAAAAGCGAAAAATAGATTTGTATGATGGCAGCCATGGCGGTCATCTTGGATTTCCGATCAGAATGATTTTAGCTATTTTGTTCTACTAGTCACTCCGATGCTTCCTATCAAGTCAACTCGTTCTCATTTTGGTCAATTCGTACTCATCGATTTGGTCAATTCGTACTCACTGTTCGGTCAATTCGTACTCATTCTGGTCAATTCGTCCTCCTTTTGGTCAACTCGTACTCATGTTTTTGGTCAGTTCGTTCTCATTTTGGGACCTCTATTTTGGGATATATGCATCAATGGGCCATGAATGATCTCATCCATCCGTGCGTCCGTACGCACACAGACACATTAAAGCTTACACAACTTGAAAAGATAAATCATCTTTTCATCCTATTAATAATCCACCATTTAATAGTGGCGATCCACTTAAGACAACCAGATTGGTCCAAATTGTTACATTCCTGATAGTTGACAAATTATGCAGTAGAAGATCGCCGCAATAATCCACCATTTAATAGTGACGATCCACTTAAGACAACCAGATTGGTCCAAATTGTTACATTCCTGATAGTTGACAAATTATGCAGTAGAAGATTGCCGCAATAATCCACCATTTAATAGTGACGATCCACTTAACACAACCAGATTGGTCCAAATTGTTACATTCCTGATAGTTGACAAATTATGCAGTAGAAGATTGCCGCAATAATCCACCATTTAATAGTGACGATCCACTTAACACAACCAGATTGGTCCAAATTGTTACATTCCTGATAGTTGACAAATTATGCAGTAGAAGATTGCCGCAATAATCCACCATTTAATAGTGACGATCCACTTAACACAACCAGATTGGTCCAAATTGTTACATTCCTGATAGTTGACAAATTATGCAGTAGAAGATCGCCGCAATAATCCATTGTATTTATTTAAATACATGTATTTTTGTTACATTTCTATGCACATGATAATTATGTACAACAATCAAAGGAAAACGAGTTTAATTGGTTATGTAGTGTTTTTTTTTTTCTTTCTTTCATTCCTCTTAGATTAAAATCTTAAAAAAGTAATTTAATAGAATTTCTCATTTCTTTAGTTTCCGTTATATTTGGATTTTTTTTTCTTTCGATTTTAGCAGAGCTTCAGATGAGATGTCATGGCGTGGTTCCCGTCCGTTAACTTTTCTATTTTACGCAATAAAGTCCACGGTTTAAAACCGATTCTTTTGAAATTTGTTTGTGCCATTATAAGGATTAACCCTATGGAAAATGAAGATATCCGACGAACTTATTTTTTTTATTATTATTTTTATTAATTTGTTCCTCCTTTACGTAATCAAGTCCACAATTTTCATCCGATTCTTCTGAAACTTGACAGATTGTTTGTATCATTGTAAAAACTGACCCTAATGAAAATGGAGAAATCCACTAAACATTATGGGAAAAGGGCCCTTTTAATTTATCTTTTATCTATTTATTTATGTTTCTCATTTACGCGATTAAGTCCACGGTTTTCGTTCATTTTTTTTGAAACTTGCACAGAGAAGTTCTATCATCATAAACATCAAGCCTATTGAATGTGAAGAAAATCCGTCAAACATTTTGGGAAAAGGAACCATATCAATTTTTTTTTCTTGTGTACGCGATGAAGTCCACATTTTTTATTCAATTATTTTGAAACTTGCTCAAATTGTTTGTATCACATAGACATTAACCCTATTGAAAACGAAGAAAATCTGTTCAATAGTTTAAGAAGAAGAGACATTTGAAATTTTGAATTTTCCTATTGTATATACAACAGTCATTTACAACTTGAGGGTCGTGGGTTCAATCCCGGTGGAGCCAAGAAATAAAATCATTTTATTTCTTTATTACTTCGTTCATCACTATGTCATTTTATCATGAAGTACTTGAACTCCCTACAGAATTGAAGAAAAATCGGATATTGACTTTGGGAAAGGGAGGGTTTTTTTTTTTTTTTTTTTCTAAATAGTGTTTGTTTTCCCTGTATAGGTTTTTGGACGAATTACTGATTAGGGTCGTTATAAATATGGCTATGTACAATTCCAATTGGCGGCAAGTTTTTTCTTGCTAAACTGGCCAAATAACCTAATGTCATGACGAGGTTCCCATTTGTCCTTGCATCCATCCCTCTTTGCACCTGTTGTCTGTACCTCATTATATCATTTACTCCTGATGCAGGGAAGGCTTTAATCTATTACCAAACTACGAATTGTAAACTATTGTAAGATTATGCTGACAACAAAATAAAATAGTTTACAGACAGGGTAGCAAACAATGTGGGATAAGGTAAAATTGCACGTTATTAGCGGTTTATCATTGTCATGCAATGTTTTGAACAGAACTCTACCGCAGACACATTGAACTTTGGTGATGTTTGGTAAGAGATTAATGTTTATTAAGATTTATTCAGTACTCTATTCATGAAAACATAAGTGTTGTAGAAATTGTTAATAATAAGCGATTTTCCCATTTGTGAAATTTGTTTTTCATGCAGTGTAATGACACAATATGATATTCACATTATTATCGATAGTTCCCTCTTTTTGGTTGGAGTCATGAAAATTGTATGAGAGGTTATTCAAAACATTTCTCATGTGGAAACAGTCTTTTACCTGCAAAGAATTTTTATCGGTGATGAAAACCGAAAAAAAAAAGTCACTGTACTTGCTAGCAGAGCGATTCAGACCCTTAGGGGCCTTTTGGTCTTTCTTGATTTTCTTTCGAATAAGTCGATTGCAACGTGAGATAAAAGGAAACCAACTTTTATCGGCAATCAATAAAAAATAACTACTTGTTTATTAACTTAAGTTGATTTATTTCTGTTATATTGTTGATGTTTTTCTTTCTTTCTATCTTTCTTTCAAAGATTAAAAGCTAGAAAAGTGAACTGATTCGAATTTCTCATGTAACATTTCTTTTTTTTGTTATATTTGGGTGTTTTCTGTTTTGTTATCTTTCAATATTTCCTTCGAAATTAGTCGATTTTAGAGTGAGAACGAATTGACCAAAACGAGACCGAATTGAGCAAAGTGAATACGAATTGACCTAATGACTACGAATTGACCGAAGAAAAATTTTATGAGTACATAATGACAGAAAAATGGGTACGAGTTGACCAAAATGAGAGCGAATTGACTTGTACGAATTGACTTGGGAACGAACCCCTGGGTCCAATGGAGACCATCTCCACTTGCGTTAAATAAACGCATACATTCATTCAAAGCGCGTGAATCATTTGAAAGAAGTATATGAGAATATTCCTTTCGTTTCTAATAGCGTTAACGCTTAGCATGCTGGGTAAAATTTTGAGCAGACGGAATTTTGAAATATGTTTTTCTTATTTTTCCCTGACATCACGAGAACATGCCTATATAATATTGACCCCATTAAACCCCACTTTTATATGGTAAAACTAGGGTTTACAGGGGTATACATTAATTTTCTTATTTCTGCTAAAAAACATAGATTGTGGTACTCGTTAGAACCGCCTCGCCGAGGCGATTCTAACGAGTACCCACAATCTAAGTTTTGAGCAGAAATATGAAAAATATCAGAGTTTTTTTTATCTGAAAATGTTCAGTTTTTGGAGGTGAAATTTTCTATACATTTGAATAGGCGTGTTTTCGTAATGAAACAGGATTTGAGATGTCATGCAAATCTCTGGAACAAATCATTTTCAGATTAATCTCTCGAATAGATACAAAATCATTCTTACCAATAAAAATAAATAAATGAATGAAACATATTGCATTACGAAAACATGCCTATTCTAATATACTGAAAATTTTACCACCAAAAAATGAAAATTTTCAGATAAAAAATTCTGATATTTTTCATAGTGTATACCCCTGTAAACCCCAGTTTTACTATATAAAAGTTGGGTTTACGGAGCTCAAAATTGTATAGTGTTTGCGTGATGATATGACAATTTACAGATAAAAAATATTTAAGAACATTTTGATTAAAAAATAATTTCGGGTCGGTAAATATAGTTTGTCTCTGCTGAAATAGCCCCGAGAGTGGCATAGATTAAATGTGTTCTTAACAAAGGTGTTGACTGAGGATCGAGCCAGCAGATGTCATTAATGAGATTATAACGCAGGAGATTATCACACCTCGTAAATGTGCCCACTGAATTTAAACATAGGCAGACAAAACATTACTTACATTATATATATATATTATGGTATTTATTTATATAAAATATGTTTTAGCATTTTTTTTATTTACAGATAGTATGTTTGTATTAACTATGCCTATGTGGGAACTGAAAAGGCCCAGACCAGCATGTGCAATCTTTCCTTACCCACAGATCGCCAATCCAGTATACAGATTAGACAGTGCTTTTACTAAAACTACAAGAACATGCATAGGATTATGCGGTCTTTCAATAAGTCAACATCAGGTGTAAAGATGTCTTCTCGTCACAGGGTCGGGTCCATTAACCTACTTTACATAACAGTTTGCAATTTTCACACATTCATAGAAAACAAAATTGACTTGTTGAAGAGAAATGTAAGGTAAAAAGTAAGGGTGGGAACGTTTAGGTTTAATATGGTAATTCAAATTTATCCAAAATATCCCATAAAAATGAAATTTTGAGCCAAAGGAGGTTTGTCTGAACCCCGGACGCCACCCCCCCGCCCCCCCCACCACCACCACCACCCCCTCTGAATTCGCCTCTGGAGCATATTATGCATACG
This sequence comes from Anodontia alba, assembly GCA_964016985.1. Classification (NCBI taxonomy): domain Eukaryota; kingdom Metazoa; phylum Mollusca; class Bivalvia; order Lucinida; family Lucinidae; genus Anodontia; species Anodontia alba. The sequence continues at coordinate 40,198,186 of OZ024838.1, read as the reverse complement.
TTTTTAGGCATTTATTTTGTCCAGACCAACCTGCGCACTTTATATAGTAACTACAGTATCATTCAGTTTTGACGACGTCTATTTTTGTAGCAAGTTCGCAATTGTAGCAACACGAACTTCTAAACGTTTATTTTCCGTATGTGTTAGAATGATCATGTACCACAAGCACAAGCCTGCATTACTTGAGCACTGAAAGCAGTGACGTGTGTTTTGTGAGGTAGTACGCAAACAACAACAACTAGGAACACGAACAGTGCATATAAACACCCCGATAAGGACACTCAGCATATTTTATTAGTAACCAATCCATATACAGTCTGATCTAAGCCGTTACGCTCTTTTTACTTGTATACTTGGTGAACAATCAGCATATATTGACCAAGTCGCACATCATTCCATAGCGAAAATTAGAGAGAGAGAATCACAATGTCGAGATAACTTGCGGTCCATAACGACTGAAACAAATGGCCCATTTGTGGACTGGACTATGTTTCAAAATGTTTTTCATTGGTGATGATAATGACAAAGTAGACTCAGAATGCCATTTTTATTGGTATGACCAGCCAATCAACATCTTTGAGCTAAATGTTATTTCAATTACACACATACTGATAAATGCTTAAACATCAAAGAATACTATACATCATCCATCCATGTAAAAAGAAGTTACATAATTTCTAGGACCCCGTCTTTCGGGGGAAAAAATACACATGACTGTAAATAGCCATTTTAACGTTTTTTGGCTAATGACAGTTGACTGTAAATAGCCAATTCAACATTTATTGGCTATTTACAGTTGACTGTAAATAGCCAATGTAACGTTTTTTATGGCTATTTATAGTCAACTGTAAATAGCCAATTGAACATTTTTTGGCCATTTACAGTTGACTGTAAATAGCCAATTTAGGTTGTTGTTTTTTTGGCGGGAGGGCGGGGGGGGGGGGGTGGGGGGTTATTTACAGCCGACTGTAAATAGCCACTCCGATTATTTTTATGCACACAGACCTAGGAAATTTTTTTTAAAAAAATCTCCCTAGTATCGATTCTAAATAGGGACTCCTCTTAAAGGTAAGAATTTGCTTTCAGAGGGAGCAAATTCTCTCCTTTCCCTGTGGGAACACAACGCTGAGACAATGTCGCATCAACGATGTAATGCCATGATGTAATGCCATGATGTTGCATCGACGTGGCTGCGACGACCTTGTATAAACGTCATATGCCCGCTGGGTTAAGAATAGCCTCTATTTTGGAAGCAATAAGGCCGGAGCGACCATTTGATTTTTTTTGGGAGGGGGGAGAGGGAGCGTTGGGGTAGTGGGGGAGAGGGAGATGGCGGGAAGATTTTGTTTAAAAAAATCAGGACCCTCTTTTTCCCGCAGAAATAGCTAGGACAAGGGTAAATGTTTTTGTACGCTTTGTAAACACGTGAATATAAAGACAGGCTCGCGTCGCGGAAGAAAAAAAAAAGTCCAGGTCCAAACCCCCACCCCGCGCCTCCCCCCCCCCCACACACACACCCATAAAAATCAAATGGTCGGTTACCGCCCCCACCCCACCCCTCCATCAAGAATTTCCTTTAAGAACAGTCCCTATGGTAAAAAAAGGCAAAAATATTTTCCATACTTTGGTGTTTGTTTATGCAAATAAATAATATTTTTGTAAATCATGTTACGCACATGCATAATGTGCTTTATGAGTACTACGTCTATACAGATATTGTAGTTTTGACGCAGTCATTGTTTAATAGACCTTTTTTTACATTGTTATCACCCTTCCCGGACGCTCTTCAATTCAAAATCGACTAATGCCAGTCTAACCACCCCGGATATTATTGTGGTGGTGGAGAAATTTAACAATTCTAAGGGTCCTAGATTTTCGGATATGTCTGTCATGGTGAATGGTGCAGATCTGGATTGGAGTGTTTCGTGTAGCATTACAATCTGGGTCTGTGCTGCTTGCCAGGTATTGGTCTGGATTTGGTTGCTCTTGAGAGCGGTCCGATCTGTGGCTGTACTCCTGCTGGTATCTTCTTATGATGTTTGCGGACAGCTTTCTCATGTCCGGATATTGGTTGCTCTTGGGAGCGGTCCGATCTGTGGCTGTACTCCTGCTGGTATCTTCTTATGATGTTTGCGGGCAGCGGATGTTATGGATTTTTGTTGTAGCGTACCAACTAAAAGACAATTCGTAATAATTACTTGCAGCTTTCTAGTCAACAGGACACTGAGCTTCTAGGTGAATTGGCCGTGCAATTCAGTATTTATGATAACACAAGGAAAACTGAACTACTAGTCAAATGGCATTTTAACACATTTGGTCATGATCAGCATTTTAAGCCATTCATAAATAATGGCTGGAATATTTAAGTATAGATTGACTTAATCTCATAGAAGGTCCTGTGTTTTCGGGTGTGTTTGCCATAATGAATCGTGCAGGCCCGGATTTGGGTGCTCTGTATTGATCATTCCGGTCTGGGTCTGTGTTTTTTGCTTTAATATAGGCTTGGATTTGGCTGCTCTTGGAAGCAGTCTGATCTGAGACTGTACATGCATATCTTATAGATGATGCACGCAGCAGATTTCACGTCCGGATATTCTGGATTTTTGTTGTTTGATGACAGTTACTGAACTGGGTACATATGAACCTGGGATATTAGGATGCTTATGAAACTACTAGTTAAATGGACAGTATTCTACTACTAACCCATATCAGTTTTGTCAGGGTTGTACTCTCTGGTGTTGATTTATACACACTCTTGGTCACAGCCATGTGACCATGAGGATGGTTTAGAATATTCTTCAATACCATAGTTTGCAACTTTCCTCAGATGTTTTATTATATATGTTTCATTTGTTGCAAATTTTGACTAATGCTCCAGTTGGAGTTACAGTCGATAGTAAATCTTGAAATCTTGATAGTGTCAACACTGTGCACATGATGTCGAGCGGTCAATTAACAGACCTCCCTTACACTTTTTCCTGGACAGGCTTAGTCCTTTAAATGGTTAACCAGTTCCTTGTGCAAATACTTTGCCAGTAACTTACAACTGTCCTATTGAATCAGCGGAGGGGAAGAATAATCGTCATGTGACCAAGCTTGGTTCGACTTTGAAATCCCTGAATCTGCAGCCACACGGGTTACCGACCGTGTTATAGAGGACGTTAAGAGTATTTAAATACTGTCGAACCTCGTTATCTCGAACTCGCTTATTTCGAATTACCGCTTATCTCGAAGTGAAAATCTGGTCCCTGTTTTAACATGCAACTATGACAACAGGTCTATCTATCTATCTATCTATCTATCTATCTAAAAAGGGTATCTGAGCTCTATTATTTGCTCTCGAAAACACTCGTAACTAAAGCTAAAATCAAGGCAGTCAGAAACAACAGAGAAGCAATGTTGCTTCAATTCCAATCTTATTAATGTGTCATTGTATGTAAATATCATATGCATGCCATATGATTGATTTGAAATAAATATGTTTAAACCAACAGAGAAGCCCGCCGAAAAATATGAAAGTAAAACGCGTTCGTTTGTTTGTGTTGAGATTTTACGACCCAGACAACCCAGTCGGGTCATGTCGAGCGCAGTCAGTTTACCTAACCACACGTTTACTGGGCAGGCTTAGTCCTCTAAGCGGTTAATCAGTATTGTGCACTTTCTTTCGCCAGAAACTGACAACTGTCCTTCTTGAATCAGCGAAAGGGAGAAGTGACCGTAGAATATATTTCATGATCAAATCTCCAGGTAAGAATGTTGCCGTACCGGCGAGGGTTGAACCCGCAACCTCCTGATAACCAGTCGGACGCGCATCCAACTGAGCCACCGAGGAAAAGCAAAAAGTGTACAAGTTACCTTTATGTGCCCCTCAGTATAAAATAGATTTATCAAGTAGAAGTGGCCGTAGATAACCCTTGGTATTGGGACAGACAGACCTGAGCAAAAAGTGTACAAGTTACCTTTATGTGCCCCTCAGTATAAAATAGATTTATCAAGTAGAAGTGGCCGTAGATAACCCTTGGTATTGGGACAGACAGACCTGAGCAAACAGTGTACAAGTTACCTTTATGTGCCCCTCAGTATAAAATAGATTTATCAAGTAGGAGTGACCGTAAATAACCCTTGGTATTGGGACAGACAGACCTGAGTAAACAGTGCAGACCCAGATCAGACGCTACAGAAATACACAGAATCTAAACTGTTTCTCACCCATGCAGCAGTTTTTAGACAAATCAACAAAATGTAAAATTCTATATGGATTCTATAGGCGTAGCGGCCGTTCAGCACAAATTTGCATGTGCGGTAACATATGTGAGAAAAAATAATATTGCAATAAAGAGACATTAATCAAAAATGTTTCTTCTTTACCACAGAGACTACTTTTAAAGGAAACAATTAAAGAATTGATCGCTTCCAAACTAGAGGCCACTCTTAAAGGAAAACAATGGAGCATTTTTATCCTGTAAGAGTAGCCTCTTTTGAGCAAAGTGTTCGAATACTTATGGTAAATACGGTATAAAGCAGGTCGTAGTACAAAAAAAAAAAAAAAAAAAAAAACAATAGAAAAAAGAAACTGTTGTTTTTTATAGCTTTATTTTTCACTCAATTCTAGGAACACTGTTGTTTCCTTATAGCTGTATTGTTCACTCAATTCTAGGAACGTTTCGGCCGCGACATTCCTAGAATTGAGTAAACAATAAAGATATTATAATTTATTATTCTTCTTTTGAAGGAACTTTTGTTAAAAAAATGTTGTTTTCATTTACGAAAACATCATCCTATTAATCTTTTGTAAGCCCTTTGACATACATTTGGGCATACATAAAATATGAAGTACCAAGAGTTGACGGTATTTTAATCACTCGTCAGTTACAAAATATGTTATCTAAGGGCCGACCATTTGATTTTTATGTGTGTGTGTGTGTGTGTTGGGGGGTGGGGTGAGAGGGGGGAATGTTTTCGATCCTGGATTTTTCTTTTTAACCGCGACGCGAGCCCGTTTTTTTATTCACGTTTTACAACCGCGTACAATAGCATTTACCCTGATCCTGGCTTTTTTTCGCGCGCGTGTGTGTGTGTGTGTGTGTGTGTGTGTGGTGGGGGAGGGGGAGAGGGGGGACAAAAGAGGGTCCTGCATTTATTAGTATTATTATTTTTCAAAAATCATCCCGCCATCTCCCAAATTGTCTCTTCCTAATGAGAGACAGACAGACAGACAAATAACAGGTAGGCCGGTCTTCAAGCCGTTGGCCAGCTTCCTTTTCTTTATCTTGCATCTTCGGTCAGTTACCCCTATAAAGGGTACCGTAAGGTATGAAGCCACCCTCACGTGTCTGGGATTAACAGACAGGGAGAGACGCACAGCAGAGAGCTGGGAGACAGTAGGAAGGAAGGGAAAGAAAGAGATGGACAGACCATACGTTGTAGTGCCAATACAATACCCCACGCAGCCACGCCTCGCGCCCTCCCCAATACCATTAAAAATAATTTTGAAGGATATAGGTTTTAGAGAGCCCTTTCGAAATTGTATGCATTACGTAAAATCCCTTACATTTAGACGATACAAATTAATGACCTTGCGCGCCGATTCTGACAAAGAGTATTAATCATGTTGTAGTTTGGAAGTAAATGTTCTAAACAAACGACATTCTTGTGATTGTTGTAAATTTGGTAACGTAGGCTGTATTTCAAACATTACAATGTGCAGAACATAAAAAAAAAAAAAAAAAAAAAAAAAAAATCTTAAAACAAATTTGAGTGCCTCTCGTAAATGTGCCAAAAATACCTTTGAACCATTTGCTTTGTGCGCTTGTATTCGAAATTACAAGCTTTATCTTTTGTTAAATGTATGTAGCTAGCTGATCAGTTAGACTGGCCCCTGTCTCCCGACTCTAAATATTTGTTCTTATATTCCTGTTTGATAATCCACTAAACTAAAACCAAAATATCATTACTATAAAGGCTGGTCACTAGACTAGTGACCGGTCTTTATATTCATGATATTATTTTGGTTTTATTTTAGTGGATTATCAAGCAGGATTATAAGAATACATATTTCGCAACTGGAGACTGGTGACAGTCTAGCTGGACAGTGTACATGAGAAATATGATGTAATAGATATTATAACGTACGTAGTCACACGACTCTAGCTTGTGATCGTATATTTTTAGTCTTTTTTTTATTATTATTTTATAAGTGCATTATGTATTTTACAGACATATTAAACTCAATTTTGCATTTTCAAATCTTTAATGTAACGAAGCGTATCGAAGCATTTCAAAACCAGAACTGAATTGAACTGAAGAGCACTGTCTATAGCCGTCTGTCAAACCCTACCCAAAATCATTCACATTCTTTCTCACTAACTCTTGCCAAAAATAAGCCCTAACTGTAAATTATCTGTCATAATTTGACCTATGCACTAATAAGTTGACATTTGTAATTGCGTTTTTATCAGATTCAGAAAGTTTCCACCGATCATGGGATGTCACAGTCACCCGATTCTCATGATATATCTAGTAACTATTTGTCTTGATTCATTGCCAACACAAACACTAATACTACCCAAGTATAAACCAAAGTACACTGTGAAACCAAATAACATTGTTCAAAGTTATAGAGAAATATTTTAAGCTTGTAAAATGATTATGTTTTGTAGGTAGAACAAAACCTTACTAACACTCTATCTCACTACATCACGACCATTCTACAACATTTCGATTATATCAGGCCTTATGTCTTTTTCAACAATGTATCATTCATAATAATGCTGTATAGCCCCACTGTGTTACAGTATGTCCTTATATATTAATCTCAGCTACATATGACATTTAAGTTACTGCTTCTATATAGCTGTTAACAGAATCTGTGTAGCAATATCTAGGGTAGATGGAGCTCTCAAGCCCTGGTCGGCAATCCATCTAGGAGTTGGCAACTTCAAACAAAAACCTGCATATCTGGATTTGCCTGTTCCAGTTATGTAAAGTCTGCTTCGGCAGCTGGGGCGGAAGAAATCATTACTATTATTCAACGGAGCATGAAGAGCATGACAAGGCACAACAGAAATCATGGTCATCCAATGCATCCAGGCTTAGCTCCAGATGCTCTGACACTGTCTTGCCTCTGGATCCAGCTGGGTCAGGACGAAAGAGTGAGGTTGACTCTGCGCGCCTCTCCCTCACTATAATCCAATTCACAGCGCATGTCATCTTAATCAGCAACACACATTCACAGCAAGCACATATATGCAATTCATACAAAGCCCTGTGACGATGGGCGAGCGGCGAAGCAGCAGGTGAGGAAATACTGGAAGCTGTAGTTGCGGACCTGCACACAGGCGGCTTGGTTCTATATGGTCGCTTTCCTTAAGAGCGAAGCAGTATGGGGAATTCGGCAGCTGAACTGAGCGACTGAGCAGACCTTTTTAGGATCGCACTGCTCACCCCCGTAACATGGGGAAGGGGCTAGAAAAGGTGCCCTAAACAATTGTCTGCTTCAAAACTCCTGGCTGGTTAACCGCGATCAGCGGGAATTCCACTTAGCGGTCAAACAAGAAAAAAGAAGATGAAGGTGATACCTCTAACCATCGGCGCTTGGAATATACGCACCCTAATGGACAGTTCTGGCTCTGACAGACCTGAGCGAAGAACAGCTCTTGTTGGTAGAGACCGACACAAAATCGAGATTGCAGCTCTGAATGAGACTCGCCTTGCAGAAGAAGGGCTTTTAAAAGAAATTGGTGCTGGCTACACTTTCTTCTGGAGTGGACGCAAGAAAAAGGAGCGACATGAAGCAGGAGTAGGATTCGCCATCAAGTCACACTTCGTCAGCAAGTTCTCAGGACTTCCCAAAGGCATAAATGACCGCCTGATGACGCTGAGACTTCCCTAATCTGGCAAGAGGCATGCAACAATTGTAAGTGCGTATGCACCCACAATGAACAACCCAGATGATGTCAAAGAAGTTCTATGATGATTTGGAATTCTGTGATTTCTGCAGCACCCAAGACAGACAAACTCATCCTCCTCGGGGACTTCAATGCCAGAGTGGGCACAGACCACCAGACCTGGGAAGGAGTGATTGGATCTGAAGATGTAGTGAAGAGCAACAGCAATGGACTCCTCCTTTTAAGGAAGTGTGCAGAGCATGATTTACTGATCACCAACACAGTCTTCCGTCTACCAACTCGCAGAAAGACAACATGGATGCACCCTCGCTCCAAACACAGGCATCTCATTGACTATGTCATAGTGCGAAGGAAGGACAGACAGGATGTCAGAGTGACTAAGACTATATGTGGTGCAGACTGTTGGACCGATCACAGGTTTGTTGTCAGCAAACTCAACCTGTGCAATCAGCCTGTACGACGACCACAAGGCAAGAAGGTGCCAAAGAAATTAGATGTCTCCAAGCTGAAACAATTCTGCAAGAGGCAAGCATTCGTCAACGATCTCTGCAGCCGTTTAGATGCACTGAAACACAGTTCAGAAGATGTAGATGAGAGCTGGACAGTCTTCAGAGACACCGTTCACTCTTCAGCAATAGATTCCCTAGGACTAGTATCTCGCAAAAACCAAGATTGTTTTGATGAGAATGGCAAAGAAATTCAGGGACTCCTTGAAGAGAAACACCAAAAACACAAGGCTTACCTCAGAAATACCAGCTCAGTATCTAGCAAGACTGCCTATTCAAACATATGCAAGACAGTTTAGACTAGGCTCAGAGACATGCAAGACTCCTGGCTGAGGCAAAAGGCTGATGAAATTTAGTCCTTTGCAGACAGAATGGATATGAAAAAGTTCTTTGATGCACTCAAGACAGTATATGGTCCCCAGAGCTCAGGAACCACCCCACTCCTTAGTGCAGATGGAACTACAGTCAAACCTGTCCTAAAGGCCACCTGTATTAAGCAATCACCTGCCTTTAAAGGCCACTATATGAGATCCCATTAAAGGCAAAGAAGTTAAAATCTACCTGTATTAAGCAAGCACCTGTTTTAAGCAACCAATTTTTGGCTTTCCCATAGGTGCTTGCTTAACACAGGTTTGACTGTAGTCTTCTGACTGACAAATAAGCTATCCCTAATCGGCCATCATCTATCAATGCTGAAGCTATCAACAGACTACCACAGGTGGAATGAAATCCGCTGCTTGATGAGCTCCCACCCATCTCTGAAGCAGTGAAAGCAATAAAACTCCTGTCATCTGGCAAGGCTCCAGGATCAGATGCAATACCAGCAGAGATCTACAAAGCAGAAGGTCCTCCAGTTGCAGAGAAACTGAGTTATTTCACATTATGTGGAGAAAAGAAGCCATCCCTCAAGAATTCAAGGATGCAACAATTATCCACCTATTCAAAAGGAAAGGGAATCCTCAGCCTGTAACAATCATCGAGGCATCTCTTTATTGTCAGTTTCTGGGAAGATCCTTGCTAGGGTCCTACTGAACCGATTGAATGAACACCTCGAACGGTCAGGGCTTCTACCAGAAAGCCAGTGTGGATTCAGGAAAAACAGAGGAACAATGGACATGACCTTTACAGCACGACAGCTTCAAGAAAAATGCCAGGAACAGAATGTGACTTCTACATGACCTTTGTCGACCTCACCAAAGCATTTGACACAATCAGTCGTGAGGGACTTTGGAAAATTATGGCAAAGTTTGGCTGTCCTGCCAAATTCATAGCAATGGTGCGGCAATTCCATGATGGTATGCTTGCAAGGGTCCAAAATGATGGCGAGTTTTCTGATCTATTTCCTGTGACAAATGGAGTTAAGCAAGGCTGTGTACTAGCTTCAACACTGTTCAGCATACTGTTTTCTGCCATGCTTACAGATGTTTTCCAGGATAGTTGCAATGGTATACCTATCAGGTATTGCTTTGATGGGAAACTTTTCAACCTAAGAAGGTTGCAAGCTAAATCTAAGGTGCAGACAGAGGTGCTTGATGAGTTGCTCTTTGCTGATGACATGGCAAAGGGTGCTCCAAGAGAATATGCAAAAAGGTGTGGATCAAGTATCTGATTCATGTGACAGCTATGATCTCACAATCAGCATCAAAAAGATTGAGGTAGTATATCAGCCATCACCTGGAAAGCCTTACAAGGGGCCTACCATCAAAGTGAAAGGTCAACGACTGCAAGTGGTAGACAAGTTCACCTACCTTGGAAGCACATTGTCTAGAGTTGTACAAATTGATGATGAAGTCAATGCTAGAATTGTCAAAGCTAGTGCAGCATTTGGCCGCCTACGTGGAAGTATTTGGGACCGAAGTGGAATCAGACTTTACGCAAAGCTGAAAGTATATAGGTCGGTGGTGCTACCAACACTATTATACGCATGCAAAACTTGGACAGTTTACCAACGACATGCAAAAAGACTATACCACTTCCATACAAGCTGTCTTAGAAAACTTCTAAAGATCAAGTGGCAAGACAGTATTTGAGACACAGAAGTCCTGAAAAGCGAAGGGATGCAGAGTGTACATACTCTTCTGAAATTTGCACAGTTAAGATGGACAGGCCATGTTACCAGAATGCCTGATGAACGTTTGCCAAAGATGAATGGAGAACTACAAGTTGGGAAACGCACCCATGGTGGTCAGAAGAAGCGATACAAGGACACCCTCAAAGCCTTCCTTAAAGACTTCAGCATACCAACAGAGTCAAGGGAACAGATTGTACAGAACCGTACAAAGTGGTGAGGCCTCATAAGAAGGGGAGCTGGTGAATACGAAGCAAAAATAATCAGCGAAGCCGAGCAGAAACGTGCACAGCGGAAAGCCAGAGCTAAGGCATCACCAACAGAGCTTTCTTCCTCAGACCTCTCTTGTTCTATCTGCAACAGGCAGTTTAGAGCTAAGATTGGTCTCATCAGCCATATTAGAATACACAAATAATACCACATCACACAGTTGATTAGGATTGGTCATTGTCAGTAATGACAGACGAACATCATATTAATCTACATCTGTATTTTGCTTACTTTCGTTAATATATTTTCACACAATTTATGTATAAAGCAAATCAAAAAGACATATCCTATGCAGTGCTAGTCATCTGAAAATGCATTGTTTAGGGATGGACCATTTGACCATTTGATATTAACTGCGAGGCAAGTGGGGAGGTGGGGGCGGGGCCGGGGGGCTGGTGGGGGAAGTGGGGTGGGGGCAAGAAAACGGTGAGTGATACTCACCAGAGGTGGAGACTGATATGCTTCAGGGTGGGGACTGATGCCCTTCAAGGATGGGTACGCACACTCTCCACGGTAGGGACTGATACTCTTCAGGTTAGAGACTGATACTCAATCAATCAGTCGATCAGTCAGATTTTTAATGTAGCCGGGCATCTGAGTCACAAAGTGATTATGCCAGAAAAAATCTGGTTTCATTGGACTACTGGGTTGGCTTGAAACGGTGCCTAGTTATACTTCATAACTGGGTCATCTGGCCAAGACACGGACTGCGTGCATGTCCAGACATCGGGCGGTGTGCCCAGACCTCGTGTGAGAATAGTAGTCTTGCCTGTAAAAAAAAAGTAAGAGAAAAGTCCAGGGAGTGCCACAATCACAAACCGCAGCCCTTCCCAGCCCCCAAGAGGAAGAGGAAACCGACAAATCTAAACAAGCACAAACCGAACAAACGTACGAAAAGCACTAAGATTAGCTCTCTCTTCCCCAAGCGAGGTAATCGCAATACTAAAAGGACTGAAAAACACAAGAACAAAATGACACACGGAAAGACATACAACAAATGGCCTCGTAGAATAAACCACAAAGCAACAAGGAGTAAGACTAACACCGGGACCACTCAAGTTGCTGAATTTTGACAGTCAGTCGAAAAGTCAGCTTTTAAGGTACACAGCTCGAGTCGTGAGTAAGTTACACTCGCTAGCCACATATCGGTTGCCGCAGGAAAGGATGCAGGGTGGGTGTCTTCACCCGGGTCCGAAAGGATGTCCTCACCATAGAGCCTGTTGGGTGTTCCCACCCAAGTCAAGTATGTCATACCAATACGCTGTGTTGGTCTGTTGAACACCGGTTGCAACATTTAGCATATCTATGTTGTTGTACCATGGTTCATCGTAGTACTTGCTTATATGCCCCTTGATGAAAATCCAGTGTTTGTTCTCCCTGTGGTAGATGAAGAAGGCCGGGAGATCACTGTTGATTTCTTCGTTTTCTCTAGGCTGTCTGGTGGTTCTACGATGAGCTTGTACGTGGTGGCGTACACGTCCTGGAGGTCGTACTTCTCATGAATGGAATATTCTTCCTTCATCTTCACGTGGAAGTACCGTGTTGTTGTCTTGTCGTGTACTTCGGCGACTTGATCCTTGGTTTTTTAGTACGTGGAGACTCTGGAGAAGGTGGTGTAGTTGGTTTCTGGATGATGGGTGATGGAGTGATCTGTGCCGTTTACGGGGGTCTTGGTACTGTGATGGTAGTCGGTGTGGCGATCTGTAGTGTCTATGTTGCTGGCGGTGATGTCTCCTTCTCCGATGTTGTCGGTTGTCGGCATGCTGGAGGCGGCGATCTGGTCGTCGGTGGTGGCGGTCGTCTAGCAGCTATGGGCCACTCGCCAGCAGAGGGTTCAGGCAGCCTCCTACTTTCGGCCCTCATCTTGTAGACTGGTGGCGTCTTGTGAAAGGTCAATTCGACGCAAACAGGATTCTTTCCGCCAGCCATCCTCCAGAGAGGATGACCAACAAACTCACTCAGGGCCCTGAGTAGTACTGCAGGAATAACGGACTCAGCCATGGTTATTCGTTAGTCGTTATCTAGACGATGTTGACACTTCGAAGGTCGAAGATCGAATGATGTGGACATGGAGACTGATACTCACTTCAGCTCAGTTCAGTTCAGATTTTTAACGCTACCAGGCAACTGAGTTACAAAGAGGCAGCAACTGATACTCTCCAGGGGTGGGTCTAGTATTTTCCAAGGATAGGAAGTGGTACTGACCAGAAATAAGGACTACTACTCTTCAGGGATGGGTCTAATATTATCCAAGGATGGGAAGTGATACTCAGCAGGTCTATAGATCTACTTTCTGAAATTTTATAATACTCTATTTTTAATCTCCTCCAGCCTTACAAACTGAAGGATTTTTGTATTCATCTACTTATTATTATTTATTTTTTATTTTTTTGTTGTATTTATTTTGTTTTATTTATTTATTTCTTTATTTATTTTTGATTCATAAGGTGAATGTGTACATTTTCAGGGAGGTAATAATAAGAAAAAGTGCCTCTCTACGGAAAAGGGGAAAGAATGCTTTCCTTTAGAGTAGACACTAACTTGGCATGTAGAAAAGCAAAATAGGAAGTAACAAAATTAGTCTGCTCTATAAAAAAATGACAGAAAATCCACGAAGTGCATTTTTCCCTCAACCCATTCATGCCGAATGGACTCTTCTACCTCAACTCTTTGGACCGGTCCATTTCCAATAGAAAGGGAGTCTGGCTAATTTTTTTAATAGTATGGTTTATAAAATATCCTGTATTTAATGCAAACAGTGTAGACCCTGATATTAGCAAACAATGTAGATCAAGATCAAACATCACATAATGCGGCGTCTGATCTGGGTCTACATTGTCTGCCAGTGTCTCTTTTACCGCGCTCGGCATGACCCCATTGGATTGCCGGGGCCGTAAAACCTCAAAACAAACAATATCCCTTTAATGGGACGCTAGAGATCAATAGTTTAAAACTCAAATCAGGGGATTAAGAAGTAATAGAGTGACACGCCAAACAAAAGTATAACGCATGACATGCAAGAAGTTTTCTTTATGGCCCCTTAAAGTTTAAGGTTTTGTTTACTTTATGTTTTTTTTTTTTTTTTTTTTTTCACGTGAGTTACTGTATATAACGCTTTGTACTGACAGCCCGGCCTGAGAAATCATGTAGTACCTCAGTGCAGTACTGACCCATTTCCTACGTTACAGAACTCGGTCTCTGATCTGCGTCTGCACTGTTAACTAATAATTCACCAGTTTTTATACAAATTAAGATGTACTAAGATAGACTTTTGTTCAATGTTATGACAAGTATGATAAGAAGGTGGGATATACGGTATAAAGAAGGCCACGAAATCTACACTTAACATATGCTTTACTTTTAGCGAGGTGTATATAAAATTAATGTCCCAGTAATAGTAACGTCCCTTTGCACTAGCGCCTCTGGTGACGTCACAACTCAACGTTCTAAATTCTAGGACGACTATGTAAGCTTAAACCGTCGACCATGTGACAAGTCGTGGGGCCCGCTGTTAAATCGGTCGTGCTTAATTTTGTTTGCCTTGGACAGTCCGCCAATAATGTCAACTTGGCATACCACGAATTTTCTTCCTTATTTTCCGTTTAAAATAAAAATACTTTGTCCAAAAGTTCATCGCCAAACTTTTGTCTAGGTGGTTTTATGGCCGCTGTTCTTTTCAAGATGGCGGTTATATTTATAAGACCTAATAGAATTAAATGCTCACAAGCTGACAAGTGGAGACTAGTCTGTTGATGCCATAGTTACGAGTTCCTTTTGTTGACTTCCTCTTACAGGATTACTTTGGGGCAGACAGCATAACGTTTGTCGTGTTTAGAGGCTTTTTAAGGATGCAAAGAAATCGTGTCTCAAGGAGACAAAAAGTAGATCGATCGCGATCGAATTGAACTCGCCACTTGGTACATTTAGATCGATCGATTTTCACAGCGCATATTATTAGACTGATTAAAGGAAACGTATAGCCTCCTACGTAAAACTTTTGGAGCAGAACTAGGTCAGCATTACAAACACAATAACAAAATGTGGAAAACAACCTTTGTCGGCTGACACTTGGATTTCTAGGAAGAGGTAAATTTAGGTACACTAAGTCGGTAAAGCGACCAAGGTCACATTATCATGCTAGTGGGACATGTTATCTTGCTGATAGCGCCTTTCCAATGAAATCTTATATGAAATAACAAGTATCACGTTTCTGGACTTAAATGGATTACATCACCAACCACCGCATTACTGTGGAATGTGGCAACTTTTTCGTCAAACATGCGTCCGTCTGATGCAAACGCATAACAAGGTGAAACAAATACAGCTGTCTTGACCAAAAAGCCACCAAAACTTGTCGGGATAGAGCATGTGACGTTTTAGGCCAGTGTAGCCCAATAAGTTGGCGCATATACTAGGATACACACATAGAGTATAAAACAAATAAGTGCCAATGTTTTACATCCGGGCAAATGATTCAACAGGTATAGATTTTCAAAATACTTCAACCAAAACCTAAGGCGTAATAAAAGCTGTGTTTCCACTAACATGCTGAAAAAAAATTGGTCGGCAGGTTGGAGAAACTTTTTTTTATCCCCCCGATCGATAGCGATCAGCATGGCGCCCGTCCGTGCTTAGACGCATCCTTGTGCGCTCTATAACTTTGATACCCATAGATATATTTTGATAATATTTGGTAGGAACGTAGAGGAGGACCAGTAGGTGTCTCCCGAGCAAGAGCGACAACTCTAACTGTCTTCATTAGGTAGATATCTCCCCTGAAGCCGAAATCTTGTACAGGACTTAACTCCCAAACTGTTTTAGGACCAGTAGGCGTGTCGCGTGCAAGAGAGACAAATCTCACTTTATTATGTAGTTATCTACCCTGAATTAGAAATTGTAGCCTCATCCTTTTGCGCTCAATAACCTTGATACCCTTGGACATACTTTGATGATATTTGGTAGGGAGGACCCGTAGGCGTATCGCGTGCAAGGGATAGAACTCTCATTGTCTTCGTTATTATAGTTATCTCCCCTGAAGCCTAAATCTTGTGCATGCCGTAACTCCCATACTTTTTGAGATAATTTGATAATATTTGGTAGGGATGAAGAGGCGGACCAGTAGGTGTGTCACATGCAAGAGCGACAACACTCACTTTATTCGTTATGTAGTTATGGTCCCTTGTGCGCTCCATAACTTTGATACCCTTAGTATTTTGACACTCTTAGTATTTTGGTACTATTTGGTAGGAATGAAGAAGAGGACCAGTAGGTGTGTCGCGTGCAAGATTTCTCCCCTGAAGCCGAAATCTTGTGCAGGCCATAACTCCCATACTGTTTGAGATTATTTGATAATATTTGGTTGGAATGAAGAGGAGGACCAGTAGGTTTGTCGCGAGCAAGAAAAACAACTCTTACTTTATTCGTTGTGTAGTTATCTCCCCTGAAGCCGAAATCTTGTGCAGGCCATAACTTTGATACCCTTAGACATATTTTGATAATGTTTGGCAGAAATGAAGAGGAGGACCAGCAGGTATGTCGCATGCAAGAGAGACAACTCTCACTGTCTTCGTTATATAGTTATATCCCCCGAACCCGAATTCTTAGGCAAGCCATAACTCCCATACTGTTTGAGATAATTTGATAATATTTGGTAGGGATGAAGAGGAGGACCAGTAGGCGTGTCGCGTGCAAGGTAGACAACTCTTACTTTCTCTGTTATGTAGTTGTCTCCAATGAAGCCGAAATCTTGTGCAGGCCGTAACTCCCATACTGTTTGAGATAATACTGTGATATTAGGTAAAGGACCAGTAGGCATGTCATATGCAAGAGAAACAACTCTCAGTTTCTTCTTCATCCCCTGAAGCAAAAATCTTGTACGCTCCATAACTTTGATACCCTTAGACATATTTTGATAATATTTGGTAGAGGCATTGGTATCGAACAGTAGGCGTGTCACGTGCAAGAGAGACAACATCTGCCATGGTTGTTTTCTAGTGACCTCCCCTGAATGAATTTCAGAGTAAATCCTTGAGTATGTGGTTTGAAATATTTTGATAATATTTGGTATAGCCATAGATAAGGACCAGTTGGCATGTCGTGTTCAAAGGTACTGTCACTTTCTCCAGTTTGTACTTATCTCCTCTCATGCCGAAATCTTGTGCAGGCCATAACTCCCATAATGTTTGAGATAATTTGATAATTGTTTGGTAGGGACACATATCAGGTCAAGAAGGTGTGTAGCATGCAAGAAGGACAACTTTTACTCTATTAATTTTTTACCCTAAAAAACATACAACATACAGCAAGTTTCTTTACCTTAACAAGGCATTTATTTTTGCTATTATTTCTAAATATGTACACTCACAAATTCAAAGTATTTGCAAATATTGTGTATCCTGTACAAAAAAAATCACATCAGAAATAATTATGAGATGATTTTGACAAAAATGATAAAAAATGATAAAAGAACACTCAAAAATAAAATTCACAGTACACTTATTTATGTTTTTACTTATTACTTTGGTCACATTTCATACTTTGCATCTTTTTACTTTGCTCTCACTCAATATATCCATGATATCGATTGAAATACACTAAATTTAGAAATGACGGTTTGGTCGGGGGATTTGTTATCTCCTCTGATGGCTATTTTTATTTTATTTGTTATTTTGTTTTTCTCCAGAAAAGAACACGGTCTAACCAGTAATTTTATGAAAATACAGTTATTTTGTTGAGGACGGTGCTTAACTTTTTCATTTTGCATTTTTACTTATAAAAACAGAGTTGGGGGATTGAAACACGGTCGATCGGGTTAGTGGAAACACAGTTTTTTGTTTGTCTTTACGCCTAATTCGATGAACGTCAGTCAGAATGAAATTCACCTCTTATATTAACACTTTCTTTTACATGGATTTTGTCCAGCATTTATGAAGTTCGGAATAATCTCGTTCAAAATAAACGAAAACAGGTCATAAACCGACGTGTTCGGTTGTTACTTGTACACGCGCAATAGCAGTCAACACGATATGACACCAATCGAACGTTAGGTCCGTTACGTATAACGTCGTGTAAACGAATGTAGTTAGACGGCGAATGAAAATAGGTTCATCTAAGGAAACTGTTAAACGTGAGTAAATACACTGACTCAGAACAGAAACGATACATAGATTCAATGAAAAAAGTGTCACTAAGCAATGCTTATTAGACACCCCGGCACAGCACACACACACACACACACACACACACACACACACACACACACACACACACACACACACACACATTTTCTATAAAAAGATAGAGTGTAAAAGTGCCGGTGTGACCTTGAAGATGAGGTCAAAGTCACCAAAATCTAATCACTTCTTTCTCCTATCCCAATGAAGTATCTGTGCTACTCGTAGTTTGATCAAATTCTAACTATTGATTCATGAGATAGAAGGCACAGAGGGCTCAGTTTTAGTCATTATAATGTAATGACATTGAAAGTTAATATGTAATGACCTTCAAAATGAGGTGAATATTTTTCCTGTGTTCTAATGATGCCTCTGCTAGTTTGGTAAAATCTAGTCATATAGGGTGCACAAAATAAATTTTCTGTCAAAATTTCAAAGTACCGATGTTACCGTAAAAACGAGATAAATGTCATCAAAATCTAATCACTTCATTCCCCGATCCCAATGATGTACCTGTTCTACGAGGGTGAGTCAATAAGTAACCAGCCTAACATTTCCGGTTGAGATCCACCTTTTCTTTTTCGATGTAATTGCCCTCTAGTGTGATGTACTTAGACCAACGGTGTTCAAGTGCCATCAGCCCAGAACTGAAATAGTCAGGGTCCTTTCCATTGACCCACTCCTCAACTGCCGTCACGATTTCTTCATCAGACCGGAAATGAAGTCCACGGATATCCTTTTTCAAGTTTGGGAAACGGAAGAAGTCGCTAGGAGCTAGGTCAGGCGAATAGGCAGGATGTGGTATTAATTCATACCCGTTTCGCTCTACAGCATCCATTGCAACTTTGCTAATTGGGACTCTCGCGTTTAGAGAGTTTACCTCGTCGTTTTTTCACGGATGGCGGATTTCAGCTGGTCTAACAAGTTTGCATAGTACACTCCAGTTATTGTACTTCTCTTGGGTAAAAAGTTCAACATAATAACGCCTTTTGCGTCCCAAAATACTGTGGCTATCACCTTGCCAGTAGATGGTTGCGTCTTGAACTTCTATGCCCTACCCACTGACGAATCTGAGTTTTATTCTCTGTCTCATAATAATGAACCCAAGTCTCATCTACAGTCACAAGACGCAAATGAAAATCAACTTTTGGCCTAAAACGCTTCAACAAGGCGCTGCATACTGATGCTCTGGTTGTCATTTGCTCATCGCTAAGGGATTTGGGGACCCAACGGGCTGTTAGCTTGCGCATACCAAAACGATCATGTAAGATTGTTGAAACGCTACCAAGTGAAATGCCTAATGCCTGCGCTATTTCTTCCACCTGAATTCGCCTATCATAGTATACCAGATCCTGAACTTTTTTACACATTTCTTCGTCGGTGGCATCCAGTGGGCGTCCAGACCTGGCTTCATCTTCTAAAGACGTTCTACCGCGTTTGAATTCCCCTACCCAGAATTTAACCTGAGCATACGATGGTGTAGAAGACCCATAAACATTGGCTAACTCGCGTGTATTTCCTTGCCTGTTTTACCTTTTTAATACAAGAACCGAATTACAGCACGGTACTCAACTTTAGATGTAAGCATGCCTTTGCATCACTAGCCATGTTTGACATTCAATATCTTATCAAAGAATGACTCGATATGTGTGCAATTTTGTACCCATATATCAAACATATATTGAAACAAAGCATGAAAATCGTGACAGTCTCGGTCCATCGGAAATGGAATAGGCTGGTTACTTACTAACTCACCCTCGTAGTTTGATCAAATTCCATCTTTTGATTCATAAGACAGAGTGCACACAAGGCTCAATTTTAAAGTTTTTATAATATAGTAACCTTGAAATAAGACCAAGGTCATTAAAATCTCATCACTTCTTTCTTCTGTCCTAATGTATCTGTGTTAGTTTGGAATAATTCGGTAAAATAAAATTTGGTAAAATAAAAGGTTTGTGTTTCTCAGAGGTCATCTCACAGGGCAACGTTACATTTACGGCTCTCTTGCATCAGTTATTTTTCCGCTCATGCACGCCAACAGCCCCCCCGCAACAGACGCCTCACACTGTTCCGACAGGACAGCGCTTGACGCCACATCGCTGGTATCTACACATATTTAAGAAATAGATTTCGTGTTTCTGAGGATCAACGAGGTATGAACAAAACGGATCACCAGCAAAGTAAGTGGTGCCCGAAGGGCGTCACGTACACTTTGCAGGGGACCCGTTGTGTTCATACTTCGTTGAACCTCAGAAAAATAAAATTCATTTCTTATCTTTACGCTTTGTTTTAATATTCTTTTGTTCATTATTTGTGAAAATTTGATTGAAACCTTGCAAAATTAGCGGCGAAAAGGTCACCATGACGTGACGTCAATCAAACGTTACGTCGGCAAATCAACTGTTGCTTTTATCAGTGACGTCGCTTTCAATTAACGTCGCGTGAATCGAGTGAATCAAAGGTGTATGAACGTCGTTATTCCAAAATAGGTTCATGTGAGTAAATTTTGGCAAGTGTAAATATCTGTAATTGAATACAAATACCATTTTTTTTCTTTTTTTTTTTTTTTTTTTTTTTTTTGAGTTATCACATATTGTTAATTTTATGCAGCGGTCACTTGTTAGCTCGGTCCCGCCGGCGGGGCTTAAGTGCTGGATTTTAAAATCAGCATCATACCTGCAGTGCCGGATAAATGCCGGGCTTTTGATTCCACGATTGAACTCTATGCAGATTCTTTACATTTACCTGCGAGGAATTTGAGCGGGGCGTTTGGCAGCTTTTAAAATTGGACCAGCAATCAGGGCATTTACCGGGGCTTTGTTTCTAGCAATATTGCTTAAGGTGGTTCATGGGGGTAAAATAAAAACGTTCATTCTAAGCGAGACTTCGGAACGGCTGGGGATCGTAGCTAGGTGGGGCAATCTCTCACTCGGTGTGGTCCTCCGGCCCGAAGAAAGTCTCAAATCGGAGATGCTGAGTCTGGCGCTGACATATAGTAAACACTTGGACATAACAAATGTACGAATTAAGCCCCGACAAACCAGAGAAGGACAGCTAAGAATGAGAAGAATAAGTTATTGTAGTGATTGTTGGTTTTTGTTTTGTGTTGAGGTTTTACGGCCCAGTCAACCCAATGGGGTCATGTCTAGCGCGGTCAGTTTACCTAACTACACGTTTACTGGGCAGGCTTATAGTGTAGTGATAGACCCAGAGTTGTTGCTGATAGATTTAATAGTTCTAATGCAAAAATGAACTGTAACTAGCATGTATGTACATTTTAATATACATCGAGCGAATGAGTAAATACTCGGTCTCTAGTCTCGGAATTCATGTAGTAACTATCTGCTGGTCATGAGCCTGGAAAAGTCGTACCCCCACCCCCCTCCAGTGGAGTAGGGTTGACCGCATGCCTAGTTGTCAACTCTATCATTGTTGATGGCTATGCTTCACTCTTTAATTGCACAACGGCGATTCGGGCCTCAGACTCAATGACGGCCTCTTCGTAAAACTTTAACCAGTGGGTTGGGGCTTGACGATATGTCTTTGGCTTGGCCCGCCGTGGTTCAACTATTGGTTTTCATTTACTCTGGCATACAGTAGAATTAGCCATGAGTACTCGTCTTTGTTTATTATAGTGATTAATTTGATTTTTATGTTTTCGCTTTGATGCATTGACTGAGTTGGGAGCCTTTTTGCGAACCGAATTTTTATGTATTTATGTATTAAGAGTAGCATCGGGACCCAGGGTGAAGTTAGCTAGCTGTAAAAGTGCTTTAAACCCCCCGGTGGTTTGCTCTATCGACCGTTCTGAGGCGGTGGTCCCGGTATTAGTCTTACTCCTTGTTGCTTTGTGGTTTATTCTACGAGGCGATTTGGTGTATGTCTTTCCGTGTGTCATTTTGTTTTGTGTTTTTCAGTCCTTTTAGTATTGCGATTACCTCGCTTGGGGAAGAGAGAGCTAATCTTAGTGCTTTTCGTACGTTTGTTCGGTTTGTGCTTGTTTAGATTTGTCGTTTTCCTCTTCCTCTCGGGGTCTGGGAAGGACTGCTGTTTGTGATTGTGGCACTCCCTGGACGTTTCTCTTACCTTTTTTGAGTAGCCAGCTCGCAGATTGCTCGAAGTTCGGAGACCTCACTTGCTCTGTACATATTGTAAATATTTTATGCCTGTTCAATAATAAATGCCATGTATTCTTTTATAATCGCTGACCATATGCAAGACTGCCATTCATGTTAACCCTTAAAACGCCAAGAAAATCTGCATCTGAAAATGATGTCTGTTTATGTCGTGTGCTGAATATTCTTGCAAACTTTTCAAACCTATTTTTGCATACTGGCAAACAGTATGGACCCAGATCAGACTGCTCCTGGAGGAGCCGTCTGATCTAGGCCACACTGTTTGCAAAAATGATTTTTCATCTCACAAGCAGATGACAAAGCAGACGACAATTGTTGTGATTGGCAGTTTAAGGGTTAAATATATTGTCCTCTTGAAATAAAGTTATCATTATTATTTAGTCCCCGTTATTCCCCGGCCCCGTGGATCCGTTGTTAGAAATGATTGGTGCATTAGCTGTGTTAGAGGCTGATTTCAAGCATAAGAATTACTTACTTGCATATAATGATTTATGGGTAGGTATTAAGTTGCCGAACTGCACCCGACAATACTGTTTATTCATTAAACTACCATTGTAAATGTATACTTTCAAGGTTTCATGGTATAGCCGCGTGATTCAATGCTCGAATACATTATGTGTATATATATAGTTCAGAAAACTGGCTTTCAGGGAACTGAAGTTTGTAAATATTTACAGGTATTGAATAAATACGTGTAGGGTTGAGCTGATGTCCTTTTAACACAACATCATTTAATACCGAACCAAGAAGAAAAAAAGGTAAGAGAAAAGTCCAGGGAGTGCCACAATCACAAACCGCAGCCCTTCCCAAACCCCAAGAGGAAGAGGAAACCGACAAATCTAAACAAGCATTAACCGAACAAACGTACGAAAAGCACTAAGATTATACTAATACATGCCTACAAAGGACACAGTGTTCCAACAGGATCGTATGTTCAAAATATGATGACATACAATCAGGTGAGGGATGACTAGCGCTATATTTAGAAGTACATACATACAAAGGACAAGGTTCCCACTGGATCGTATGTTCAAAATATGGTGACATATTTTAGGAAGATCCGGTAAATTAATTGATGATTATAAAATGTTAAATAAGAAGACTATGCAGTACACAATAAAACGCCTTGCACAAGAGAATACAGCGCATACTAAATACACAAATAAGCGCACGAACAGCATGTCGACCAGCCCGCTAGTCGCCAATTGAGGAGATCAAAATGTCAAACATGTCCGAGATATCAACGGGTAGCAGCACATCGACAAAAACTCTAATCCTCAATCCAGGAGATCAGAATGTCAAACATGTCCGAGATACCAACGGGTAGCAGCACATCGACCAAAACTCTAATCCTCAATACAAGAGATCAGAATGTCAAACATGTCTGAGATACCAACAGGTAGCAGCACATCGACCAAAACTCTAATCCCCAATCCAGGAGATCAGAATGTCAAACATGTCCGAGATACCAACGGGTAGCAGCACATCGACCAAAACTCTAATCCCCAATCCAGGAGATCAGAATGTCAAATATGTCCGATACCAACAGGTAGCAGCACATCGACCAGAACTCTAATCCTCAATACAAGAGATCAGAATGTAAAACATGTCCGAGATAACAACGGGTAGCAGCACATCGACCAAAACTCTAATCCGCAATCCAGGAGATCAGAATGTCAAACATGTCCGGGACACCAACAGGTAGCAGCACATCGACCAAAACTCCAATCCCCAATACAGGAGATCAGAATGTCAAACTGGCTACTTGAACTGATACAGTAAATAATGTTATGCAAAAACATGACAAAATTTCTCCTTTGCCAAAAAAAAAAAAAAAAAAAAAAAATAATAATAATAAATAAATAAATAAATAAAATTCCCAGTCCAGTGAGTGCATTTGCAAACAATGCAGTCGATTTGGGAGCTATCACTTGACTAACTAGGCCGCGCCATGCGTAAATGTGTCTGAGCATATGCAGACAGAGAAGGCCCTGATTAAACTGTGTGGATGCCCAGTCTGATCAGGACCTTCGTAGTCTGCTTATAGAATTATCACATTAAAGAATGCATCAATGGAGAGCAAATGACAGGGTGAGACTTTGCTCATGCGCAAGATGGTCTGAATTTGCGCATTATGCGCATGCTCGAATGCACTTTTTCGCTTGACGCGACCCAGCTAATGATGATACTGGTGAGGGATTCGGACTTTTACATTTGGGGTAGAACATTTTCTGACTAGGAATTTAAAGTATACAACAAGAAAAGACATCTAGCGAGCATATACGGATAGTAAAGGCTAGGCAGACGGTCCCTATCAGCCAGTCTTGTCTGGTCGGGACCTCTAAAAACAGCTTAGGAAATCAATGAAAATTGTAGAATCCAAATCAATGAAATGAGTGGAATACAAGGCTGATCAACGCTTTAGGTTTTCGAATAATGCCAAAACGTTTTTGTTTTCCAGCGCTCATTGCACACACAAAAGCGAATACTGCAAATGTGAATATATGCTTTTTTGTTCGTATAAACGGTAAAGCTCATTTTCAAGAAGGTGTTGCTCAGTTATGATTTGAGTCGCAACGTGAGATTAAAAAAAAAAAAAAAAAAAAAAAAAAAAAAAAGAAAGGCAACGATAACTCAGATCAACTTGTGCGTTTGAACAATCACATCTGTGCATTCGTGTCAGCTTCAGCTTACAGAACCCTTGGACACTTGGATACTATCGACGCATAGACAAGGTCTTGAACGGATTCCGCGAACACGCAGTCTGACTGACTCCACGCCAAATTTTGAGGCCTGATAAGAGCTTCCTCTTATCGCATTTAATTTAAATACCCTGTTCTGTTATGTTTGTTGCATTTCTAAGGACTTCCGGTTTTGAAAAAAAAAAAAAGAAGAAAAAATCAACACAACAAAATGCTCAGCTTAACGTTTTCATGTAGATTCAAATGAGACGGGATATAGGCTATATGATAGTCAGCCAATTTAAGACCTATTGTTTTTTCTAACAAATTGTGTGTCAACACAGACACACACACACTCACGTAGAAACCCACAAAACACACACACAAAAAACACCAACAAAAAAAAAACAAAAAAAACATAATAGTATCATCTGGAAATTTAAAGCTGAAAAAAGTACACTTTAATCGGGAGGCAACTGTCAAAATGGGTTAGACCCTCATATGAAAAGCAGCTGCGCAGGCTAATCTTAGCCTTGCTGTCCACCATTAATTTTTGTTAAAGTACGTGTGATAATCATTTTAAAAGATATCATTTTAAAAGACAACAAATGTCAATATGAAAATGCAATCCAGTACTGCTGTTTCATATTACAAGAATAACACATTATTTTTTGTTTGTTTGTTTGCTAGGTCTATGCAGCACAAAGCACACTGACTAACATTTTCAGCAGACGACATAATGTGTGTGTATGTGTGTGTGTGTGTGTGTGTGTGTGTGTGTGTGTGTGTGTGTGCGCGCGCGCGCGGGGGGGTGTTATAGTTGGGGTGGGGTGGGGAAGGGGGGCGCTGTTCCATTATTAGGTATGGTTCAGACGTGCCGCTGGAATAGCCTTCGTTTTTTGATATTATAAATATATCAATAGGTATGGTTTTCAGGCTCTTTGTATATGATTAGGTCTATTTTCTCCCAGCTCTGTATGTGAATAGCCGTCTGAACTATTTTCATCTAACAACAAAAATCAATAACTAAGGTAGCACTGACTCAGTAGATTACTGCAGTTAATTTAGTATTTACCACACTATGTGGAACACACACACACACACACACAAACACACACAGAGAGAGAGAGAGAGAGAGAGAGAGAGAGAGAGAGAGAGAGGGGGGAGGGGGGATTTAAAGCGAGATCTAAAGTAAAAGGACATGAAATATATGAATAGTCATGAAATCCTCGTAGTATATGAATAGGGTGCATTTTTGCAAACAAACATATGAATTATAGGTATATAGTTTGATATTTGCGGAATATATGACAAAATAGTAGGGTCATAAAAATTTCAGCCGCCGCACGTCTGTATCATATCGAAGGTTAAGACGCTTCCCCTCACCCCTCACCCCTCCCCTCCCCACCCCGCCCGTGGAAAGCCAATAGGAAGTCACAAAAAATCTACAGACTGGTAGAAATCTTTCAAGTGTATGTAACCTCCTTAATTACGACGGTTGTTATTCTGTATTTAACTTAAGCATTCGTACACATTGTCTAAACTTGTCTTAAAATTGGGACAAGTCAACTTGAATACCTATGTTGGGTCCAAACTCTGCTTGATGAGTGGCAAACAGCGTACAACCTGAATATACGCCACGTCTGTGGCGTCTGATATTGGACTACACTGTTTATCTGTCCTAAACCTTAGGGTGAATATGGTAAGACATCAAACCAAAAAAACTGCCATTTTGCTGAATATTCAAAAAAAAAAAAAAAAAAAAAAAGAAAGAAATAAGCAAAAGAAAAAAAAAGAAAAAAAAAAGAAAATATCTGTCACTGTACATAACTAAGCATATTTTTGCAAAAGAATACATGCAGAAATAAAATATTTATTTTCAAAACGACACTTTATCACATTTGTGCTGTTTATTACACGAGAGTACTAACTATTTTATGTAACAGCCAGGTAGACAGCCAGGGATGACCCACATTTTCTACTGGTGTGCATGCAGTGCATACATGCTTGATATTCTGCATAAATGACTGTACATTAATATAACAAAAGCTAATTTGTCAACGCATTGGTGTATATAAAGTGCAGACAGGACATCTGGCTGTTACATTTAATGTAAGTACCCCATACTGTATGGTCTTTATACTGATCCAAAAAAAGAAACGCAACACTACTAAATGGCAAAAGAAACAAAGACTAATACATTGTATCATATGATTGAAAAACTGATGAAATATGTAAAACGTGCTCGTAAATCAACAACAAAATGTATATTTGAATTGCCTGAAACTATCCCCAGTAAGCATTCTTTATAAATCTACAGCGGGCCGTTATCGGCCCGTCAGCTACCCTGACGGGCCGATAACGGCCCGCTGAAGATTTATAAAGAATGCTAGCTGGGATTCTAACCCAGAAAACTTGACACATCAGCTGTTGTCAGTTTTGTGAGTGTGTGCCTTGCTCTCAAGGACATGATCATCCCTTTTAGAATCTATCTATTCCTCAATATAATCTATGCATGCCAGTAAGTTTGGAATAGCACGTACAGATAATTTTTTGTTGCAACAGAAAATTCAAAGTATAAATCTTACTTTTCTCCCTCAATATAAATTATGCATGTCAGTAATTTTTGGCTAACACGTACATATAATTTTTTATTGCAACAGAAAATTTAAGGTATAATGTTTACTTTACTTTGCACTTATGAAGTGGTGGGGGTAGGGGTATGCATATATGGGGTTTAATAGACAAAGACGTGACTGAGAAGAGATGAAATTTTGGAACTCTGGATCGAGTTATAGTGCAGACGATATTCAACAAGAATCGCCAGTTATTATAGCCGGACTCTCATCTTTCCCTTCCCTAGCAAAATGTCAATTTTTCTGCAATACTAACTTATCAACTTAAGGTAACGTATATACTTCGTACAATTTCCGCCTAGGGAGATGACATTTGTGGTTCTGTTTACTTTACTGAATACAAAGGCCCTTAAAAAGAGGAATCCACTCTAAAAGAAAGAATTTTATAAAAAGGGAGGTGAAAATATTTTGACACAGTTGAGTCCCCTGAAAGTGCATTAGTTCACCATAAGGCCAATTCTTCTTACACGTCATTCAGCTGATTTGAACGTACATTGTCTACCGAACTACATGAACCATAAGGAATGACCTTGAGAGCAATGGACACACTCATATAACTGAAAACTGTGGAAGTGTCAAGTTTTCTGGGCCAGCCTGACTAACTAGTATCGGCCAATTAGGACTCATCAGTGAGCGGCGTATACATCACGAAACATGCCTATATAATTTTGACCACCTTAAATTTACCCCATTTTTATATAGTAAAACTTGAGTTTACAGGGGTATATTTTTTTTATTTTGCTCAAAATATATAGATTGTGGGTACTCGTTAGAACCGCCTCGCCGAGGCAGTTCTAACGAGTACCACAAGTTATGTATTGAGCAGAAATATGAAAACTGCCGGAATTTTTCATCTGAAAATTTTCATTTTTTCTTTTTTTTTTTTTTTGGTAAAATTCTCAATATATTTGAATAGGCGTGTTTTCGTCATCAGAAAGAAATCCTGAATGGGCTTAATGATCACAAAGGACCAGAAACTACACTTAAGTGAAGTACGGGGTGACGTTTTAGGACCGCCAAATGGCATAAATTTGAATCATGCATTAGTCAGTAATGTTCCGGTCTCTTTATTTTATCAAATATTGCACAGGTATCAACCGTCAAAAGGAAACACAGTGTTTAGCCTCAATATTAGGACACTTCTGTTTCTTACTTTACTTGTATTAAAATTCGAACATGTCCATTTGCACGTACTGCCCTTTGATGTGCCTAAAATTACTCGATTGGTGGCATTATTGTAGACTCGTCACTGAGTCTACGGTACGACCCACCGTCATGCAGCAACATTTTGACCACGACTGGCATGAAGTATGTCGCATAGTATCTATATTATATTCTATCCTCATGTCCTATTACATCCATTAATAATTCAAAAAAGAAGAAGAAGAAGAAAAAAAAAAAAAAAAAAAAAGAACTAGGAATGTGTCAATATGACACAGACGCCTTCGCCCAGGGCCATCCTCACCCACACGTAGGCATTTTGCAAAAAATGAAGTTGAAAAAAGGGCCATAATCCTCATAATAATTGGGAGGTTTTACCCTAAATCGAACTTGACCTATATTTTATGATTATATACCTATGTATAAAATATGATTCCAACACACCAATTTTCTTTCTTTTTTTAAATATCGAAAGGAAAACATGTTTTTAAGGTGAAAAAGGGCAATAACTCCCATAATAATGGGTTGATTTTACCCTAAATCGAACTTGGCCGCTATTTTATGATTATATACGAGTACCCGTGTATTAAATATTAATCCAATAAACTAATGTTTTTAAAAGATATCAAACGGAAACTATTTTTCAACGTTGAAAAAGAGCCGTAACTCCAAAAAATAATTGGTAGATTTTACCCTAAATCGAACTTGACCCATATTTTATTGTTATATGCTCGTGTATAAAATATGAATCCAATTCACTATTTTTTCTCCAAAGTTATGGAACGCAAACCATTTTCAATGATGAAAAAGGGCCATATCTCCAAAAATAATTGGTGGATTTTACTCGTAATCGAACTTGACCTACATTTTATGATTATATACCTGTGTATAAAATTTGAATCCAATACACAATTCTTTTCAAAAGATATCGAACGGAAACCATTTTTCAACAATTTTTCAACGTTGGAAAAGGGCCGTAACTCCAAAAATAATAGGTGGATTTTACCCTAAATCGAACTTGACCTATATTCTATGATTATATGCTCGTGTATAAAATATGAATCCAATACACTCATCTTTTCAAAAGTTATGGAACGGAAACCATTTTTCAAAGGTGAAGAAGGGCCATAACTCCCAAAATAATTGTTGGATTTTATCCTAAATTGAACTTGACCTACACTTTATGATTATATACCTGTGTATAAAGTTTGAATCCAATACAATAATCTATTCAAAAGATATCGAACGGAAACCATTTTTCAAAGTTGATTTTTTTTCAAAGTTGAAAAGGACCATAACTCACAAAATAATTGGTGGATTTAAACCTAATTCGAACTTGACCTACGTTTTATGATTATATACCTGTGTATAAAATCTCAATCCATTACGAAAACACACCTATTCAAATATATAGAAAATTTTAACCTCAAAAACTGAAATATTTCAGATAAAAAAACTCTGATATTTTTCACATTTCTGCTCAAAACATACATGTATACCCCTGTAAACCCCAGTTTTACTATATAAAACGTACGTACGGACAGCGGTGATACTATATGCCCCCCCCCCCCCCCCCCCCCCAACGCCCCGCCATAAAAAAAATCAGATTCAGTCATTTCCCCTGGTTATCATAAATTATCATAAAACGTTCCGATAGGCCCTGCTAATAATCAGGATACAGTCATTTTTCCTGGGGTTATAACTAAATTCCGATAGATCCTGCTAAAAACGAGTCTGCTATTTTCTTTCTTCCAGTCCTTTTTATATTTTTGTTGACTATGAAATTCTCTCCCATTACTAGTATACTTGTTTGTAGCGTGGATGGGGTATTAAAACATCAAATTAAAATTCTAATAAAAGCACAAAAAAAAAGTAGTATTATTTCATGATAAACACAACTTATTGTTACTCATTAGAAACATCTTAGCGATATTAATCTTACGATTTATCTATAGGAGAATTAACAACAAAAATATAAGCGAAGATACCCAGGTAGACTGGCTCCAGTCGCTTCTGCAGTTGTTTTCTCCCCTTCTCTCTCTCTCTCTCTCTCTCTCTCTCGTTCTTTATCATTTCCTGCAGCTGTCTTTGTCTCTTTAATTCCATTTCATTGCTTTACGACAGAATCTATCTTGGGACATAACTTATCAAATCATTATAAGCTGTAATACATTGTATACCTTTGAAAACGAAAAGAGAAAATGATAGCAAAAATAGAGTCTGGAGACAGACTAATATCCAGGAAATGCCACAATCACGAAGAATAGGTTTCCCGAAGCACCAACAGAAAAAAAGCCGAGGAATAAATAATGGCAAAATCAACGCCGCTTATAAAATAAGAACCTAGAAACTACATGTATGACATCAGGTATTTTGGTGTAATAAAGAATTTAATGTCACCAGGTGCATCAGTCAGCCAATTGTTTGTGCACACAGAGATATGCACTGCTTTGAAAAAAAATGTCGCGCTTTATAACAATTAAAATGGCAACGTTCATGACAAGATAATATTGCATCGTTTGCAGATTTCAAATAAATTAAATATTTAAATTATCTGTATATCAAGGAAAATAATCTTAACAAACATGAAAAAATTGCTCTGCGGTGGTTTTTATAATTGATGCGCAACGCATGAAAAAGGGTCCTTATGCAATTTGAGGACAACGCTGGCCCAGATCAGCCTGCGAGAATGCGAATACGCATGCCTGCTTTGGGCCGATATTATCCGTTTACAGAATCAGTAAATACAAACTGTCTCTAAACTACCTTTTCTTCAAATTCAGTGGAGATAATTTGCAAGAAATATCAAATCCCGTGTTCTGGGAAATATAAGAAAAAAATGTTTCAAGATGTTGTCTGCTGATTATTTTACCCAGTGTGCTAAGCGTTAATAATACATGTATGCTCTATCACAGGGCGAGAAAACAACCTTTAAAGTCAAAAACGTTGAAACGAACATAACATATTACCTATACTTAAAGTTAATCATACTATCTTTTATTACTTTGTATAGGTTAGGGAACATACTATATGGACAAAAACGCCCTTTTCGCTTAGCATGCTGAGTAATAATTATAAGCAGACGACATTTGGAAACATGCTTCTTATCTTTCCCAGAAAGTAGGCTTTGATATTTCATGCAAATTATCTCCTAAGGAGACAATATGCATGAGATGTCTAAGTCTATTCTATGGGAAGAAATAGAAAACAATATCATTTTGTCGGCTGCTGATTTTGCCCATAGATTGCTAAAAGTCATATAAGTGTCAGATAACGTGTCTTTGTTGTCTGTTTATCTATTTTTATTTTCTTTCTTTTCAAAGCTTTGATTTAAAATATGTACAGGCCGTTTAAAACTTCCTCTTTCTAACAAAAGACTAACTTTAACTAGGATCAACTCTATGTAAACCAAGTAAATACCACTTGCCTGTTTTCCGAATGCGTTATGTATATTCCAAAAGGAATGGAGGAAAAATGACCGCAGCATGGCATGAAAAAACAACAACAAAAACGTAAAACTAAAATACCCCGTCATTATCATGTCGAAGGCAGATAACTCTGTCAAAAATTGATGAAATTTGCCCATTACCAATCCCAAACCAGATCTCCACAATAGCAATGTATATATCAAGTCTGATGAAAATCCATTGAGATTTACTCAAGTTATTGTCCGGAAACGAAAATAGGGATGTTTAGCGGACAGATAACTCTGTCAAAAATTAACGAAATTCGCCCATTAGCAATCCCAAAGCAGATCTCCACAATATCAATGCACATGGCAAGCTTCGTGAAAATCCATTGATATTTACTAAAGTTATCTCCGTAAACAAAAACACGGACGTGTCGCGGGCAGAAAAGTTTGTCAAAAATTGACGAAATTTGCCCATTAGCAATCCGAAATTAGACCTCCATAATATCAATGTTCATACCAAGTTTGGTGAAATTCCATTTATATTCACTCAAGTTATCACCCGAAAACGAAAATACGGAAGGATGTACGACGGACGGCCGGCCGGCCGGACGGATACACAGACAGCCAACGTGAACCCATAATCGTGTGGCGAGGTATAAAAAAGGACCTTGTTGCATAAGCGAACAGCGAGAGAACAGCTCGGCATGCACGTTTGAAGTCTTCTTCGTCCGCTTAAAGAATCACTGAATACTTATATAGAATATGATGATGAACAGAGAAGGCCCAGATTCAAACTGCACAAGCTGATCTGAGTTTTCAATGGGCGTACATGTCGTATTTTGCAATGTTTGATGTTACGGTAGTAATTACCTTAACCAACGTCCTTAAATAACTTTCGCAAAAAAGAAAATAAATAAGCCGAGGCATAGCATTTCAGTCCTACAAGATTGCACGATCCGCGCAGTCTGATCAGTCTTCGTTGTCCGCATGAAGATCTCTGGATCCTTGGCCAACCGTGCCTTACAAAGACTGTTCAGATTGCGTGGATGCACAGGCTGATCTGAATATTCCCTGGGCTCATTCATGTGACAAATTGTGGTAACACCCCGCCCATAGCCCCCGCCCCACCTCCCAAAAAAAATCAGTCCACGTGCAAACTGCTAAGATGCATACCAGAATACGTACTGGACAGGCTAGTCTAGATATTCGCAGTTAACATTATTTCTCGATTTCTCGAGCATTCCTCAAACGTATACATGCTCAGCGCAGTTTCAGCAGGCGACAAATTATAGTAATTTCATACTTTTTTCCCAGAAAATAGGCTTTTATATTTCTTGCAAATTGAATCCTAATGAGATATTAAAGTCTATATTTTGGGGAAAATAATGAAACTATTTCAAAATGTCGTCTATTGATTTTTTTTTTACCCATGGCAGGATGCTAAGCGTTAAAAGCGGCCTTCCACTGAACACTACAACTACAAACATTACCAGTGGATCCTTTGTCCCAGTGGAAAATTTTGCCTTGTAAACAAAGGACATTTTGGTTACCGCTCAACATTTGTTTTTTGTTGTTTTTTTTTTATTTTATTTTTTTTTTTTATTTATTTATTTATTTCTTACATGATCATTCCGTGAGCCCTGGGATGAGTAATGGAGATGCGAATTTCTAATACGCAACGGCATTTAGGCCATCTCATTCTGGAACGTGTATTTAGCAGACGAGCTATTGAAATATCTTTATAGATTTCGCACAAAACACGGGGCTCAAAACTACATGGAAATTATCTCCTTAGGAGACAATTCAACATGCAATGTTGAGCTCTATATTTTAAGGCAGTTAAAATCTGACTGCCGTCTGCTAAATACAGCTTTCAGAACAATGTAATTGGTTCCTGTGCATGGGCGAGCCACCTAAAAAAAGCTAACATCTGCACGCGAGCATTCACACTGCCGACCTAAACAAATGAAATCTTCATTAAAGTGGCTGTAAAATAGTATTGAAGATGTCTAGGAAGAACCACAATCACAGAATATAGCCTACCAATGACACCAAGATGAGCAAACAAACCAAGATAGACAGTACACAAGCCAAAACCTAAAGAAATGCGAAGCAACCGCTCTCTCCTCTTACCCATCAACCCAGCAAACACATAACATCGTATTAACGTTGATTTGACGTCGCTGCGTCGCAGCGACGTCGAAACAACGTTACTATGACTTTGTGTGTTTACTGGGTAAGATGATCATATTGCTAGACAGGATCCACAAAACAATAAGACAACGAGCAGAATAAAACACGAAAAACTCTCCACAGCGAGTAGACACAACGTCACACAAAGAACAAACAACACTGGGAACACCCGTTTAGAAAGGTCAGTATCGGTGGGAATCAATACTTTATGGCCCGTCAACTGCATTTAGTTATTTAGTACTGACTGCAAAATATATGTCATTTAATAAATTGCGTAAGGTACAACTTAAATGGTACTAAAGATGCATTCTCTATACTGATGTGGTTTGTGGCCCGTCAACTGTATTTTAGTTATTTAGAACCGAAGGTAAGATAAAAGTCGTCTACTGATCAGCAACTACATTGTATGTGTATTTATTATACTAAGCTGGGCCATGGCCTGACTAGTACTACTACAGGCGAACTTCAATGGCTCGAACATCTTTGGGACCATGGAAATCTGTTCTAGACATGGGTAGTTCGAGCTACTGAGGGTTAATCATAGCGCCAGGTCAGGAGGCAAAAAGGTATAACTTAGGAATGCATTTTCGATCTTCTATAAAATAATAGCATGTTGAGTGTTTTTATTAGAATCGTCTCGATGAGGCGAATAGACGTGATTCTTATGAGTACGCACAACATACTTTTTCATGACAAAATAAGACAAAAAACTTAAATGCAACTAATTTTTTTTTTTTTTTTTTTTTTTTTTGAACTAGTGGAAGAATTTCCTAGGTACTCGAAACCGACTTCGAATCAGCCACGGTAAACGAGCTATCGGTGTTCAATTCATTGATGTTTTACTGTATTTTCATGATAATCACAGGCGAATTCCGAACAAGGCAGACGAGACCCAAGCAAGACTGTCTTTTCAACGGCTCACTTCCTGAAAGATTGAGGGGATTTCCCTGCGTCTTACAATATTAAAAAAACACTCATAATAACACTAACCGTGCTATGGGCAAATGCAGCAGACGACAAACTGATGCTGTTTTTCGTATTTTTCTTAAAAATTAGGATATGGCACTTCATGCAAATGGTCTCCTTAGGAGACAATTTGCATGAAGTGTCAAATTCTTTTTTTCTAGGAAAGTAAGAAATATATTTCAAAATGTCGTCCGCTGAAATTTGTACCCAGCATGCAATGTGACAACTAATAGTTCAGAAATCAACAGACAGGTAAATTGTACTTTTGGGCGTTATTCGAGTAGCGCTTCAAGGTCACAATATACAAAACATGCCTATTCAAATATTAGGAATACTTTACCACCAAAACATGAAAATTTTCAGATCATACATTCTGATATTTTTTTATATTTCTGCTCAAAACATAGGTTGTGGACTCTAACGAGTAACCAAAATTTATGTTTTTGAACAGAAATGAGAGAGAAAAAAATATGTATACCCCTGTACACCGCAGTTTTTACTATATAAATGCGGGGTTTAAGCGGGTCAAATTTATATAGGCATGTTTTCGTGATGTACTGGTCCCTGCGATTGCCCAGAGAAGCTCGCGCAAATGCTCACTCGTACCCAGCTAGCACTCTACATAAATCTACAGCGGGCCGTATGTAGAATGCTTACTGGGTATATACTAACTAGTTCCAGCTACACTGGAAGCGACTTTCAGGAACCCAGACAAGACTGTATAAAACAGTACAAGTTACCCTGTGTCTAGGCTGGTTCCCGTCTAACTGCTAAACTCATAGCCGGTGTAACCAGGCTACTTTGGTTTTATCACAAGAAACACAGAGCGCTTTAACGACGTCGTCTCGGTCGCTACGACATCAAAACGTTGTTCTTGTGACGTTGTCGATTTATCGGTACTTTTGTTTTCTTTGAACAAATAAGCCTCTTGACGCCTTAAGGGATCTTGGCACATATCACGATCAGCCTGCGGATTAAAGCATCCTCATCAGGGTTTTTGCATTTGGCAAAAAGATTATGCAATAACCAGGCGGATGGCGAAGACTCTGATCAGACATGGCGGGTCTAGGCCTTTGCTATTCTCGCACAAATTTATTTCCTCACAATCTTTATTTTGTGATATGACTGGAAGATTCTCCACGCCCCCTCCCCCCTCCCACACACAGATCAACCCCCGCCCCCCCCCCCCCTCCCCCCACACACACCCACCCCTTAATTTTCATGATTCTGTTGGAAAAGTGTGTCAGATGCATATTTAACAAATATCAATGAAGATGAATCCAGTTATTGAAAACTTCGTTAGTTTAATGAAAGTGTTAAATAGAATGAATACAGTTTCGGGGGTGGGGGGGAGGGGGGGGGCGGGGTAACTCTGTCAGCCTATTTTGCCTCCCTTCTGAAAAGCGGTCTACTCTACAGTATAGAATCTGCTCCCAAATGGAACAAATTATTTTGTTTTTAGAGATGACCACTTTTTCAAAATGAGTTGTCGTGCAGGAAGTCAAACCAGAAGCTCAAAAGTTGTTTCCCTTGTAAAATAGTGGAAATACTACTAAGTGTATGCAGCCCCCTTAAAATCTTTTAATATAATGTATAGCACATGAAAATATAGGCGTCAATACATGGCATATGAAAATATAGGCGTCAATGCATGGCACATGAAAATATAGGCGTCAATGCATGGCACATGAAAATATAGGTGTCAATGCATGGCACATGAAAATATAGGCGTCAATGCATAGCACATGAAAATATAGGTGTCAATGCATGGCACATGAAAATATAGGCGTCAATGCATGGCACATGAAAATATAGGCGTCAATGCATGGCACATGAAAATATAGGCGTCAATGCATGACACATGAAAATATAGGCGTCAATACATGGCACATGAAAATATAGGCGTCAATGCATGGCACATGAAAATATAGGCGTCAATGCATGGCACATGAAAATATAGGCGTCAATGCATGACACATGAAGCTATAGGTGTCAATAAATTGCACATAAAGCTATATGAATCAATGCATGACAAATGAAGCTACAGGTGTCTATGCATCGCACATAGAGCAATTGGTGTCCATGAATAGCACATGAAGCTATAGGCGTCAATGCACTGCACATGACGCTATAGGCGTTAATGCATGGCGCATGGAACTATATGTGTCAATGCTTAGAACATGCAGCTATATGTTTCTTTCCATGACACATGAAGCTGTAAGTGTCAATGCATGGCGCATGAAGCTATATGTGTCAATTTATGGCCTATGAAGGTATAAGTGTTAATACATGACAAATGAAGCTATATAGGTCAATGTATGGCGCATGAAGCTAAAGGTGGCAATGCATCACACATAAAACTATAGGTGTAAATGCATGACACATGAAGCTATAGGTGTCAGTACATGGAGAATGAAGCTGTAAGTGTCAATGGATGGCGCATGAAACTGTAAGGTACATAAAACTATAGGTGTCAATGCATGACACATGAAGCTATAGGTGTCAGTACATGGAAAATGAAGTTGTAAGTGTCAATGGATGGCGCATGAAACTGTAAGGTACATAAAACTATAGGTGTCAATGGATGACACGTGAAGCTATAAGTTTAAATGTATGACACATGAATCTTTAGGTGTAAATGCAAGACGCATAAAACTATATGTGTCAATGCACGACACATGAAGATTTGGGTGTCTATGCATTAACATGAAGCTTTAAGTGTCAATGCACGGAATATAAAAGCTACAGATGTCAATGCCTGGCACATAAGGCAGCAGGAGTCAATGCATGGCACATGAAGCTATAGGTGTAAATGCATGGCACATGAAGCTATAGGTGTAAATAAGCTATTGTAAATAAAGTTTGAAGTGCTAACGCTTAGTACTCTGGGTTATATTTTCAGCAGGCAACATATTGAACTACTTTTCTTGTGTTTATTTTATTTTTTTCTTTTCCAGCAAATAGTACTTGATATCTCATGCACTTTGCCATATTGGGAATAATTTGCATAAAGTGTCAAACCTGTTCTGGGAAAGCATAAAAAGAGACATAATCAATGTGTCGTCTGCTAAATTTGCCAAGAGAGTGGTAAAGGTTAACATCATGCATGAAGCTATACATGTTGTAATAACTCTAAATAAAAAAAAAAAAAAAAAAAAAAAAGAAACACTCTAGGAAGTCACGACTGCGAAAGCGATTTTACTTTATAAAATTTGTAATATGTGACAATAGATAAGTTTCAATTCACGACATATACTAACTGAAGCTATGTTTGAAGTGACGTCTAATAGTATTCGATGTCATCAGGAGTAAGGCAATAATCAATACCTTCCGGAATACGTCAATAGTCGTGGCAAGAGAGAGAGAGAGAGAGAGAGAGAGACAGACAGACAGACAGACAGGCAAAGTAAGAATACGTTAACAGAGATGAGAGAGAGAATACGATGACAGAGAGAGAGACAGAGAGAGAGAGAGAGAGACAGAGAGAGACAGAGAGAGACAGAGAGAGAGGGTATACCCTTTTAAGATGAAGAAAGCTACAGAGATCGGAATGTTGAGTCCCTGGGTCTTGAGAGAAGCTAGGGACGCGCGCCGTTTTCATGGGAAAACGTGTCCTTATAGTGTACTTAGATCCTTTATTAAGGGGACTGGATATACTTGGTAGATTTTTTTTGCCATTTTGTACAAGAGGGACAACTTTTGTGACTTCCAGTTTACCTACGTACATACCTAATCCCTTTTAGAAAATAAACTACATACATTTACTCTAAAAGGAAAGGAAAATGCTTTCTTTTAGATAATACTTAATTTCAGAAGTAAGGCAAAACAATTTCAGGCCGAGCTGATCCATGAAAGTTTGTCCATATCCCTATTTTCTGGGTCTACAGAATGTAAAATCATCCCCGGTTCCCCGGTACTTCAAGGTTTACAGACTGTAAAATCTTCCCTGGTTCTCCGGTACTTCAAGTTCCACAAACTGTAAAATTCTCCCTGGTTCCCCGGTACTTCAGATTCTACAGACTGTAAATTTTTTCCTGGTTCTCCGGTACTTCAGGGTCTACAGACTGTAAATTTTTTCCTGGTTTCCCGATATTTCAGAATCTACTGATTGAAAAATCTTCCCTGGTTCTCCGGTACTTCAGGATCTACAGGCTGTAAAATTCTCCCCGGTACTTCAGTTAAATTCTCCCCGGTTCCCCGGTACTTCAGGGTCTACAGATATTAAAACTCTTCCTGGGTCCCCGGTGCTTCAGAGTCTCCAGACTATAAAATTATCTTTGGTTCCCCAGTGCTTCGAGGTCTATAGATTATAACATTCTCCCTGGGTCCCCGGTACTTCAGGGTCTACAGACTGTAAAAATCTTTCCTGGTTCTCCGGTACTTCAGGGTCTACAGATTGTAAAATTCTCCCTGGGTCCCGGTACTTCAGGAACTACACTCTATAAAATTTTCCCTGGTTTCCCGGTACATCAGGTTCTACAGAATAAAATCCTCCCCCAGTACGTCACGGTCTACAGATTATAAAATCACCCTGGGTCCCCGGTATTTCAGGGTCTACAGGGTCTACAGACTTTAAAATTCGCCCTGGTTCCCCGGTACTTAAGGGTCTCAAGACTATAAAATCTATCCTGGTTCTCCGGTACTTCAGGGTCTACAGACTGTAAAATTCTCCCCGGGTCCCCAGTACTTCAGTCTGTAAAATTCTCCCTGTTTTCCCGGTACTTCAGGGTCTACAGATATAAAATTCACCCTGGTTTCCATGTACTTCAGGGTCTACAGACTGTAAAATTCTGCCTGGGTCCCGGTACTTCAGGGTCTACTGACTATAAAATTCGCCCTGGTTTCCCGGTACTTCAGGGTCTACAGACTGTAAAATCTATCCTTGTTCTCCGGTACTTCAAGGTCTACAAATTGTAACATTCTCCCTGGGTCCTTGGTATTTCAAGGTGTACTGACTGTAAAATCTTTCCTGGTTCTTCGGAACTTCAGGGTCTACAGACTATAAAATTTTTCCTGATTTTACTGTACTTCAGGGTCTACAGATTATAAAATTCTCTCTGGTTCCCCGGCACTTTAGGGTCTACAGACTGTAAAGTCTTCCCTGGTTCCCCAGTACTTCAGGGTCTACAGGCTCAAAATTTTTCCCTTGTTCCCCGTTACTTCAGGGTCTACAGACTGTCAAATTCTCCCTGGTTCCCCGGTAGCACTTCCCCGCCAAAAGAATGTCACTTACGATTCAACATTTCTTGGCATCGAGTTCAGCTTTGGCGCATGACCGGCAAAAACAGAAAAGACCTGCCCTCTGAGCTGAAGGGCGGGACATCATTGAGTACAGGTCGTTTCTTAACCTTTAGCACACTCTGGGCATGTTTTGCATTAATCACCTGCTTTATAATCTTTTCCACTCTCTGGACAAATTCAGCAGACGAAACAAAGATGGTATTTTCCCAGAAAATTGGCTTTAAAAGTTCATGTAAATTATCCGCTGAGGAGACAATTTGCATGAAATGTCTATGCCTAATTTCTGAGAAAATATAAGAAAAAATATTTAAAAATGTCATCTGCTGAATATTTTACACAGCATAAAGTGGCTTGTACTTACTCAACAGTTTTGAATGACTTACCGCTGTTAGTGTGCACATATTGCAATAGCTCTGAGGAGAGAAGAGAACTTTGAATGAATACTTTCTGTAACATCTGAGTTAGTCGCTCTCATCTTTTTTTTATTTTGATTTATTATTCATTTATTTCTATTTTGTCTTTGTGTTATTTTTGTGGAAACTATACTTTTATTTTTTTCTTAAAATGAAAACAACCTGCACTACAACTCGAATGACAGGGTTTTAGTTCACCTCGGCAGAAGGCTCCAGGGGAGTTTACAGGAAGGTAGGCCATCTGTCGTCCGTTTGTCCGTCTTCCGTCCGTCCTTCCACAACTTTGTTCAGTTATATTTACACAGTCTGCGGGCTGATCTCAATCATTTCTTATGTACAGCATGCCTCTGGTTGGGCATCGATGAAATGTTTTCACAAATCATCATTATAACTCTTTCAGTTTTGATTGGGAGCTGAAAACTTGCAGATAAGGTAGACATGGATGAAATCTCGAACGAGTTAAAAAAAAAAACAAAACAAAAAAAAAAAAAAAAAAAAAAAACTAGCCAGATCAGATCATTACTCTAAGAGTTACGTCCCCTTGATTGCTGAAAAAAAAAAAAAAAAAACAAAAAAAACACTGTTTGACTTTGTTATCAGCGTAACTCATTCAGTTTTGATCGGATCTTCCTGAAACTTGCAGATAAGGTTGACATGGATGAAATCGCAGGTGAGTTCGAAACTGGCCAGATCGGATAAATAATCTTAGAGTTACGTTCCCTAGATTGCTAAAAACACCTCTGTTTGACATTGGCACCAGAATAACACATTCAGTTTTGATGGGATCTTCATGAAACTTGCAGTTAAGATTTACATGGATGAAATCTCGAACAAGTTCAAAACCTGGACAGCTCGGATCATTAGTCTTAGAATTACGTCCCCTTGTCTGTTTGACTTTGTCGTCAGCATAGACTGGCTTCAGTCAAAAACATTGATATGTTTGGGGGAAAAAAAATCAACATTTGCATTTTCAGTGATTTTTTTATTTTCTTATTTTTTTCCTCTTTTTTAATCTATCTCTTTCTAGCCATATGTCCATAAAAGTGCCATCAGAATTATAATAGTTACAAGAATATGAATTAGACTTGCACCAAGACGCATGATTGAAAAAAAAAAAAAACAAAAAAAAAAAACTGTGAGTTGGAGCCAGTCTAAATACAGCATAGACTGGCTACAAGTTGAAACATTGATATGTATGGAAAATATCAATATTTTCATTTTCAGTGAAATTATTTTTTTTCTTTTTCTTTTACACTAAGTCTTGTGGTTCTTTATCGAAAGTTATAACAATAGATGTAACTTCAAATTATAGTTATTACTCTTATAATGTTCGAAATTTCGGAGGGATTCCCGTCTTCATCAGGTTAGACGGAAGATATTTCTATTATATTTATTGTGATCAACAACATGGCTTACAATGTTCACTTCCTCCAATGTTTACTTCTCCCAATGCTGGTGCCAATCTTTACTAAACGTAGTAGAAATATTTTTTCCGTCTACCCTGGTGCAGGAGGAAATCTCTTTGAAAATTTAGAACATTTTAAGAGCCAGTAATTATTTCAAGCTTTTTCTTTTATTTATTCATTTATTTGATTTATGTATTTATTTTATTTTATTTATTTATTTTATAAAAATTCTACCTCATTTATTTATTTATTTATTTTATAAATAATCTACCTCCATCCAAATTAGAATAGCTACAAGAATATGAATTAGACTTGCACCAAGGCACATGATTAATTTAAAAAAAAAGAAAAAAAAAAGTATGTTTTAAGAATTAGAGCCAGTCTATCATTAGCATAACTCCTTCAGTTTTGTTTGGGTCTTCCTGAAACTTGTAGATAAGGTGGACATTGATGTATTCTCAGAAGAGTTCAAAATCCATTAATTGTATATTTACAGCCTCTTGATTGTTGAAAACGACTACGTTTGACATTGTCATCAGAATAACTCATTCAGTTTTAATCGGATATTTCTGAAAATTGAAGATGAGTTGGACATGGATAAAATCTCAGAAGAACTCGAAATCTAGCTAGATCGGATGATTATTCCTAGAGTTACGTTCCGTTTGATTGCTGAAAAAGTCTCTGTTTGACATTGTCATTAATATAATTTGTACAGGTTTAATCGGATCTTTTTGAAACTTGCAGATAAGGAGTACAAGGATAAAATCTCAGAGGAATTTGAAAACTGTCCAGATCGGATCGTTAATCTTAGAGTTATTTCCCTTAATTGATGAAAATGTCTTTGTTTGGCTTTGTCATCAGCATAACTCCATAAATTTCGATCAGATCTTCCTGAAACTTGCAGATAAGGTGGACATGGATGGAGTCTTGGACTCGTTTGAAACCTGGCCAGATCGCATCATTTGGTAAAGAATTACGTTCCCTTGATTTTTAAGTAATGCTTCTATTCAACTTTATCATCAGCATGACTCGGT
Source organism: Anodontia alba (assembly GCA_964016985.1). NCBI lineage: Eukaryota > Metazoa > Mollusca > Bivalvia > Lucinida > Lucinidae > Anodontia > Anodontia alba. The sequence goes on along the minus strand of OZ024838.1, from coordinate 40,154,984 downwards.
TAGTTTTGATTGGATCATCCTGCAACTTGAAGTTAAGATGGACATGTATGAGTTTTTGTACGAATTCAAAAACTGGCCACATCAGATTGTTGATTTTTGAGGTAGGTCCCTTTGGTTTCTTGATCTTGTTATCGGCATAACTCCTTCAGTTTTTTTTTATCAGATCTTCCTGAATCTAACACACAAGATCGGGTTGGAACTGGGGAACAGTTAGACCACGAGGTGATACAGTGCATATTGTTTTTTTTTTTTGTTTTTTTTTTTTGTTGTTTTTTCCTTCTAGCCATATGTTTCAAGGATACAATACACCAAGTTTTGAAAGAGTAGTCACTAATTATCAAAGATTTTTTTTTCAGACATGATTGGGTTTCTGGATAACTCTTTCTACAGTTATACTCCTCAAAGATTGTTCAAATATGACTATTTCCGACGAATTCCTCTTACAGTTCCTAAAGGTACCGAATACGTTTTGTATAATTTCCAAAATTTCCACAAACCGTTTACAAGGGAGGAAACTCTTGTGACGTCCCCTTTGCTTTCCTTAACACCAAGCCCCTTCTGAAAGGTGGGGAGTGGGATGTGTGTGTGGAGGGGGCGGGGGGTGGGGTTGGGGGGGGGGGGGGGGGGGCTGGCTACTCTAAAAGGAAAGAATTTGCTTCCCATGAGAGAAGATTATTTTCTTTTAGAGAAACCTGAGAAAGGAGATAAACATTTTGACAGAGTTACCCTACCCCGAGCCCCCACCTCCCCACCCCCACCCCCCCCCACCCCCCCCACCCTCCCCTCTCCCCCCCACCTTTTGAAATCGCATCAAGTCAGCGTAAAGAATCACCAGGTATTGAAGTACATGATATTGGGTGCACGGTGAGGATCACGATTAAGCTAAACGAATGAACATGCTGATCTGAGTCTTAATTGTTCATTTATAGTGTACAAGTCCTGTTAATCTCCTGTCCAGAGCGATTTCATTGATTTTGCAGATATCCAATAACTTCAGTAATCTAAGATATCACCTGGGATCATAATGGAATATTGCACGCGCATGCTCATTCGTTTCAAGGGCTTGATCGTAAAAAGTGGCTTCCGTAACCAGCACAAACGTCAACGTAGTAGTTGCCGTAATAAACCGTGGTAATGGGACGGACAGACAGACCTGAGCAAACAGTGTAGACCCAGCTCAGACGCCGCAGAACGCAGCGTCTGATCTGGGTTTACACTGCCATTCATCCAACAATTTTAGAGACATAAGTAATAGGTAGTAATGGACAAGCGTGGTTAGGATATATTGTGCCCCAATACTTAGAGTAAATGCTATATAGATCAGCTTCCAAATTAGTTTTGTTTGTTTTTATTCGGGCTTTACGTCGCTTTCAACAATCTTTCAGTCATAACGCGATGGATGTCTGGATGTGGTAGGGAGCTCAATGTTCGCTTTTTAGAGTGCCGCCTCACTGAAATATCACGCCCCAGACTCCACCTAGTCACATTATACTGACACTGTTGATGCTGAGCATCAAACGAAAGATCAGCTAGTACCATTTTTAGTATCTTTGGTATGACTGGGCCGGGGTTCGAATCCGCAACCTCTCGGGCACAAAGCGGACGGACGTTCTACCAACTGAGCTACTGTGCCGGTACTTCCAAATAAAGGACATGTTGTCTTTTCTGATGTATACTGCACGCGTTCCCATGTTCACAATTTGATTGCCACAAAAGACAGCATTTCACAAATTAAGGAAATTATTTCATCAAAAATATCAGGGCGATTATGTAAGAAAACTTTTAGTTGCGTCGAAAGTCAGGAAAGTCAGGAAAAACAAAATCATGCCATATTATATGAGCCTTAAGTGAGAAAATGTACCGTTAGCCCAGCAAAAATTCATATCAGCCTGCGCGTCCGCTCAGTCAGATCAAAGTCGCAGCTGCGACGTCTGATCTGGTTCTACACTGTTTGCTCAGGCATATATGTCTGTTTCACACTCTTGATGAGTCAAAAAAAGTAGTGGATTGAGTGACAAACAGTGTAGATGCTGATCAGATGTTGGGTAATGCGGCGTCTGACCTGGGTCTACACAGCTTGCCCAAGCAAGTCTGTCTCAATTAATACCTAGGTTTATTACGGCAAAATGGTCGTATAGTATCATATACAGTCGAACCTCAATGGCTCGAACATCTTTGGGACCATGGAAATTCGTTCGAGACATGGGTAGTTCGAGTCACTGAGGGTTAATCATAGCACCAGTTCAGGAAGTAAATAGCGATAATTTCGGGAAATCTTTTCGATTTTCTACACAATGATTGTATGTTGAGTGTACTCATTAGAATCGCCTCGATGAGGCGATTCTAATGACTACACACAACATACAATTCCATGAGAAAATAAGAAAAAAAAAATCTAAATATTTGTTTTCTTGAGCTATTGGAATGATTTTGTAGGGGTTGAAAAAAGAGTTCGAATCATCCACGGTAAACGAGCCATCCGGGTTCGAGTCATTGAGGTTATACTGTAGATCTACTGTTTGTTACTTATATGCATATTAATAATAATCTGTTGTAAATGATACTGGTCCCGGAAATCTATTTATAGCAATATGAATAAGACAATGAAATTAAATGAGACACGATCGCCCATAGAAACAAACTCACATGTATTTACCCTAAGTAATCGGACAGACTAACCTAAGAACATAGTATAGACTCAGATCAGACGCCGCAGAACGCAGGGTCTGATCAGGGTCTACACAGTTTCCTACACATCCAGCAGTATTTTAGACATATCAACAGACAAAAAATGGAATGGATAAAATTTTAGAACAAGTATGGTAAGGAGATATGTGTCCCAGTTTTTAGGGTAAATACGGTATGTTTTAGGATTTCAGTGAATGCCTGTATAAGTGCACGGATGTGCAGACTGACAAAGACCCTCTGTGTCCGCTAGTTGAATCGTTTGATACTACAGAATTAACCGACGAACAGAATCAGACCGTACTCGCACGGACGCACATGCTGATCTAGACATGTATCGTTCGCGTGTGTCCTGAAATCTACTTAACCCACGGAATTCAAGTACCCTGTGTACCCGTATCTTAATTTTTTAACACTCTATTTTTCTCAGCGGGCAACTGACGTGAAAGCAATGTCGCCTCAACGTCGACGCAACGTGTCATCGACGTAGAAGCGACGTTGTGTAAACGTCATGTGTCCGCTGGGTTATTACCTTGATGTAGCCGGCCTCAGTGACAGTTGGATATGCGTCCGACTAGTAATCAGGAGTTTGCAGGTTCGAACCCCGTCGGGTCGGCAACATTCTTTCGTGGAGATCGATCATGAACTATTTTCTACGGTCATTCTCTCCCTTCCGCTGATCCAAGAAGGGCAGTTCTCAATTTCTGGCGAAAAAAAAAAAAAACGTGCACAATACTAGTTAACTACATAGAGGACTAAGCCTGGCCAGTAAAAATGTGGTTAGATAAACTGACCGCGCTCGACATCACCCCACTGGGTTGACTGGGCCGTAAAACCCCAGTACAAACAAAAACTACCTTGATGTATCTATAAACTGCTGGAAGACTGGCAAACATTGTAGACCCTAATCAGAGGCCGCGTTCTATACTCTCTAATCTGGCTCTACTGGTTGCTTAGGAACATTTGTCTGTTTTCTGACAAATAATATACATTTACCTTAAATGTTACCCCAGCATATCTCTTATTGATGTCAGCTGAAAGAACGTAAAAGAGAGACCGAAGAAAAAAAATGATATGTTATTATATATAAGTAAATGCTTCATGAGTTTAAAATACAAGAAATATTTCTCGAGAGATTTGCAAATCCGATGAAAACGAGTGTATATACAATTCATTCCTTTTGCATGTTCTTTCTTCCTTTCTGATTCATTTATTTATCGATCTATTTACTTTTGGAAACTTCACTTCTTCTCTTAAAACTACTCTTTTTTTTGTAATCATACCGTAATAAATAGAAAGGAAGGCAATGATCAGGAGTCGATACAATTACCTGACACCTCCTGTCCAAGAAATTAAAAGAAAAGGACGCACGTATAGCAACGGCACCCTTAGTATTCGGACAGACAGTACTGAGTGAACAGTTTAGACCCAGATCTGACAAGGCGGCGTCTGATCAGAATCTACACTGTTTGCCTCTTATCTATAGCACCCTTTAGATACATCATCAGGTGATAAAATGGACTTGTTAGTACAAGGAACCCTCGTTACAACGACAGAATTTGTTACCAAAGATATTGCTTTTAAAATGAATTTGCTGTTGTAAAGAATCCTTAATAAACTGAATGATATGTAAGAAAGGCCTTGTTTGATTCTTATTTCCTCATATAACATTGTTTTGGATATTTGTTAGAACCGCCTCACTGAGGCGATTCTAACAAATACCCAAAACATATGTTGCTTGAAGTTTAATACCATATTTTTGCATAATTTCTCATTAACCGTCACCTCTTGAGCGAAGGTTTCGTGACATTCAACTTGTCATTATAACGAATTGTGTCGTTGTATCGAGTGTCGGTATAAAGCGGACTGTATAGAAAGGAAATATCAGAGGTAAATAAACTTTATAATGAAAGCAGGCGAGACAAGTTAAATATCCCTGTTCCTTCTCAGCATCGCCACCGGAAATCGGACCAGTCCGTATAAATACAATTAGGGTGTGGTGTTTAGTTTAACATATTCGTTGTTCAGCTGATTACATGGCCTTCGACAAAGTCAATGCCTTATTTACCAAAGTATTCGGGTAGATAGCCTTCAGGAAACGTTGACCAACTTCAGATGCTGCAGAACCAGAACGCGGCGTCGGATCAGGGTCCATACCGTTATTGTTTGACACTTATCCAGTGGTTGTTAGACAGTTTAACAAGGAGATGGACTTGTTCAAGGACTTGTTCAAATTTAAGAACAAATATGGTAAGGTGTTAAGGTGTCCGTATATTTAGGGCAAAATATGACAATGTCCCGCCTGAGTGTCTAGGCACTGTTAAGAAAACCTGGGCAAGACCACATGCAATATTACAAATAACAGGGCCGCACCTATCGAACACAAGCAATATGACAATGTCCCGTTTGAGTGTCTAGGCACTGTTAAGAAAACCTGGGCAAGACTACATGCACTATTACAAATAAAAGGGCCGCACCTATCGAACACAAGCAATATAACAATGTCCCGCCTGAGTGTCTAGGCACTGTTAAGAAAACCTGGGCAAGACCACATGCACTATTACAAATAACAGGGCCGCACCTATCGAACACAAGCAATATGACAATGTCCCGCCTGAGTGTCTAGGCACTGTTAAGAAAACCTGGGCAAGACCGCGTGCACTATTACAAATAACAGGGCCGCACCTATCGAACACAAGCAAATAATGCGCAAAACAAGAAAGGCCCTTGTCCATTTCGCGAATTCTCAGATCAGTCTGCATATGTGTGCAGTTTGATCAGGACATTCTCTGTTTATAGCTATCGTTCTGCATACATTCTTTCTGTAAGCGGGCAGCGATGAACCTGATCAGCATTTGCGCATCTGGGCATTCGTTGTCATCATATGTAATAGGACCCATTTTCTTCTTTAGAGCAGGAAGTTATGTATCCTACTTAATATTTCTAAAATATGATCCTACTTTATCTTTTGTAAACATCTTTAACTACGTCCTTGTGTCTCCCATTAAAGTCGCTCAAATGTTTATAGGTTTATATTATTCGTCAAGCCTTTTTTTTTTTTTTTTTTTTTTTTTTTTTCGTGGAAAACCATGAATATCGTTCTGATAGGCCAAACGAATACGTGCTCAAAAACAAGTATGAACAGTCTGGATATTATGCGGCAGACTGCATGCATGCCTAGTTATCAGCCCAATTATTGTTGGTGGTTATGCGTCACTCTTTAATTGCAAGACGGCAGTTCGGGCCTCAAACTCAGTGACGGCCTCTTCGTAAAACTTTAACCAGTGGGTTGGGGGTTGAGAATATGTCTTTGGCTTGGCCCGCCGTGGTTCATCTATTGCCACGGTTTTCATTTACATGTACTCTGGCACACAGTAGAATTAGCAACGAGTATTAATTTGATTTTCTTGTTTTCGATTTGATGCAGTGACTGAGTTGGGAGCCTTTATGCGAACCAAATATTTATGTATTTCTATATTGAGAGTAGCTGCATCGAGACGCCGGTGAAGTTGGCCGGCCGTAAAAGTGCTTTAAACCCCACGGTGGTTTATTTTACTGACCGTTCTAAGGCGGTAGTCCCGATGTTAGTCTAACACTTTATTGCTTTGTAGTTTATTCTACGAGGCGATTTGATTTAGTCTTGCCTTGTGTTATTTTGTTCTTTTATTTTTTAGTCCTTTTAGCATTGCGATTACCTCGCTTGGGGAAGAGAGAGTTAATCTTAGTGCTTTTCATACGTTTGTTCGATTTGCGCTTGTTTGGTTTCGTCTGTTTCCTCTTCCTCTTCGTGTCTGGAATGGGCTGAGGCTTGTGATTGTGGCACTCCCTGGACTTTTCTCTTACCTTTTTTTTTTACAAAAACAGCATTGTCTGTTTCAATAGGCTACGTCTTCTGATTACAAGTGCTGGCTTTCAGGAAAAGAACGTCGATTTTAAGACAATTTGGACAATTTGAATGTCAACATATTTATTAAAAAACAACAACAATAAACAAGCAAAAAGAAACTGACTATTATATTACGTTTGGGATGAGTTCTGTGTCTAATAGTCTGCGTTGGCGTGGAGTAGGGGTTGGGATGCTAGAGAGCGGAACGGCGTGATGAACAAAAAAAAAAAAAAAACTGTGGAAATGGCTGGGGAACCTTGTCGCTACCAGAATCAGTAGTTACTATGGTATGAATGTTTCGACGAGCAGAAAAGAAACTGATGGTTCTAATATGAGCCCGCGCAACATACGTCATATGGACCTTTTCGCTACAAGATTGTGAAACCAACAAGATCTATTGGCGCTAAGGCATAGACTGACAAGGAAGTTTCGCAAATACAATAAATACCTCTAATGTGTATGACATGGTGTGACCTCACACAGTTAACTACATATGCATAATAATTTAACCGCATCGTGAGAAAATGCGCCTTCTGACATGTGCGTCCAACGAAGACTCAAATCAGACTGCTCATCCGCCTGATCAGAGTCGTCGTTATCCGCATGAAGAAAATTATCATCCTTGGGTGCCCAAAATGCGCCCAGTGAAGATTCTGATCAGACTGCGCGAATGCGTTGTCTGGCTGTCTGTCCGTCCGGCCGGTGTATTATTATTATTATTATTATTTTTTTTTTTTTTTTTTTTTTTTGTGCGTACCATAACTAGGTTACCGATGAAACTTTATAGCGATGTGTATGAAGTCAAGATGACGTGTCGGGTAACTTCCTGTCTTAGTTTCTGAGTTACTTCCCTTTGATAAGTTTTTTTTTCAGACTATCCTTGCGTGCACGATAACTAGGTAACCATATATGGAATACCTTGATGAAACGCCATTGCAATATGTATGAGGTCAAGGCGTATCGCGTGCAAAAATGATTGCTCTCCCTTTCTTACTTTTTGAGTATTACCTTGCTTGGGGAAGAGAGAGCTAATCTTAGTGCTTTTCGTATGTTTGATCAATTTGTGCTTGTTTGGATTTGTCGGTTTCCTCTTCCTCTTGATGTCTGGGAAGGGCTGCGATTTGGAATTGTGGCACTCCCTGGACTTTTCTCTTACCCTTTTTTCCATTTGATTAGATTTTATTTCACACCAGCCAAATGCGCGCCATAACTAGATAACCATATGGAATACCTTGATGAAACTTTATGGCAATGTGTATGAGGTCAAGATGGTGTGTCGCATATATATTATCTTATGGCGTTGTCTGGCTATCCGTCTGTCCATCTTGTGAAAACTGTTTTGTGCGCGCCATAACTAGGTAATCGTATGAAATATTTTAATGAAAATTTATAGCGATATGTATGAGGTCAAAACAGCCTGACGCGTATAAAAATGAATACACTCCCGTTCTTAGGTTCTGAGTAACTTTCCTTTGAAAAGTTGTTTTTCAGACTATGCTTGTGCGCACCGTATCTAGGGAATATCTGGATAAAACTTCATAGCATTGTGTATGAGGTTAAGTCAGTGTGTCACATGAAAAAAAAAAAAAAAAAAAAAACAAAAAAAAAAAAAAAAATATATATATATATATATATATATATATATATATATATATATATATATAATAAATAAAATAAAAAAAATAAAAGCTCTCACTTTCTTATTCTCTGAGTAATTTCCCTTTGATTAGATATTTTCACACTATCCCTGCACGCCATAACTAGGTAACCATATGGAATATCTTGATGAAACTTTATAGCAATGTGTATGAGGTTAAGATGGTGTGTCGCGTACAAAAAGATTGCTCTCCCTTTCTCAATTTCTGAGTTACTTTCCCGTGATTAAAAGTTTTGACTATCCTTGTGCGTATAGATATCAATGTGTGTGAGGGTAAGACGGTATGTCGAGTACAAAAAAATAAAAATAAAAAAATAAGTAAATAAATAAATAAATAAATAAATCATTGCTCTCTTTTTTTTAGTTTCTGAGTTACTTCCCTTTGCTTATTATTTTTATTATTATTTTTAATCACGCTATCCTAATGCATACCATAACACGGTAACCATAGAGAATAGCTTGATATAACATTTTAGGAATGTGCATGAGGTTAATACGTTGTGTCGTGTACAAAAACAGATTGCTCTCACTTTCTCAAATTCAAAATTACTCCCATTGATTAGATTTTTTTCTCACTATCCTTATACGTGTCATAACTAGGTAACCATATGGAATATCAAATGAAACTTTTACGTATTTGTTCATGGCTGCCATTGGGCAACATAACGAGCGTACATTTGTCAAAGTCCACATATTTTACGCCTTTGTCCAGTTGTATAGATGTGGTACCCTTGTAAAGTGGTAAACGGGCGTATATTGTCCAGCTTTGTGGTGCTCTAGTGTGTGTGTGTGTGTGTGTGTGTGTGTGTGTGTGTGTGTTTTAACCAGCTTTCGAAGTCCGAAATAAGTTTGCACACGTACAGTCCGAGGTCCGAAGTTAAAGCGAGCTCCAATATTCAAGTTGGGCCTCGTTTCGCCTCTGTATATTTCCCATGAGGAGTTAATATAACCCGGTACTAGGATGGACCCAGGAACCCGTTAAGTAGTCGGATTAGGTCTTGGAAATAGAGTGTGCTCGAATAGACTTGTATGTTACCTCGCAAGTAGGTGTTTATACTGACGAACGGAAACACACGGATCTCTATAAGATAACTCACGGATCTCTGAATACACTCTGTGTGTCTTGCGAGGCGTCCTCGCTTTACACCTTATGTAAGTATGTGTGTGCGCGTGCGTGCGTGCGTTTGGTTGTGTGTGTGTGCGTGCGTGCGTGCGTGTGTGTGTGTGTTGTTGTTTTTTGTAGATATATGAGAAAAAAATGTAATATTTATCCTTATGCCCTCTTATCACGAGGTATTTAAGCCATGACATTTTCATTATATATAGAGAAAATGAGGCCGATTTTGATTATTAAACACATTAGGGCTGATTTATAGCAAATAAAAATAATTCAAGAAGTACTAAGGATCGTTTTCTGATGTTACGGCTCAGATTCATTGTTAATTTGACTATATTAGAAAAAAAAAACTCTTACTGCGTATGTGGACACCAGAGGACCTGATCTGGGCCTCTGTTATCCGCATACGCAATATGAGATCCAGGCAGTCCAATTATAATTTCGGATATTTTGAAACTGTATAATATAAAAATGAACAAGGAAGCACCTAGTCAGATAGCTCGGATGCGCAATCTTATCAAGGCCTCCGTCCATATTCACAAAAAACACATCGACCATTTCTTACGAATAGATCTGAATTTCCCAACCTGAGTGCGCTTAATATAATTGTTAAAACAAAACTGGTCTTTTATTGGTATGTGCATGAAATAGCCCCTTTTCACACATGGACTCGCTGGTCAGGGCATGTGCATTTCGCTTTTCTATTTTAGATATAAAGTACATGCAGACTGCATGCATGCCTAGTTATCAGCCCAATTATTGTTGGTGGTTATGCGTCACTCTTTAATTGCAAGACGGCAGTTCGGGCCTCAAACTCAGTGACGGCCTCTTCGTAAAACTTTAACCAGTGGGTTGGGGGTTGAGAATATGTCTTTGGCTTGGCCCGCCGTGGTTCATCTATTGCCACGGTTTTCATTTACATGTACTCTGGCACACAGTAGAATTAGCAACGAGTATTAATTTGATTTTCTTGTTTTCGATTTGATGCAGTGACTGAGTTGGGAGCCTTTATGCGAACCAAATATTTATGTATTTCTATATTGAGAGTAGCTGCATCGAGACGCCGGTGAAGTTGGCCGGCCGTAAAAGTGCTTTAAACCCCACGGTGGTTTATTTTACTGACCGTTCTAAGGCGGTAGTCCCGATGTTAGTCTAACACTTTATTGCTTTGTAGTTTATTCTACGAGGCGATTTGATTTAGTCTTGCCTTGTGTTATTTTGTTCTTTTATTTTTTAGTCCTTTTAGCATTGCGATTACCTCGCTTGGGGAAGAGAGAGTTAATCTTAGTGCTTTTCATACGTTTGTTCGATTTGCGCTTGTTTGGTTTCGTCTGTTTCCTCTTCCTCTTCGTGTCTGGAATGGGCTGAGGCTTGTGATTGTGGCACTCCCTGGACTTTTCTCTTACCTTTTTTTTTTACAAAAACAGCATTGTCTGTTTCAATAGGCTACGTCTTCTGATTACAAGTGCTGGCTTTCAGGAAAAGAACGTCGATTTTAAGACAATTTGGACAATTTGAATGTCAACATATTTATTAAAAAACAACAACAATAAACAAGCAAAAAGAAACTGACTATTATATTACGTTTGGGATGAGTTCTGTGTCTAATAGTCTGCGTTGGCGTGGAGTAGGGGTTGGGATGCTAGAGAGCGGAACGGCGTGATGAACAAAAAAAAAAAAAAAACTGTGGAAATGGCTGGGGAACCTTGTCGCTACCAGAATCAGTAGTTACTATGGTATGAATGTTTCGACGAGCAGAAAAGAAACTGATGGTTCTAATATGAGCCCGCGCAACATACGTCATATGGACCTTTTCGCTACAAGATTGTGAAACCAACAAGATCTATTGGCGCTAAGGCATAGACTGACAAGGAAGTTTCGCAAATACAATAAATACCTCTAATGTGTATGACATGGTGTGACCTCACACAGTTAACTACATATGCATAATAATTTAACCGCATCGTGAGAAAATGCGCCTTCTGACATGTGCGTCCAACGAAGACTCAAATCAGACTGCTCATCCGCCTGATCAGAGTCGTCGTTATCCGCATGAAGAAAATTATCATCCTTGGGTGCCCAAAATGCGCCCAGTGAAGATTCTGATCAGACTGCGCGAATGCGTTGTCTGGCTGTCTGTCCGTCCGGCCGGTGTATTATTATTATTATTATTATTTTTTTTTTTTTTTTTTTTTTTTGTGCGTACCATAACTAGGTTACCGATGAAACTTTATAGCGATGTGTATGAAGTCAAGATGACGTGTCGGGTAACTTCCTGTCTTAGTTTCTGAGTTACTTCCCTTTGATAAGTTTTTTTTTCAGACTATCCTTGCGTGCACGATAACTAGGTAACCATATATGGAATACCTTGATGAAACGCCATTGCAATATGTATGAGGTCAAGGCGTATCGCGTGCAAAAATGATTGCTCTCCCTTTCTTACTTTTTGAGTATTACCTTGCTTGGGGAAGAGAGAGCTAATCTTAGTGCTTTTCGTATGTTTGATCAATTTGTGCTTGTTTGGATTTGTCGGTTTCCTCTTCCTCTTGATGTCTGGGAAGGGCTGCGATTTGGAATTGTGGCACTCCCTGGACTTTTCTCTTACCCTTTTTTCCATTTGATTAGATTTTATTTCACACCAGCCAAATGCGCGCCATAACTAGATAACCATATGGAATACCTTGATGAAACTTTATGGCAATGTGTATGAGGTCAAGATGGTGTGTCGCATATATATTATCTTATGGCGTTGTCTGGCTATCCGTCTGTCCATCTTGTGAAAACTGTTTTGTGCGCGCCATAACTAGGTAATCGTATGAAATATTTTAATGAAAATTTATAGCGATATGTATGAGGTCAAAACAGCCTGACGCGTATAAAAATGAATACACTCCCGTTCTTAGGTTCTGAGTAACTTTCCTTTGAAAAGTTGTTTTTCAGACTATGCTTGTGCGCACCGTATCTAGGGAATATCTGGATAAAACTTCATAGCATTGTGTATGAGGTTAAGTCAGTGTGTCACATGAAAAAAAAAAAAAAAAAAAAAACAAAAAAAAAAAAAAATATATATATATATATATATATATATATATATATATATATATATATATATATATATATATATATATATAATAAATAAAATAAAAAAAATAAAAGCTCTCACTTTCTTATTCTCTGAGTAATTTCCCTTTGATTAGATATTTTCACACTATCCCTGCACGCCATAACTAGGTAACCATATGGAATATCTTGATGAAACTTTATAGCAATGTGTATGAGGTTAAGATGGTGTGTCGCGTACAAAAAGATTGCTCTCCCTTTCTCAATTTCTGAGTTACTTTCCCGTGATTAAAAGTTTTGACTATCCTTGTGCGTATAGATATCAATGTGTGTGAGGGTAAGACGGTATGTCGAGTACAAAAAAATAAAAATAAAAAAATAAGTAAATAAATAAATAAATAAATAAATCATTGCTCTCTTTTTTTTAGTTTCTGAGTTACTTCCCTTTGCTTATTATTTTTATTATTATTTTTAATCACGCTATCCTAATGCATACCATAACACGGTAACCATAGAGAATAGCTTGATATAACATTTTAGGAATGTGCATGAGGTTAATACGTTGTGTCGTGTACAAAAACAGATTGCTCTCACTTTCTCAAATTCAAAATTACTCCCATTGATTAGATTTTTTTCTCACTATCCTTATACGTGTCATAACTAGGTAACCATATGGAATATCAAATGAAACTTTTACGTATTTGTTCATGGCTGCCATTGGGCAACATAACGAGCGTACATTTGTCAAAGTCCACATATTTTACGCCTTTGTCCAGTTGTATAGATGTGGTACCCTTGTAAAGTGGTAAACGGGCGTATATTGTCCAGCTTTGTGGTGCTCTAGTGTGTGTGTGTGTGTGTGTGTGTGTGTGTGTGTGTGTGTTTTAACCAGCTTTCGAAGTCCGAAATAAGTTTGCACACGTACAGTCCGAGGTCCGAAGTTAAAGCGAGCTCCAATATTCAAGTTGGGCCTCGTTTCGCCTCTGTATATTTCCCATGAGGAGTTAATATAACCCGGTACTAGGATGGACCCAGGAACCCGTTAAGTAGTCGGATTAGGTCTTGGAAATAGAGTGTGCTCGAATAGACTTGTATGTTACCTCGCAAGTAGGTGTTTATACTGACGAACGGAAACACACGGATCTCTATAAGATAACTCACGGATCTCTGAATACACTCTGTGTGTCTTGCGAGGCGTCCTCGCTTTACACCTTATGTAAGTATGTGTGTGCGCGTGCGTGCGTGCGTTTGGTTGTGTGTGTGTGCGTGCGTGCGTGCGTGTGTGTGTGTGTTGTTGTTTTTTGTAGATATATGAGAAAAAAATGTAATATTTATCCTTATGCCCTCTTATCACGAGGTATTTAAGCCATGACATTTTCATTATATATAGAGAAAATGAGGCCGATTTTGATTATTAAACACATTAGGGCTGATTTATAGCAAATAAAAATAATTCAAGAAGTACTAAGGATCGTTTTCTGATGTTACGGCTCAGATTCATTGTTAATTTGACTATATTAGAAAAAAAAAACTCTTACTGCGTATGTGGACACCAGAGGACCTGATCTGGGCCTCTGTTATCCGCATACGCAATATGAGATCCAGGCAGTCCAATTATAATTTCGGATATTTTGAAACTGTATAATATAAAAATGAACAAGGAAGCACCTAGTCAGATAGCTCGGATGCGCAATCTTATCAAGGCCTCCGTCCATATTCACAAAAAACACATCGACCATTTCTTACGAATAGATCTGAATTTCCCAACCTGAGTGCGCTTAATATAATTGTTAAAACAAAACTGGTCTTTTATTGGTATGTGCATGAAATAGCCCCTTTTCACACATGGACTCGCTGGTCAGGGCATGTGCATTTCGCTTTTCTATTTTAGATATAAAGTATAATATATATATATTTTTTTTATTTTTTAATTATTAGATTTTTTTGTACTTTATTTACTTATTTATTTTTTTTTTCTTTGGTGAACTGCGGAGATCAGAAAATGGTCCTGTTAGAAAAAAAAAAAAAAAACTGTTTCTCTTTGAATTCCACTTTCTCACATCAATGATGTGTCGTTTAGCAGATAAAAAATAATAATGAAGTAAAATAGTCCCTCTGGGAACATATTCTTTCCTTTAAGAATTGAAGCCCTTATAGATTGTGCATAAGCAATCAATTCCGTTCTGGTAACGAGGGAAGTAAAAAGCACTAGACAATGAAATAAATGGCAACAGGGTTAATTCCCTTAAAATCCGATTTGCAGTTTGTCAAATTCAGATGACAATGTTTTCGTTCACAAAGTTTAAACAAAATGTGACAGTGGCGGCCGGATCGCTCGCTCGGTAGAGCATCGGAATGGTAATCCGAGAGTTCGAGCCTCGTAACGGCTGTACATTTTTCTCACCATGTGAAGTTTGGTGGCCAATGTGGCTGCAGAACCGTGTCTAGTAGCATGAAAGGTATTAAAATAAGTCCCTCAGCCGGCCTGGAGAGGGCTTAGAGATTCGGCACGAAACTCATGTGACAATAGCGGCAGGATAGCTCGGTCGGTTAAGCATCGGACAGGTAATCCGAAGGTCCAGGGTTCAAGCCCCGGTTCAAGCTGTATAGTTTATGACCCTGCGACAAAACATTTGTTGTAAATAAGTTGTCCCCTAGAATGAATCTACAATAATTGTCAACTCTTCACATACAGCTGCCTCTAGATATCAGCCACTTTTATCCTACCACTAAGCGCAGTTTCACAATACAGTAAACCTCTTTATAACTGCAACTGCAACCTCCATACAGCTACAGCCAGATCCATTCATACATTCATTCCCATTTTGTTGTTGTTATCGTATGAGGTTGTGCACTACTGGAATATTAAAACAGTTTAGGATCATTGTGATCTGTCTCATATGCAGCTTCGCATTTTTCAAAGCTTATCAGATGAATCGCAACATGAGAAGACGTACCTTTGGACATGTGCGCCAAGCGAAGATTCAGATCAGCCTGTGCATTCGATCATTCGCGCAGTCTGATCAGAATCTTCATTGTGCGCATTTTGGATAGCCAAGGATGCAAAGTTTCTTCGTACAGATAACAAAGACTCTGGTCTTCTCTGATAGAAAGTACTTTTCTCCCCTTCGGAGCAAATTATTTCCCCAATAAATCAATCCCCAATAAAATTGTAACAATTAAACCAGACGATCATCCGTGGATCACATGCCACATTAAAAATTCGATTAGAAAACGTAAACGCACTTACAGGCAATTTAAGAAAACGAACAATATGCACTTTTGGACGAAATACGAGCAACTACGAAATAAAGCCAACAATGCCGTAAGAAAATCAAAAAAGGACTATTTTGATAAACTTGATAATCTCTTGTCTTCTGAAAATAGTAATTCCAAATTATTTTGGAAAACATCCAAACAACTCTTAAACCTTGGACAATCTTCTAACAACATCCCCACACTCACTATGAATCAAGGAATAGCACAGACAGACTGTCAGAAAGCAGAATTGTTAAATACTTATTTTATATCCCAGACTAAAGTTAACGACCTAAATAAACCCTTACCCAATATCGCACCTGCACAGCATATACTCGAGTCAATTACAATCTACACCCAGGATATACTCGACGTACTGCGACATTTGGACGTGAACAAAGCTTGCGGCCCAGATTTAATTAGTCCGTGACTTTTACGCGAAGGCGCTGACCCCTTAGCATACCCATTGTTCATTGTCTTCAATAGATCACTACTCCAAGGTTACTTTCCACCCGCATGGAAAGATGCCAATTTAACTCCGATCCATAAAAAAGATGACAAATCACTGCCGAGCAATTACAGACCTATTTCTCTCTTGAGTTCCATAGGTAAAACAATGGAACGCTGCGTTCACAAGCATCTTTATAACTACGTTGTATCTCACAAATTACTAACTCCGTTCCAGTCTGGTTTCATCCAAGGCGACTCCACCACTTACCAATTATTACACACCTACCACACATTTTGTGAGGCAGTTGACAATGGCAAAGAAGTGCGAGCAGTTTTCTGCGACATCAGTAAGGCATTCGACAGAGTCTGGCACAAAGGTTTACTTCACAAACTTCGAGGTATAGGATGCTCAGAACAAGTTCTTAAATGGTTTACCAGTTACCTCTTAGGACGTAGGCAACGTGTAGTTCTAAATGGTCAAACTTCTGACTGGGCACCAGTTGAAGCTGGAGTTCCCCAAGGGTCCATTTTGGGCCCACTCTTGTTTCTCATTTATATCAACGATATTGCCCAACGCATTGGATGTTCCATTCGTCTGTTCGCAGACGACACCAGTTTGTATATTATAGTCGGATGCCCCGATCAAGCTGCAAGAATTCTAAATGCCGATCTACGTGCTATTTCCGCCTGGGCCGTCGATTGGCTTGTTGAATTCCACGCAAAGAAGACCATGGCTATGACACTTTCTAGGAAATCAACCCCTGTATATCATCCACCTCTCTTCTTAAACAACACAATGATACAAGAAACCTCTACGCACAAACACTTAGGACTCACATTCTCTAATACATGCAACTGTGCAGATCACGTGCGAACAATTTCTGAGAAGGCCTGTATACGTTTAAATCTTCTCCGGGCTCTGAAGTTCAGAGTCAGTAGAAAATCCCTTGAAAAAATGTACACTGCCTTTGTTCGTCCCCTTCTTGAATACAGTGACATAGTGTGGGACAACTGCTCCTTGGAAACTAAAAAGCAGTTGGATGCAATACATGTCGAGGCCGCGAGAATAATAACAGGAGCAACAAAACTCTGTAACATAGATAAAATTTACTCTGACCTGGGTTGGGAGTCCCTTCAAAGCAGGCGGAACAAACACAAGCTTGTAGCGTTTTACAAAATACTGCATGGGTCAGCTCCAAACTATCTTATGAACCTTGTGCCTCCAACTGTACAAGCAACAACTTGGTACAATCTCCGAAACTCTGACCACGTTCAAAACTACAGAGCCAATACTAATCTCTTTCTTGATTCGTTCTTTCCAGCTACTATACGAGCCTGGAACAACTTGCCGGCTGAAACTAAAGTGGCATCAACCTTAACAATATTCAAATCGTTCCTGAACAGAAACATACAGACACATCCCAAATACTTCAATGTTGGTACACCCTTCGGTCAGATCCTCTAAGTTCGACTAAGAATGGACTGCAGTTCCCTAAACTCTGATCTCTACCGCAAACATATCATTCCCAGCCCATCTTGTCGCTGTGGAGGATTTGAAAGTGTGCAACATTTCTTCTTCAGTTGTCCTAACTACACGGTTGCAAGGGAAAGATACTTACCGGCCGATTTACGCAGTTACTCAGTTAAAGATCTTCTGCACGGCAAAACTAACTTAACATCTCAGGAAAATGAAACCCTTTTCTTGCAAGTACAGGATTTCATCATCAAGTCTGGAAGATTTGTATAGCATACCCAGTCATCAACCGTTTGCTAACGTACTAAATGGCACTTCTACATATTTAACGTACAGCTCTTGATCCCATACATATTTAGGCACGGGCGTCAGTCGGTCAAAATCTCTCTCTCTCTCTCTCTCTCTCTCTCTCTCTCTCTCTCTCTCTCTTGTTTGCTTGTTCAAAATGTCCAACAGTTTTCATTATTAGTCATGCCGTTCAGTTATGTTGTATACGAACTTGTTTCCAGGAGATGACATTTATAAGCATTACAGCTTACAGTCAGATCCTATTCGACATGTCTGTTTTATCGATGTAACTTTATACGAGCTTTAAAATAAATGTTGTTTAAACCAAATTATTTCCTTTTAGAGAAGAACTTTTTTTTTTCAGAAAGGGCCTGGTGCATACGAAAGCAAACAGAAAGTTGCAAAAGTTGTTTCCCTTCGACAGTGGAGGAAAATTTACCACGTGTGTCCCGTCCCCTTTAATATTCTGCTCATCTTAAAACCCGGACCGGTTCAGGTTGGTGGAATGTAAGTAAATAGCTTATTGGCCGCAGTGAACCAATTGTGTCAGGACTGCTGCGGTAGTTATTTTATGTAAGGCGGCCTGTGATTGGTTAATAGTGAAGACGAATTGAAACTTATTATTCTATTTTGAAGAAAACTGTATGTGTGTAATTTTTTCACTGTTTCAAAAACTAGATGTTCCTGTCTGTGTTTGATGGAACCAAAACAAAAAACAAAAAAAAAAAAAAAAAAAAAAGAAGTGGCGAATTTCAGAATTTCAGTGTTTGATATCTGCCAGTTGAGGGACTTTTACAGCCAACTCCAAAATGTCCAAGAAAGTGCTGGTGTCAGCAGTGTTTTCCTCGTTTATTTTGTTGTGCTAAGCCTTATCTTTAAATTAAAGCAATGTTTGGAATCCCAGCTTTACCATGAAAAGAACCCTTAACCACCGAAAAGAGAGGAAATATTATTGAGCTCTGTGGGAAAAATTATTAGTTCCCTGTACCCATGAAAAAGCATATTATAAGCATTCAATGTTTAGCAGTTGCATAGGATACCTCAAAAATGCATGTTGTTATCAGTATATACCCGCCACAACAGCTACTGCTACTGCTGGCGACAACAACAACAACCAGCAGCAACCAGCACCGCCACCCCTCCACCCACTCCCATGTAACCACACCCCCTCACCCACTTCTGCAAAGATGCTTCACGCAAAACACCTAATCTGTGGCGGCTGTCTCCGTCACAGCTGTGGCGGCCATCAGGACGAAATGTCAAGGCTCAAAAGGTAGCATTCCACGAAATATTCTTCCTCTGTTGGGGAGAAGATTTAATAGAGAATTAAAGATTTAATAGAGAAGTAAAGATTAAGGATAATTTCAATTGGTCATATATATTTAACTTATTTTAATATTAGAAAAGGCCATATCAGTCAAAACAAAATTTATTTGTTTAAGAGTTACATCTGCGAAGCGAACAATGTTACGGAATAATTTCATTCGGATGAAATAAAAAAAGAAAGAAAGAAATATATATATAACCATTTTCCCTTTATAAGTGTATGAAACCTTTCAGTTGTCATAGCAACCAAACGAAAAGGCAGATCATCATAATTTGAGCTATTTTCACAAATCCCGCTGCCAATAACATTCATACCTAACAAGGGACAAATGGTATCAGAGGCTTTGGAGGAGTCGTTTTAAAGTGTTAACGACCGGACGGACGACAGACAAAACAAAAAATGAAATAAAAAATAAAAGCGCCAATCGCCGCTGCAGCAGACGACAATTGTTTTTCTTTTTTTTTTTTTTTTTCGTTTTTTATTTTCATTAATGTAGTTTTTATTCGTTTATTTTTTTCAGAGAAAACAAGTCTTGACATTTCATGTGAATCGTCTGCTGGGGCAGACGATTCACGTGAACTGCTAAGACTTGTTCTCTCTGGAATAATAATAATAATAATAATAAAGAGAATGTCGTTTGCTACAAATTTAGCCTGGTGCTTTAAGGGTTTATAATCTGTTGCACTGGCTGAATGCTCTGTTGCTTTACATTTGGTGTAATAGAAAAGAACTGGGACACGTCGATTCAACATCAAAAGAGCAGAGCGCAGTCTGGTAAGTTTAAATATGACTTCTAGCCATTACGGAATAAATAGTATTCAAGGGAGAATATCAGATAAGATTGAAAACATAGGCTAACATGCAAATTAGGCTTTATTCCGTTATGAAATGTAAGAAATATGAAGGAAATCTACAGGGTGAGTGAGTCAGGCGGAGGACGTGAAGATGTACTACAGGTCATATTCAAACTTACCAAACTGCGCCCTTCCATCAAAGTACAGTAAAACGTCAATGACTCGAACACCGATGGCTCGTACCGTGGCTGATTCGAACTCGGGTTTTTAGTCCCTTGCAAAATACTATAGGAGCTCAAGGAAATAAATGTCTAGAATATATCAAGGCAACTTTTTTTTTTCTTTCTTATTCTACGAGGGTGAGTCAATAAGTAACCAGCCTAACTTATTTCCGGTTGAGACCCACCTTTTCTTTTTCGATGTAATTGCCCTCTAGTGTGACGCACTTAGACCAACGATGTTCAAGTGCCATCAGCCCAGAACTGAAAAGGTCAGGGTCCTTTCCATTGACCCACTCCTCAACTGCCGTCACGACTTCTTCATCAGACCGGAAGTGAAGTCCACGGATATCCTTTTTCCAGTTTGGGAATAGGAAGAAGTCGCTAGGAGCTAGGTCAGGCGAACAGGCAGGATGTGGTATTAATTCATACCCGTTTCGCTCTACAGCATCCATTCCAACTTTGTAAGTTGGGACTCTCGCGTTGTCCTGTTGCAGCAAAACACCTTAGAGAGTTTACCTCGGCGTTATTCACGGATGGTGGTTCTCTGCTGGTCTAACAAGTTTGCATAGTACACTCCAGTTATTATACCTCTCTTGGGTAAAAAGTCCAACATCATAATGCCTTTTGCGTCCCAAAATACTGTGGTCATCACCTTGCCAGCAGATGGTTGCGTCTTGAACGTCTTTGGCCTCGGGGACCCAGGGCCTACCCACTGAGTTTTATTCTCTGGCTCATAATAATGAACCCAAGTCTCATCTACAGTCACCAGACGCAAAAGAAAATCATCTTTTGACCTAAAACGCTTCAACAAGGCGTTGCATACTGATGCTCTGGTTGCCATTTGCTCATCGGGATTTGAGGACCCAACGGGCTGTTAGCTTGCGCATACCTAAACGATCATGTAAGATTGTTAAAACGCTACCATGTGAAATGCCTAATGCCTGCGCTATTTCTTCCACCTGATTTCGCCTATCAGGGTATACCAGATCCCGAACTTTCTTACACATTTCTTCGTCCGTGGCATCCAGTGGGCGTCCAGACCTGGCTTCATCTTCTAAAGACATTCTACCGCGTTTGAATTTCCCTACCCAGAATTTAACCTGAGCATAAGGTGGTGTAGAAAACATCGGCTAACTCGCCTTGTAATTCCTTGCCGGTTTTACCATTTAAATGCAAGTACCGAATTACAGCACGGTACTCAACTTTAGATGAAAATAATGCCTTTGCATCACTAGCCATGTTTGACATTCAATATCTTATTAAAGAATGACTCGAAACGTGTGCAGTTTTGTATCCATGTACAAAACATATATTGAAACAAAGCATGAAAATCGTGACCGTCTCGGTCCATCGGAAATGGGATAGTCTGGTTACTTATTGACTCACCCTCGTATAAAGGAATATATTTAGGATATTTCATTTTTTTTTTTTTTTTTTTTTTTTTTTTTGAAAATTAACGAGAATTAATGTTATTTGTACTCATTAGGATCGCCTTAGGATCGCTTTTCTCTCTCTCTCTCTCTCTCTCTCTCTCTCTCTCTCTCTCTCTCTCTCTTATTATTATTGTTATTATTATTATTTATTATTATTATCATTGCTATTGTTTGCTATCATTATTAATACTTGTAGTAGTAGTATTTAAGAGCATGTTTCCAAAGACAATCCTTTTTTGACTTTTATTTTACAGTGACAAATAAAATATTTTTATTTTATTTATTTATTCATTTATTATTATTTTTATTATTGTTATTGTCATCATCATCATTATTATTATTATTTGCATGCAAACCTGCCATATTGTTTAACAATGAGTTTAAACAGTATTTTATTTGTATAATTCTTTACAGAAAATACAAAACAGACCATAGCATATATGTTATATATACAAAAGGGATCCAGAAGAAAACCCCAAAAAGTTGTCCTCTTTGTAAAACTGGCAAAATTCCTGTACATTAATGTCTTTCTTTTTTTTTTTTTTTTTCTCTCGCAGAATTTTTTTTTCTCGCAGAATTTATTTACATGTCTGCATAGAACCGCAACGTGAGAACACATTAGTGTTGGAAATCGGCCAGAATTTCATAGTCGATTATCGGTTTTGTAAAACTGACTGATCATCGATTAATAATCGACTTGTAGAAAATATATTCCCTCTTAAATTTATCCCTCTTCCAAGACTTATTCATAGCTCCAGATCATTAAGAAGGGTATCCTGATAATATTTTTCTTATTTCTCCATGAACATATGTTTTCATGGAATGATAAGAAACAAGAAAAATATCAGTACTTTTGGGTTGACTTATTTGAGGCCATTTTATCAAATTTCTTCACTTTTATTGATCACAAATCTAGAATGACCCAAATAGACAGCTTTGAATTTCATTTCTTTGTAACTTGCTTATAAAAACAAACCGTGAGAAAGATATGTTTCTAAAAATAGAATTATCAGATTAGTCGACTATGAAAAGAGGCAAAAGTGACTGATGATCGATTATATAATTTTCTGAATTTTGCTCTCAATGAAGACAAATCAATCTGAGCATCAGCGCAGCATGATCAGAGTCTTCGTTGTCCGGATGAAGATAATTTGCATCCTTGGCTATCCAAAATACGTCCAGTCAAGATTCTGATCAGACTGTCAGAATTCGTAGGCTGATCTGAATCTTCGCAGGGCGCACATGTCCGAAGGTAGGTTACCTGATGTACAGAGCCTATAAGGCGCATGCACTCAGGATATGGCTTGTATAATCCATTCCAAACAGTCTGTACGAAAACTGTCTCTAAGGAATACGCATTTTTATACCCCGCCCCACGATAGTGGCGGGGTATTATGGTTTCACGTTAGACGTCCGTGTGTCTGTCCGTTCGTCTCTCCGTCTGTCAGTCGTTCGTCCGTCCGTCCGTCCGTATTTCGTTTCCGGATGATACATGTAACTTCAATAGATTTTCACCAATCTTGGTATGTACATTGATATTTTGGAGGTCTGGTTTGGGATTGCTAATGGGCAAATTTCGTCAAATTTCGACGGAGTTATCTGCACGAGACACGCCCATGTTTTCGTTTCCGGATTTGAGTATATTGCAAGGTATTTTAATCAAACTTGGTACATGCATTGATAAAATGGAGATCTGGTTTGGGATTTCTAATGGGCAAATTTCAATGTCTGACAGAGTTATCTGCCAGCGACACGATGGCGGGGTACTATATGTTAACGTTTTACTACAGATATATATATTCTGTGTTTACTTTCTGCAGAAAAAAATAGGTAAATAAATTGATGCAAAAAAAAAAAAAAAAAAAAAAAGGAAAGAAAACAAAAGTTACTTCAGTTCATATTTGAAAGGCGCATGTTCTGTGGACATACACAGTACGGTCTGGGCAAGCGCAGTTCATGTTTTAAAATAAAATATTAACAGGAAAAAAAAAAAAAAAATATATATATATATATATATATATATATATATATATATATATATATATATATATATATATATATATATAAAGGGAATGGGCATTTTTCGAGGGAGGCAACTCTATCAAAACCCCCTTCTGAAAAGCAGGTCTACTTTTAAAGGAAAGAATGTGTTTAGGAGCAAGTTTTTCCTTTTAAAGTATATTCCTTTTCAGAAAGGTTCATGAGAGCCAACACTTTCCCTGTAAACCAGACCTCTCTTCAGAAGGAACTCGGGCCGAGAATTTGCTTTCCTTTGAAAGTAGACCCCTTTTCAGACGAGGCCATTTATGCAGAACACACACACACACACACACACACACACACACACACACACACACACACACACACAGAGCTAAAGCACATTTTTTTTTGCGAAGTACGATAATTTAGTCGAGACTGGGCATGCGCAATCTGCTGTGTATGCGCGCCGTATATGCAGGCCGGGCTTTATAAGCGCAATGGATTTCATTCATAAATTAGCTTATGTCAACAGTTACATCGTCAGAATACCGTATTTACATGAATATTGGGACTCCTGAATCTCTCACCATATTTCTCCTAAAATTTGAACAAGTTCATTTTAATACCGGTTGATGTGGCTGCAAAAATGCAGGATGTGTGGCAAACAGTGTATACCCTGATCAGACGACGCATTCTGTGGTCTCTGATCTAGCTCAAACCTATCTGTCCCTATACAAAGGGTTATTCAGTAACACGCGAAACTTTGATGACTGATCCTGAGATATAATATGGATAAAACAATTTGCATATGTTAACGTCAAGTGACATAAATCAACAGTAACGTCAGAAAACGTGCCTTCGCATTTGTGCGCCCGGTGAAGATTTAGACCAGCCTGCGCATTCGCACAGTCTGATCAAAATCTTCACTGGGCGCATATAGAATAGCCAAGGATGCAAAGTTTCAGAGTGCGAACATTTAAGACTCTCATCAGGCTTTTTTGAGCGAACAAGTTGGGCGAACATGTCGGGCGAACATGTCGGTACGTATGTTTAGTCACGAGGTGGCTCTAATCTTTATGTATACTGACCCCAAAAAAGAAATTCAACGCTCCTGAACTGCAATTAAAAGTAGAGTAATGTAACGTTATTTTTTTTATTTATTAATTAATTTATTTTTATTCTTTTGTGTGTGTGTGTGTGTGTTTTTAGCTGTTGCAATAAAATTATCTATACATGTTGGGCCACATTTTTCTGCATGTATACTTTATTTTGACGAAAGAATAATCCAGAAATACCCTCTGTTGTTGAATTGTATGTACGTTTAATACATAGAACAGTTCTTTTTTTTCCTTTTAAAATCAATTTATCTTTACTACAGCCGGTGTTAGTGCCTTATTGAGGCCGTAAAACGTCTCCCCGTACTTCACTATAATGTAGTTTTCTGCTCGTTTATGGCCACTGAGTCCTATAAAAAAAATCAAATGAGGGTCACTGATGAGGCCAGATTTACAAAAAAAAAAAAAAAAAAAAAAAAAAAAAAATAGCTTGTATGGCCTAGAAAATGTCGATACCGCAGGAATTTTCAGTGTTCGTTCTTAACTTTCAAGCGCCATTCCTTTCAGAATCTATTTACAGTGAGAAAGTAATAATAAGGTATACGTCCTCATTTATTTATTTATTTTTATGTTTTATTATTTTTATTTATTTATTTATTTATTTTTTAATTTTTACCATTTAGTACTGTTGCGTTTGTGTTAGTTTGTTTGTTTTTATTTTCGGGGTGGGGAGGGAGGGGGAAAGGGGTGTGCTTTTCTTTTTAGCTCACCTGGAGCAGCTCCAGGTCAGCTTATGCGATCGCCTGTTGTCTGTTGTCTGTCCGTCCGTCCGTCCGTCTGTCCGTTCGTTAGCTTTTCACATTTTCAACAACTCCTCCTGAACCGTTGAACAGATTGATTTGAAATTTGGTTTGGGGCATCGGGGTGATTAGTAGATAAAAAAAAAAAAGCTAAAATCGTTTCGATCCGAAATCCAAGATGACCGCCATGGTCACCATCTTGAAAATATATTTTTCGCTTCTTCTCCTGAACCGAAAGGCCAACTGACTTAAAACTTAATAGAGAGCATCGGGGTGACTTGTAGATCAAAAATAGCTAATATTCGATCGGAAATCCAAGATGGCCGCTTTGACGGCCATCTTAAAAATATATTGTTTGCTTCTTCCCCTGAACCGAAAGGCCTATTGACTTTTTTTTAGACTAAACATGTGTTTAAATATCATAAATACATCATACATACTAACAAGTATATATAGGACATAACTATTTTAAAAACATTATCATTTGAAATGTCACATTCGAAACCTATCTCTGAAGGCCTATTACATGAAACTTGGTAGAAAGCATCGGGGTGACTTGTAGATAAAAAAAAAATTGCAGAAATCTTTCCGATCAGAAATCCAAGATAACTGCCATGGCCGACATCTTTAAAATCTTTTTCTTTTTTTTTTTTTTTTTTTTCTTGCTTCTCCGTTAAGGTCAGTTGACCCGAAGCTTGTAAGCATCGGGATGACTTGTAGATCAAAAAGAGCTAAAATCATTCCGATCGGAAATCCAAGATGGCCGCCATGGCCGCCTTCTTGAAAATCTATTTTCCCTTCTTCTCCTGAACCGAAAGGCCAGTTGATTTTAAACTTGGTATGAAGCATCGAGGTGACTTGTAGATAAAAATAGCTAAATTGTTCAGATCCGAAATTCAAGCGGGCCGCCACCTCTGCCACCTTGAAAATCTATTTTGAACTACTTCTCCTGAACCCAAAGGCCAACTGACTCGAAACTTGGTAGGAAATATCAGAGCAACGAAAATCGTTCCGATGCAGAATCCAAAATGGCTGCCATGGCCACCATCTTGAAAATCTAGTTCCAACATCTTCTTTTTGGTTCGAAGGGCCTCTAGTTATTTATTAGCTCATCTGTCTTTAGGCTCGTATGTGAAATTATGGTTTAGGCAGGCTCCGCCGTCCGTCCAGCCGTCCGTACGTCGTCCCTCCGTTCGTCCGTCCGTCGTCCACACTCTTCAAAAATCTGCTCCTCAGAAACCACTGGGCCAATCATAGCAAACTTTCATATGAAACCGTCATGGTCGGGGGAACAAAAATTTATTCGCCATATCTTGGTCACTTGATCAAGATGACCGCCACACACATATATGGTAAAATACCTTTAAAATCTTCTCCTCTGGAACCAAAGGGCTAGTAGCTCTTGGGCTCGACATGCAGCATTGGGGCCATAGTCCTAATGAAGTTTGAAAATATTATAACCTTCGGTTGACCTTGACCTTTTTTTATGAAAGGTCAAATGTTTTAAATAGACAAAACTTTAAAAAATCTTCTTTACTGAAACTAGAAGGCCCAGGCCTTTGATACTTGGTATGTAGCTTTATCTTGTGGACCTCTACCAAGATTGATCAAATTATAGCCCAGGGTAAAAAATGGCCCCACCCCAGGGAGCGCATGTTTTTCATAGACTCAAATAGGGAAAACGCTTCAAACATCAATTCCTCAGAAACCAATGGTCCAATCAAAGCCAAATTTAACATGCAGCCTTAATGGATAGGGGGAACGAAAGGTGGTTTGCCGCATCTGGGCCACCACGCCCTATTAAGGTAAAGAAAGAAAGAAAGAAAAAAGAAAAAGAAATAAAAATCTTCTTCTCCGGAACCAAAGGGCCTATAAATCTGGGATTTGGAATGCGGCGTCGGGGACATGGGCCCAATAAAGTTAAAAAAAAAAAAAAAAAATAATAATAAAAAAAAATAACCTTGAGTTGACCTCGACCATTTCTGCGGAAAAGTAATTTTTTTCCATAGGCAAAACTTTTAAAAAATCTTTGTTTCTGAAACTAAAAGGCCCAGACCTTTCATATTTATAATGTAGCTTCATCAAAGCCATATTTTATGTGACGTTTCTGTTTCATTAAATTAATGAAAGCTAAATTTCATACCAAGTTACTATATAATACAGAGACCAAAGGCTTTTCAAACTGTGCCGGCTACCATACCCAAATAATTGTGTACTTATGTAAGCACTTTAAGGGGTATGGAGCGGGCCCCCGTAGCCTAGTGGATAAGAGAGTTGACTCTTAATCCATTAGGTTTCTCACCGCTGTGGTTCGAGCCTAGCTCGGGTCATATGTGGGAAAGCCAAGTTCTGCTTACGGATGGTCAGGTGTTTTTACTCCGGTTTTCGCCCACCTTCGATTAACGATCGGCTCGATATAAGTGAAATATTCTTGAAAGGGCCGTTAAACCCAAATCAAAAAAAAAAAAAATAAATAAAAAAATAAAAAAAAAATAAGGGGAATGGATACACTTTCAGGGAAAACAACTCTGACAAAATTGTCTCAGTGAGCTACAGGACCATTGGTCCTCTGGTTATTTTGCTTGTTTTACAAGGTTAGTATTTGTCCAGCTGTAAATCCTTTAATTCCAACGGTGAACTATTTGTCCCCATTTGGTTATTGAAAGAAACATTATCAGAGACGATTCTCGAGAAAAGTCAAATATTTCAAAGTAAGAAATCGTATTTTTTAAAGAAAATAAGAACATACTTTAAAATGACACACGCCTTTGAAAAAGAGCCATTATAGCATGTGTATGTATGTGTGTGTGTGTGTGTGCGTGCGTTTAAAAGTGAAATGTGTGTGGTATGACATAAAAAAATATTAGAATTATTCAATGTTTTTCTTCAGGTCGACATTGAATCGTCTGCCAAACAGTCCCCTAGCAGACGACAAATTTCTCAGCAAGCATTTCCGGAATAAGAAGGGAGACTACATTTTTTTTTTTTTTTTTTTTTTTGACAGAGAGCCAGATGTATTTCGTGTAAGTGATAAATACTTTAGGTTTTAACAAGTGCTAACGACTTTGGATATTAACAAGTGCCAACTGCTATAGATTTTAACAAGCGCTTGTCGCTTTAGATTTTAATGAGTGATACATGCTGTAGGTTTTTGCAGAAGCAACCTACTTTATAAATTAACAGTTTCTAGGCTCTTTAGATTTTAACAAGTATTAAGCGTTTTAAATTTGAACAAATGTCATCCGCTTTAGATTTTAACAAGTGCCAAAAACTTTAGACATTTTTATAAGTCCTAACAGCTTCAGAATTTAACAAGTACTGAGCGCTTTAAATTTTAACAAGTGCGAAACACTGTAGATTTTAACAATGCTATCGACTTTAGATTTTATCAAGTGCTAACAACTTAAGATTTAAACGAGTGCCAACAACTTTAGATTTTTACAAATGCTAACAGCTTTAGAATTTAACAAGTGCTTAACACTTTAGGTTTTAACAAAGACAAAACACTTTATATTTAAACAAGTGCTAACGACTTTAGATTTTAACAAAAGCTAACGACTTTGAATTTAAACGAATGCTACCCGCTTTAGATTTTTAACAGGTGTTAGTCGCTTTAAATTTCAAGGTGCTGACTATTTAAGATTTTACAAGTGCCAGCTGCATTAGATTTTAAAAAGTGCTTGCCACTTTTGATATTAACAGACAAAATATTTAGACGGAAACGCAAATTTTGTTCCTGTTTACTTCGAGATATGGGACAAGGGTATGCTAAAGTTTTATAAATTTTCAATGTAACAGGTAAAAACGAACTGCAATGTGATCTTTAATGTTTGCTTTTAGTAAGCTTTATGAAATTCCTTGATTGAAATGAAAATAAAATAGACATTAATCTGCTTATAACAAAGTTTGTTTTAAGATTTTTATATTTGCCGGGATCGTCCCGGCAAATATTAAACGTCCTTAGTCAGCTAATCGAATAGTCTACCATATGTAAAAATCTAAAGCTATATAAAGAGACCGGCGCGCCGATCAATGATTGATGCATGCTTTAGATTTGTACAAGTACTAATCAGTTTAGATTACTGCTAAAGTATTTAATTCGCTTTCGAACTCCTATGGAGCAAATTCAGTCCTTTAAGAGTAGCCGTTTTCAGGAGAGATTCATATGACATTGAAGCAACTTCCTTTCTGAAGGCTTGATCTCTCATTAAAAATGAAAGGACTATTTCTGCTGTGTACTTATGTAAGCACTTTAAGGGGAATGGATACACTTTCAGGGGAAACAACTCTGACAAAATTGTTTTGTCTCCCTTCTAAAAAGGGTTCTACTCTAAAAGGAAAGAATTGCTCCCATCGGAAACAAAGTCTTCCCTTTTAAAGTAGACCCCTTTCCAGAAGGAACTGTTTGTATAACAAAGCAAACAGGAAACCACAAAAGTTGTCTCCCCTGTAAAAATGGCAGAATATCTACCAAGTGTATCTACTCACTGAGGCTGGCACCACGCTACGTCATCAAGCTACGTAACCACGTCACTACGTTACGTCATAAAATAGTTCTAAGGCTGGCTAATCAGAGCTGAAAATATAATCGATTATCAGCCCTGCCATTGCGATCGATAATCACTGAAGATTAATTCATAATTTTAGCTGTCTGTCTGAGCAGGACTTTTTACCATATGTTGTATTTGCTGCATGTTTTTGATTATATTTGGTCAGACAGACCTGAGCAAACAGTGTAGACCCAGATGAGACGCCGCAAAACGTGGCGTCTCATCAGGGTCTACACTGTTTGCCACTCATCCAGCTAATTTCAGTTACAACATTGGGTAGTAAGTTGTACATGTTCAAATTCTAGATTAAGTATGGTAAGGTGTTGAGGTGTCTCATTACTATGGGTAAATACGGTAAAGTAAGAGACACAGAAATTAAATGATCGATTATTAGCAAATCTGTAACGATAATCATTATTGTGGAATTTATCGATCAATTAATCGATTATCCGATTAATTGTGCCAGCCTTAACACTCACCCTAGACACGACGATAACCTCCTTTCTTTTATTTCTATCCAATCATAGGCGACCTTTAATTATCTGCGGTGAACTTCATCTGCCATCTTATATCTGCGGTCCTGCCGCTAAGACAGAATTAGAGTTCTGGGGCGTGCTGCCCAATAGAACTGAGCGTTGTTGTTAAAATAATTACAACGACTGAAACTCGACCCTAAAGACTTCAAACCAGGTATTACTCATCCGCACAGTCTGATCAGTCTTCACAGGATACTCAGTGGGTAGCTAAGGATCCAACGCGTATTCGGGTGGACAACGAAGACTGATCAGCCTGCGCAGATGCACAAGCTGATCTGTGTTTACGCTGGACGCCAATGTAGTCCTGTAGAAAATGCTTAACTGTCCTTAAGGTTTATACCTGGATTTCTTTTGATGTACCAGAATCGTAGAAAAAAAAATGATTGCTAGCATCGTATTTCAGAGTTAACCCTTGACGCACCAATAACAAATGTAGCAGAAGACAGTTTAAATATATTTTTATTTGTCATGAAAAAAAAAAAAAAAAAAAAATGTGTGAATCGTCTGTCTATTCACTTGTTACACTTGGCGCCCACCTTAAATAACCTACATGTGTACATAAGAACTTTTGGAGCATTTGATTCTTGGATTCCTAGAACTTCAGGAATGAACTGCAATTTTAATAGGAGACTATAACAGGATATAGGTACTATAAAATACTTTTGTACTGCCTTGCGGTTCACACCGGATTTTAAAGCGATGCGGTATCTAATGAACTTTGTGTACAGGGTGCAGGTTCGATCCCCGGACAGAAACACAAGTGGCGAATATTTTTATCACGTATTACGCACACCAAACATAACTAGCTACAGTTGGCTCTCGTTATCTTGAATTCCAAGGGACTCTCTGAAATACTTCGAGATATCCGTACCTCGACAAATCAGATTTGCAGAACTGAGGAAAAAATTCGAACAACCACATTTAACAAATATATGTGTAATTGGACGCTTGAAGCTAGAGGTATATTGAAAATATTGTGGAAAAGAGGAGAAATTGCTCCTTTGGAGCAATTTCTCCTCTTTTCCACAATATTGTGTTACCTGTTGTTAGATTTTCATCTTTAGGCAGGGACCAGAATTTCACTTCGAGATAAGCGGTTATTCGAGATAAGCGAGATCGACATAACGAGAGTCGACTGTATTAAGATTTTTATCGGTGTATATTCCCTGTCTGAGAATTATATTCACACGTGCATATCAAGATTCCATGGAATCTGTTATTCTGCAAAACGCTACAGAGAGATCTAAAATTATTTGTCGAAATGTCACATAGCCTGATTAAAAAGGGCATCAAACACCACGCTACGTCATAAAATAAATTAAAACACTCATTTCTCCTCCCTTTTGTGCCTCGGGAGGGGCTGTGCTTCGTGATTATGATATTCCAGGGTATCTCCTCTTATATTAATACGTCACGAAACAATAACGATAAGGTCACATTTCTAAAGCTTGTAACCCAAGCGAGGCTCGAACCAGAGCGGTGAGAAACCTAATGGATTAAAAGTCAATTTTCCTATCCACTGGTCTACGGGGACCCGCGTATTTCTGTAGTTAATACATACAGTGTAGACCCTGATCAGACGCCGCATTCTGCATTCTGCGGCGTCTGATCTGGGTCTGCACTGTTTGCCAATTTTCCTTTTATTGGACACTAGGCATAATTGGGTTAAAAAAGCAATTATTTATAACATTGTGACAAATGCAATACAGCTTACGGAAACTCTGAATTTATAAACGCTTTGCAATGTAAACATAAATCTGTTGAATTCTTGACGGGGACATTTGTTTATATTATCTGCATAAGAAGTATGTTCACATTAGTCGATAGGCGAGCGTGGAGATAACTCTCAGGCAGGGAATATGTGCTCATATGCCCCTGTCAAGATTTCAAATAACAAATGAGCCAGCGCATGACAAAATCAACAAAATGGCATGTGCGCCCAGCGAAGACACATATCAGCCTGGGCATCCGCCAAGTTTGATCAGACTCTCCAATTGCGCTCAGTGGGTAGCTAAGGATCCAAGCTTTCTTCATACGGACAGCGAAAACTCTGATCAGACTGGGCGGATGCCCAGGCTGATATGTGTCTTCGCTGGGCGCACATGCCATTTTGTTGGTTTAGTCATGCTCGGGCTCAAATATTTTCAGTATTCGGACTGACAAGCCTTAACAAATAGAGTAGATCCGGACCAGGGTCTGCATTGTTTGCCGCTTATTCAGCAGTTTCTAGACACTAGAACATGCAATCAGATGGACTTATTCACCCATTAAAGACTGAATTAACTCTCACACACTATATCTTGGAAGTCTATTTTTGATTTGCTATATGCTGTAGGTATTTCTAAAGCAGAAATGACGACTATTTGCAAACAGTGAGACCCTGGTCAGATGCCGCGTTCTGCGGCGTCTGATCTGGGTATTTATTGTTTGCCAGTTACCCGTTTACCGGTCTCCCGTCTTCAGTGGGTTAAGATAAGTATTGCAAGCATTTAAGCAGGCTTTCAAGTGCCCTCAAGAAGAAAAAAAAAACCTAGGGCAAATATAGTGACAAAACATTGAAAAGGAAGGACAAAATAAGGGTTTTCAATGCAAGAAGTAAGGAAAGGAAAGAGATTTTATTGTTTTCCTTAAAAAGTGACACAAAAGCATAATTTATTATCCAGAGTTATGAAAACAAAATAGACAAATGAATATATAGATATTTTTAAGAAGTTCAAATAAAATATTGTTTGATATTTTGCTGTCTTTGGGCAGTTCAAACTTTTTTTTATGAAATCGAGCGAGCGAGAAAAAACGAGGGCACATCTTCTGTCTTTTCTGACCTACAAATAGGGATGGTAGAGATTTTTTTTATCAAAATGAAGGACGAAGTAATGGAAAGTTGGGGGAAAAAATAATAGGAAACGGCAGGGCCTACTTGAAAGCCCGAGTTAATGTGTCCGAATACTAATGGTAAAAGGGTACGCCAGTTTCAGCTCGACCACGACCGGAAGGGATCGTTGGTTTGTTACAACGACAAGAACCGCGCTAGAAACACTTGGTTGCAGAGAACACAATCGAACATCTGGAACTTCCTAAATGTGCCTAGCAGTTCAACCCTTGCAAAATATATATGGATTCGTAGCTCTTATGTTTATTTTACTGTCAATTTTCTCGTTTTTTTTTTTTTTTTTTTTTTTTTCGGAAACTACCTCAACATTTCAAGACTCAGCCACGCTCGGATTTAATTACATACAACGTCGAAACAACGTCGACCCAACGTCGGTTCAATGTTTTGACGTGGAATCAACGACGAATCGACGCCGCCCCAACGCTATGCGCCCACTGGGAGGATTAGCTGCATACTCCAAAATTCCTATTCAACATTGTATGTCAACTTTATATTTATTATAGTCCGCTGGGAAACTTTATTCCTAGTTTGTGGATCCCAGTAAGTTTCCTTTAACAGCCGTTCCATATCGTCCGGAACAATGTCTATAGGCATGAAACTGAAGTCACTGAAACTATGATCTTCAGCATTAAAGTGTGTAGCAACATGAGAAAATCTGGGTCCTTGAAATTAGTGATGTCAAATTTGTGACTGTTCATTCTTTTCGACACTTGTTGGCTAGTTTGCCCAACGTACTGCTTGTCACATTTTTACACGAAATTAGGTAAATAACATTTCTTGTAGTGCAGTTTGTATCATAGTTCAGTTTAAATGAAGTACACTTTTGTGAACTAAAAAATGATCACTTTCAACAATGCGTGAACAGTGAGTGCATCTAGGTCTCTTACATTTAGAGGAAAGAACTCTGTAGATATGCAATGGCCGATTAAGGAGGCCCTT
This sequence comes from Anodontia alba, assembly GCA_964016985.1. Taxonomy (NCBI): domain Eukaryota; kingdom Metazoa; phylum Mollusca; class Bivalvia; order Lucinida; family Lucinidae; genus Anodontia; species Anodontia alba. The sequence continues at coordinate 40,120,584 of OZ024838.1, read as the reverse complement.
GATCATCTTGTTTAGAACCACTGTCTCATATTTTTAAGATGAAAGCTAATGTATATTCTTTGTTAGTGCATAAAAATCACATGGATATACATTTTTGAAACCTCGGTAGAACGGGCAAATTAAAGTACTGTTTAAACAATGGTGTTTGCTTATAAAATGCTCGAAACTGCTGTAGTTTATTTACGTAATGTAACGTGACAACACTGCCGCCCTGGAATAAACATGTTGTCTAAACTTTGTCGCTCGATTTGTATGATTTACTGGCTTTTCGCTGAGACTCTTAATTAGTGTCGTACAAAAATACTAGAGCAGCGACAGAACACGTTTGTTTTATTATATTAACATTTGTCAATTTAATAACGTGCCATCTAACGCCATTGTATGCAAACAGCGATGATGGTGTACATTTTTATTGTCTACCATGGAGGAACGAAAAAAAAAAATGTACGCAACAGCTAATCTGAGCTCTGAAGACGCAAAAAGTACTAACGAGTTTCATTGTTTTCCGTCAACAGATGATTGGTCATGTGATCGCATAACGTGACCTAATCCGAGCGGATGTACAGAGAATTGCGGAATCGTTATGAAATCTATATAAAACGTGGACAGCGAAGGCTCCGATCAGTCTGTGCAAAAGGTTCTTTGCTGTTCGCATATACCTAAGACACATTTTCATGTAGCTCGGCTCAACGTTAATTTATAAAGAACTAGAAAAAAGTGTCCATATGACACGGATGCCCCCGCCAAATGCCATTCAGAAAAAGGGTTTATATGTAATTGTAACAGGTATACCATGAAGTTATTATTAAGGCCCGGACACAGTTTACTATATGGAACTAAGTCTAGGGGAGATAATTCAAAAACGGAAAACGCAAGAGTTGTCTTCCTTGTTCACGACACATCGTCTCAATGTGACGCATGCACCTGTAAAATTTCATGAATATATTCCATATGGTTTAGGAGTTATGGCCCGGACACGGTTAACTATATGGAACTAAGTCAAGGGGGAATAATTCAAAAACCAAAAATGTTAGAGTTGTCTTCTTTGTTCATGACACATCGTCTGAATGTGATGCATGCACCTGTATAGTTTCATGAATATATTCCATACGGTTTAGGAGTTATGGCCCGGACACGGTTTACTATATGGAACTAAGTCAAGGGAAGATAATTCAAAAACAAAAAATGCAAGAGTTGTCTTCCTTGTTCATGACACATCGTCTCAATGTGATGCATGCACCCATACAGTTTCATGAATATATTCCATATGGTTTAGGAGTTATGGCCCGGACACGGTTTACTATATGGAACGAAGTCAAGGGGAAATAATTCAAAAACCAAAAATGCAAGAGTTTTCTTCCTTGCTCATGACACATCTTCTCAGTGTGATGCATGCACTGGTAAAGTTTCATGAATATATTTCATACGGTTTAGGAGTTATGGCCCGGACACAGTTAACTGTATGGAACTAAGTCAAGCGGAAATAATTCAAAAACCAAAAATGCAAGAGTTGTCTTTCTTGTTCATGACACATCGTCTCAGTGTGATGCAGGCACTGGTAAAATTTCATGAATATATTTCATACGGTTTAGGAGTTATGGCCCGGACACAGTTAACTATATGGAACTAAGTCAAGCGGAAATAATTCAAAAACCAAAAATACAAGAGTTGTCTTCCTTGTTCATGACACATCGTCTCAATGTGATGTATGCACCTGTGAAGTTTCATGAATATATTCCATACGGTTTGGGAGTTATGGCCCGGACACGAAGTGGGACGTACGGACAGCGGACGGACAGACAGACGTACGGGACGGACAGGGGTAATACTTAATGCCCATCCGCTATTCTTCGAATAGGCGGGGGCATAACAATGCACAGATTCAAATTTACAATATACAACGGCTCTCAGTGAAAAGTTGTACTGAAGGCTATCCGATGTCTCGAAGGCACGAAATCGGACAATCAGTTTATGACTCAAAATAAAACAAAAAACAAAAAAAAAAAAAAAAAAAAAAAAAGATTTACAGCGCAAGACCACGTTTGTATTCTGGCTTGAAAAAATATTTTCGCTCTTATCTATGCTCCAAATACAGATTGTTTTGCCTAATAAGTCTAATTTGAATACTTGCGGTCCGAAAACTTAACGTTAACGGCTACTCATTAAGGATCCTTGTCAACCCTACTTTATGTAGAGAAAAATGGGCTTTACAGAGAGAGGTATACGTTGTTTTTTTTTTTTTTTTCAAATTTTTAATTCAAACACAACGAGACCCATAAATATATGCTTTGAGGATAAATGGGAACCAAAATGACGTTTTTGTTTTAATGGTTGTTATTCATCAACTTATTGACACTATTGCTATTCCTGATCCATGCAATCTTTATTAAACATTTATTTTCAGTTGAGCATGCTAACGAGAACTTTTGACTGATGACGTAGCGTGTAAACATTAACGTGTATATTATAGCTGATTAACACATGTTGTTTCGGGCAGCCACTCCGCTTCGCCGTCGTGAATTGATACTTCACTATCTACCCTTAACAATAAATGATTTCAAACAATGAGGCAGTTTTAGAGGTGAAGACTCGGATCAGCCTCCTCATCTACATACTGTAATCAGACACTCGCATTATGGCTCTATGGATTGCATAGCTTCTACATGTCGTTGATGCGACTAGCAAAGGTTTTGATCAGACTGCGCTTATCTGAGCCTTTGATAGTCGCCAACGGCACATTGTTGGAAATCATATGTCGCGGCTCATTTATGTTAATCAGTGATAATACAAGGTAAAGTAAAATTGTATTTTAATTACAGGTACAGAGAAAAAGTGGGGTTTACACTCTTACTGTGATTTATTCATTTTATTTATTTATTTATTTTTTATCATATTACGTTAACACACCCATGCGTATACATAATTAAGGTGTGTTATTACATTGTCTTAGATAAAGAAACACAGATTTTTGTGGCTCATTAGAACCGCTTCTTTGAGGCAATTCTAATAAGTCACAAAAATCTATTATTGGATCATATATAAGAAATTAGGGTATACCCCTGTAAATCCCCCTTTTCTCTATATAAAGAGGGATTTACAGGGTGCTTATTTATTTTTTTTTCTCTCCAGCGCTTCACGTTAAGCACTGTACGTCGACGCCATAACGTCCATGTTTTGTTTGGTGACGTGTTACGACACGCATTAGCGTGTAAATAATAAATAAGAAGAAAAAGTACTCTTTTTCAGTGAACACCATAAAAATTTTCAACTCGTGTAACGAAAACACTCAAATTTTCAAAATCATTCAAATTTTCACTCGTGCTTCGTACTCGTGAAAATGGTTTTTATCTACTCGATGCAAATATTTGGGGTATTCACAGCAAAAGAGTAAATACCTGTATGTAAATTTACTTCAGCCCCTGGAGACATTATACGTCAGACAATTTAGTAAAGACTAGATTTTCTTTAGCCTCGGGAGACACTGTACATCATTGAAGCAACTACTTCGTAAAAATATACACTTACTTCAGTCTCTGGAGACACTGTATGATCCTGAAGAAACAACCTTCATGACCATAAATAATAGAACATTTAAATAATTATTTTACAAAACTGCCCGGGTCAGCAGACCGAGCTTACACTACATATTAAGTAGAATGTGTGAAGGTGACAGTTTTTTTTTTTTTTTTTTTTTCTTTTTTTTTTATTTGGGTTTTACGGCCCTTTCAAGAATATTTCACTTATATTGAGCCGATCGTTCATCAAAGGTGGGCGAAAACCGGAGAACCCGGGAAAAAAACACATGACCATCCGTAAGCAGAACTTGGTTTTTCTACATGTGACCCGAGCTAGGCTCGAACCACAGCGGTGAGAAACCTACTGGATTAAGAGTTAACTATCCTATCCACTAGGCTACGGGGGCCCGCTCAAAGGTGCTAGTTTGATTTGGGTTTTACGATCCTTTCTTATATCGAGCCGATCGTTCATCAAAGGTGGGCAAAAAACAGAGGACGCGGGGAAAAACCACTTGACCATCCGTAAGCAGAACATGGCTTTCCCAAGTGACCTGAACTTCCCCTATATGGCATAGTACGGATGTACGTGCCGAATGGCCCTCTTTATCAGCGCTGCCAGGTATATGATTGGCCCCCTTTTTGCATCAAAAAAGGTATATGGTCCGATTTTTTTTTTTTTTTTTTTTGATTAGTATATGAAAGGCCCTGCTTTTTCTGACTTCCCGATATATGCAGAGATTTTCCAATCAGATTTTTGAGGCTGCTTGTTCTCTTGGTATTCAGTGAATTGATTGTATTATTTGTCTAACTACCAGAATAGCAGTATATGAATGTGTCAACGATTCAGAGGCCGGCCTCGGTGGCTCAGTTGGATGCGCCGTCCGACTGGAGACCAGGAGGTCGCGGGTTCAACCCCCGCCGAGGTCGGCAACATTCTTTCGTGGAGATTGGTCATGAAATATTTTCTACGGTCTTTCTCTCCCTTCAGTTTCTGGCGAAAGAATGTGCACAATACTGTTTAACCGTTTAGAGGACTAAGCCTGCCCAGTAAACGTGGTTAGGTAAACTGACCGCGCTCGAAATGACCCCATTGGGCTGACTGCGCCGTAAAACCTCAACATAAAATCAACGTTTCAGATGGTCTAGTGTATGAATGGGTCCTTTCTTTTTCCAAAGGCCAGGTATATGAATGGGGTAGGTTTCGAAGTACTGGCTCGCACACCCTTATATCCCCAAGTTACCCCACCCCCTCCCCCAAGCCTAACTGATTAGGAGTCGGCTCTTATCCACCAGGATACGGGGGCCCGCGAAGGTGACAGTTCCAAATAGCTTGTCCAAGGAGAGCCGTCACCCTTACACGTCTCGAAACTACTGAGCCGATTGAGCTAAAACTGTAGTTTTAAACATCCCTTGGAAGAGGACTTTAAGATTTTGATAATAAAAAAAAAAAAAAAAAAAAAAAGCTTCAAAACTGTCCTCCAAAATGGCCGTCAAGACCATATACGGTAAAAACTTTAAGGGACTTCTTGTGTGAAACTACTGTGCCGATTTAGCCAAAATTTCTTGGGAGTCATCCTTGGGCAATATAATTCAACTTTGTGAATAATAATTGAGAACCTGCATCTAAGATGGCCGTCTTGGCAAGATATGGTAAAGCCTTTAAGCGACTTAACTACTAAGGCAATTGAGTAGATGCTATAGATGAAGTATCCCTGGAATAAGGATTTAAATTTTGCGAAGATAACAGGGATCTGGCATCTGATATGATCTCTATGCCCTAGGAAGATTTAACATTTAAGTGTTTTGAATCGATACTGCAAAACCAACTGAGCTGATAGTATATATGAAGTGTCTTTGGGACAAACTCTCTGATGTGTGTGAAACATACTGAGGAACTTGCATCCAAGATGGCCGCCATTACCATAAATGTTTAAACCTTTAACGCTTTCAGCCCATCACACCCAAATCAATACCTGTGCAAACGGTGTAGATCCAGAGGGGACGACTTGGAACGATCATCAGGATCTACACAGTTTGAGTTCTTGTTTTGATTTTAGACTACAACTGCCATTTACATCAGTGGACAAGTCCAAATTGAAGAATGGTATACTAAGGGATGAAAGTGTTAACCTTTAAACGACCACTTCTCTACTTTATTTACTTAACAAAACAACAAAGAAAGACATTCTCTGCATCTTTTATTTTATTTACAATAGCTAAAATCATTTTACAACATATTAGTTCTACCGTTTTAGAACAAAAAACATAAACTAAAGATTTATGTTGAAAATAAATTATAATAATGTGAAAAAAGTCGTAATTCTAATTTGAAATCCTTAACCCTTGTGCTACTGAACCTGGATATACCCTGTCTTTGCAAACGTTGTAGATCCAGATCAGTTGGCTTACTCATCTTGATCTACACTGTCTTTAAGTATGTGAATTTATATCAACAACCTGGCTAAGTAATCTGACTGGCAGAAAATTGGAAGTGGGCGTGGCATCTTTGTTTATTCAGCATGACAATGGTTAACGGTTGATACCCAAGCTATTTTAGATGTAACAAAATCACAGGAGCTTCACTTTCGTTCCAAATTGACTTCCCCACACTACATATTTGATATTTTCCGTAAAGTTGAATAAAATAAGGGTTCATCATATTCAAAGTTTCAAGAAAACAATTTACGCTCTCAAAGAGGATGTGATGAATCTCTATACTCATTTCGAGTGTTAAAAATACCCCAAAAGTTTTTAAACTTTAAAATTATAATCACTATTTGACTGATACCAAAACTTTTTACCTTGGCCGAACTTGGCTACGTCGTATTATTAATTTATTAGATGACTACCCATTTAGACAATATTTTCACGCTTGATATCTTTTATCCAGTACTCAGTAGCAATTTATAGTAAACTATGGGCACCTGAATTTCATTTGGAAGGTATTTACAGATAACAAGAGCTCCACAGAATAAGGAAATATATACACTCGTGGGTGCCTTTATTACGAAATAAAATGATAAATGGGCAGGACTTTGTCAGTAACTTTATCAGTAACATTAATTGTTCGAACGGAATATAAAAATTACCCAAACTCCAAGAAAAGACCTTGATCTGACATCACTGATAGGTGGGCTCTGTATATCACCCTGTTTTGATGAACACCGAAGTTGCAAGAAAAACATTCCAGTGGTTTAGAAGATACGGAATGAACATAATTTTTGGTGGACTGTAATCTCGAAACAACATGTGCTGTTCCACATCATGGTGTAACCATTTACAAAGTTTCAACTTGATGAGATATAAACTATAAGAGTCAGCCGGAAATGAAAAGGTTGCAGAAATTTTCAAATGGGGCATATCTCTGCTAATATTTGGTGCACTGTAACCTCGAAATAATATACGCTGCTCCATACCAGCTTGATCGGATGTAACCTATAGGAGTAAACCAGAAACGAAACATTTACAGAAACATGTAAAAGTGCATAACTCTGCTAATATTCAGTGCACGGTAAACTCTAAACAATGCACGCTGCGCCTCATCATGGTCTAACTATAAATCAAATTTCAGCTTGGACGAACGTAAACTATGGGAGTTAGCTGGAAAAGTTCACAGAATTTTTCAAAGGGGCATAACTTTGCCAATATGTAGTCGACTATAACCTCTAAAAAGTATGTGCTGCTCCCAATCAAAGGGACATCACTCTTTTAATACTTGGTTCGTTGTAACCACGACACAACATGTTCTGCTCCACATCATAGTGTAATTATCTCCAAAATGTCAGCTTTATGAGATGTAAACTGTAGGAGTTATCCATAAACGAAAAACTGACAGAAATTTACAAAGGTATAACTCCCCTAATAGTTAGTGGATGTAACCTCGAAACAATATGTGCTGTTCCACATCATGGTCTAACTATAACAAGTTTCCGCTTGATCAGATGTAAACTGTTGGAGGAATAAGCCGGGAAAGAAAATACCGGAAGTTTCAATGGGATATAACTCTGCTAGTATTTTGTGGACTACAGCCTTGAAATAACATGCGCTGCTCCACATCATGGTCTAACTATTAGTCATGTTTCAGCTTGATCGGATGTAAACTGTAGGAGTTAGCCGGAAACGAAAAAGTTAACGGATAGACAGACGGACGGATACCATACCCCGTAACATGTCTTTTTTTTTCAAACGGGCGTATAAAAAGTAAGGTTATATCCAAAGTAGCTCAGATATCATCTTTAAATAATAAGTTAAGTACCATGAAAGGATTAGTAACATTTAACAAGTTCATATTTCCATCAAACTTGTAGACTGTTACTAGTGCACATTGACTTAAGGAAAACAAACACTATTAGGGGAGATAATCCTTGTCAAACGTTGCAGTCTCTTTACAGCAAATTTCTTGAACAGTAGACCCCTTTTCAAAAGGAATTTGATGTACAGGAAAGCCAACATTAAGTCACCGAAGTTGTCTCCTTGTTAAAAAATGTATTGCAGAATGATAATCTTATTCAGGCCAAAGAAAACTATCATTCAAACCTGCTTAAAACTGTTATTAAAACAATTAACACACCCAGTGGTGAGTTAGATTTAACGACATATCAACACATAAGGATCATTTGCCTCAATAGGGCATATAGTCTTGGTACATTTTATCACATTTTTACAAGGGAGATAACTTTTGTGACTTCCTTTTGCTTTTTAGTACACCATGTGCCTTCTGAAAAAGAGTCTAATCTAAAACGGAATAGTTTGCTCCCTTTGGGAGCATATTATTTCCTTTTGGAGAAGACACTTTTTTCAGAAGTAATGTAAAACATTTTACGAAGTGGTCATTTTTAAAAGGAAGACAAACTTTTGTGGCTTTCTTATTGCTTTTTGCCTACCCATCACGAAAACATGCCTATATAATTTCAACCCCCTTAAACCCCAATATTATATAGTAAAACTGGGGTTACAGTGGTATACATTATTTTTTTTTTATTTCTGTTCAAAACTTAGATTGTGGGTACTTGTTAGATCCGCCTCACTAAGGTGGTTCCAAGAAGTACCCATATTCTATGTTTTGTGCAGAAAAATGAAAAATATCTGAATTTTTATCTGAAAATTTTCATATTTTGGTGGTAAAATTTTCAGTTTATATGAATAGACCTGTTTTTGTAATGGGAAGTATAAGTGAAGGTACATAGGAAATGCCACAATCATGAAAGTACAGCCTTCTCGAGATACCAAAAGATTGAGTTGAGCTTTTAGTCATGTCAACCCGTTAGAGTCAGGTCGAGCATGGTGAGTTTATCTAACCACGCTTTTAATGGACAGTCGTAGTCCTCTAAAAGTTAACCATTACTTAAACACATTCTTTTGCCAGAAACTGAAAGTGCCCTTCTTGAATCGGGAGAAGGAAGAGAATGACTATCAAAACATTTCATGATCAATCTCCTCAAAAAAATGTTGCCGGACCCGGCAGGGATTGAACTCACAACCTCCAGATCACCAGTTGGAAATGCATCTGACTGAGCTATCCAGGCCGGCTAGTATGATGAATTAACAGTAAGTTACGATACTGCAATGATACAGAAAACTAACAGTACTGTGCAACTAACAGGAGTATGCCGCAGTCGTACAGAAAACTAACAATACAATGTAACTAACAGAATTATGATACAATGATACAATAAACTAGCAATATGGTGCAACTAACAATAAATATTCTGTGATGATACAGAAAACTAACAACCAGAGGACTAATGGTCCTGTAGCTCACCTGAGACAATTCGTTCTGCACAAGTTTATGGTAATTTTAAAGACTGAAACATATGGATAATGATACAATGATACAATAAACTAGCAATATGGTGTAACTAACATGATACAGAAAACTAACAATACAATGTAACTCACAGAATTATGATACAATGATACAATAAACTAGCAATAGGGTGTAACTAACAATAAATATTCTGTAATGATACAGAAAACTAACAACCAGAGGACTAATGGTCCTGTAGCTCACCTGAGACAATTCGTTCTGCACAAGTTTATGGTAATTTTAAAGACTGAAACATATGGGTACTGTAGCCGGCATAGTTTGAGCAGACTTTGGTCTTTGTATCCCATAATAACTTGGTTTGGAATTTACCTCTTGTTTGTTTGTGTTGAGGTTTTACGGCCCAGTCAACCCAATGGGGTCATGTCGAGCGTGGTCAGTTTACCTAACCACACGCTTACTGGGCAGGCTTAGTCCTCTAAGCGGTTAACCAGTACTGTGCACATTCTTTTGCCAGAAACTGACAACTGCCCTTCTTGAATCAGCGGAAGGGAGAGAATGACCGCAGAAAATATTTCATGATCAATCTCCATGAAAGAATGTTGCCGACCTCAGCGGGGGTTGAACCCGCGACCTGGTCTCCAGTCGGACGGCGCATCCAACTGAGCCACCAAGGCCGGCATTTAGCTTCTGTTAATTTGGCAAAACATTCACCTAAATATGGCTTCATACCAAATATCAAAGGCCTGGGCCCTCTAGTTTCAGACGGAGATTTAAATTTTGCCTATAGAAGTCTATGAAAAACATTTGATATTTCCATAAAAAGTCAAGGTCAACCCAAGCTTATCATTTTTTTTCAAAATTTATTGGACCTATGTCCCCAATGCTGAACACCTTGCCCCAGACTCATTGGCCCTTTCATTCCGGAGAAGGATTTTAAAGATTTTTTACCATTGGGCTTGACGGCCATCCTGGACATACGACCTAGATGCGGTGAACAACGTCCCCTCCCCCCCCCCCCCCCCCCCCCAACCCATTGAGGTTCCATGTGAAATTTGGCTTTCATTGGCCCAGTGGTTTCTGCGGAGAAGACGTTGAAATCATTTTCCCTGTACGAATCTACGAAAAACAAGCTGTCAGCAGACAACATACATGTAGCTCACCTGGAATTGGGGTGATACTGGAGTGTCAGTGTGTTCTTGAGGGCCAGTCTGATCTGGGTCTGCACTGTTTGCTTAGGCCTGTCCCAATACCTAGAATAATTACGGTAAGAGGAAATGTTATGGCATTTTAGCTCTTGATAGGATTTCTTGTTCTATGGTTTGGTCATTTGTTGTCATGAATTTGACAATATCAGGGATCATTTACAAAAAAGTCTGTTACCTTGACCTTGAGGTCATAGGCATGGGTGGTTGTGATGATGAATAAAACTTTGGACCTGTATCTATTATCATTCAAGGTCAACCCAAGGTTATTTTTTTGTTTTTTCAAACTTAATTGTGCCCATGTCCCCAGTGCTGCATACCAAGCCCCAGCACCATTAGCTCTTTGGTTACGGAGAAGATTTTATATTGTTTGTGATGAGGTTTTGTGGCACAGTCAACCCAATGGAGTCATTTCGATGCGGTCAGAGTTTACCTAACCACGATTTTCTGGGCAGACTAGGTCCTCTAGGCGGTTAACCACTACTGTGCACATTCTTTTGCCAGAAACTGACAACTGCCCTTCTTGAATCAGCAAAAGGGAGAGAATGCACCATAGAAAATATTTCATGATCAATCTCCACGAAAGAATGTTGCCGACCTCGGCAGGGATCGAATCCGCGACCTCCTGGTCTCAAGTCGGACGCAGATCCAACTGAGCAACCGAGGCCGGCTAAGAAGATTTTAAAGTGTTTTTATCATACATGGGTGAAGCAGTCATGTGACCTAGATACGACAAACAAACTTTCGTTCCCCCTACCCATTGAGGCAATTGAAAACAACTGACCTCTTGGGTGGGGCCATTTTTTATCCCAGGGCTATAATTTGAACAATCTTAGTAGATGTCTACTTCTACTTTCAGACAAGAAGATTTTAAAGTTTTGTCTATAGGAGTCTATTAAAAAACATTAAACCTTTCTGTAAAAAAAGTCAAGGTTAACTGAAGGTTATAATTTTTTCCAAACTTTATTGGGCCCATGTCCTGAATGCTGCATATTAAGCCTGAGGGCCATTGGTCCTTTGGTTCCAGAGAAGAAGCTATTTCAATATTTAAAAGGTATTGTTTACCAAGTAGCATATATATGCTACTTGGTTTTCACCATATATGGGCGTTGCGGCCATTTTGGCCATGTGACCCAGATTAGGCGAACACACTTTTATTACCCCTACACATTAAGGCTCCATGTAAAATTTTGCTTTGATTGGCCCAGTGGTTTCTGAGAGGACATTTGAAGCGTTTTTCCTATCTAAGTCTATAAAAAAGTGACCCTTAGGGTGGAGCCATTTTTTCCCCAAGGCTGTAATTTGAACAATCTTGGTAGTAATCCTACAAAAAAAGTTAAAAGTCCAGGGAGTGCCACAATCACAAATCACAGCCCTTCCCAGAAACCAAGAGGAAGAGGAATTCGACAAATCCAAACAAGCACAAATCGGACAAACGTACGATTAACTCTCTCTTCCCCAAGCGAGGTAATCGCAATGCTAAAAGGACTGAAAAACACAAGAACAAAATGAAACAAATAGTTATACTAACACCGGGACCACCGCTTTAGAACTGTCAGTAGAGTAAACCACCGGGGGGTTGAAAGCACTTTTACAGCTAGCCAACTTCACCCTGGGTCCCGATGCTACTCTTAATACAGAAATACATATAAAACTAGAGCTGGTGTTTGTAAAACACTATGCCCCCAACTGCCTGACTCTAACACTGCTTGACTCCAACACTGCTTGCCCATGACGGTAACAACAGTACAAATATACGAGATTTCAATGTTATTTTATTAAAAGGGAAATAACTCTAAAATGGGAGATAATAAAAATATGGGTCACCTATTTTTTCATGAGGAATCCATATATGAAATTTCAAACTAGCATGCACAGTTCAAAACTTATGCTATGCAACAAAAAGTGCAATGTAAAAATGCCCAAAATGACAAAGGGCCATAACTCAAGAAGTACTTTTCAGAATTTATTCAAAAGTTAATCAGGTCATCTACTCATCACTACCAATCTATTCCTTAAATTTCAAGGCTCTAGCTTCAATAGTTTTTGAGATACTTTGCTGACAAGATTCCATCCATATTTCTTCAAAGGGCCATAACTCAGGAAAGGGGTATAATCCTGACGGGGGAAAAATATGTGTCAGCTTTTTTTTTATGAGGAATCCATACATGAAATTTCAAAACCCTAGCATGCACAGTTCAAAACCTGTGCTAAGCATCAAAAAGTGTGCAATGTAAAAATGCCCAAAATGACAAAGGGCCATAACTCAAGAAGTACTTTTCAGAAGTTAATCAGGTCATCTACTCATCACTACCAATTTATTCCTTAAATTTCAAGGCTCTAGCCTCAATAGTTTTTGAGATATTTTGCTGACAAGACTTCATCCATATTTTTTTCAAAGGGCCGTAACTCAGGTAAGGGGCATAATCCTAATAAGAAAAAAAAAATATGTATCAGCTATTTTTTCATGAGAAATCTAAATATGAAATTTCAAAACCCTAGCATGCACAGTTCAAAACTTATGCTATGCATCAAAAAGTGTGCAATGTAAAAATGCCCAAAATGACAAGGGGCCATAACTCAAGAAGTACTTTTCAGAATTTATTCAAAAGTTAATCAGGTCGTCTACTCATCACTACCAACCTATTCCTCAAATTTCAAGGCTCTAGCTTCAAAAGTTTTTTAGATAGCTTGTTAAAAAGAGTCCATCCATATTTTTTCAAAAGGCCATAACTCAGGAAAGGGGCATAATCCTGATAAGAAAAAAAATACGTGTCAGCTATTTTTTCATGAGGAATCCATATATGAAATTTCAAAACCCTAGCACGCACAGTTCAAAACTTATGCTATGCATCAAAAAGTGTGCAACGTAAAAATGCCCAAAGTTATAAAGGGCCATAACTCATGAAGTAATTTTCAGAATTTATTCAAAAGTTAATCAGGTCATCTACTCATCAACACCAATCTACTCACCAGGTTTCAAGGCTCTAGCTTCAATAGCTTTTGAGATATTTTGCTGACAAGAATTCATCCATATTTTTTTCAAAGGGCCATAACTCAGGAAAGGGGCATAATCCTGATAAGAAAAAAAATACGTGTCAGCTATTTTTTCATGAGGAATCCATATATGAAATTTCAAAACCCTAGCATGCACAGTTCAAAACTTATGCTATGCATCAAAAAGTGTGCAACTGTAAAAATACCCAAAGTTATAAAGGGCCGTAACTCATGAAGTAATTTTCAGAATTTATTCAAAAGTTATTCAGGTCATCTACTCATCAATACCAATCTATTCACCTGGTTTCAAGGCTCTAGCTTCAATAGCTTTTGAGATATTTTGCTGACAAGAATTCATCCATATTTTTTCAAAGGGCCATAACTCAAGAAAGGGGCATAATCCTGATAAGAAAAAAAAATACGTGTCAGCTATTTTTTCATGAGGAATCCATATATGAAATTTCAAAACCCTAGCATGCACAGTTCAAAACTTATGCTATGCATCAAAAAGTGTGCAATTGTAAAAATGCCCAAAGTTATAAAGGGCCATAACTCATGAAGTAATTTTCAGAATTTATTCAAAAGTTAATCAGGTCATCTACTCGTCAATACCAATCTATTCACCAAGTTTCAAGACTCTAGCTTCAATAGCTTTAGAGATATTTTGCTGACAAGATTTCATCTATATTTTTTCAAAGGGCCATAACTCAGGAAAGGGGCATAATCCTGACGGGAAAAAAATACGGGTCAGCTATTTTTTCATGAAGAATCCATATATGAAATTTCAAAACCCTAGCATGCATGGTTCAGAAGTTATGCTATGCACCAAAAAGTGTAACGGACGGACACACGGACGGACGGACGGACGCATGCACAAACGTCCCAGAAGCAATATGCCCCTCCAACTTCTTCGAAGTTGGGGGCATAATAACCAAACTTTAAAGGTCTAGGCCTTCTAGTTTCAGACCAGAAGATTTTTAAACATCTGCCTGTAGACATCTATGATGAAGAGTTTGACCTTTACGTCAAAAAGGTCAAGGTCAACCAAAGATCATAATTTTTTCAAACATGTCCCCAGTGCTGCATACCAAGCCCAAGGGCAACTGGCCTGTTCCTTCCGAAGATTAGATTCTAAAGGGTTTTTACCATATACGTATGGGCATGGTAGCCATCTTGATCATGTGACCGAGATAAGGTGTGACCAAGATAAGGCAAACCAATGTTCCCCCGCAAGGCTATTTTTTACCTCATGGCTGTACAGAGTTGCCACTCATTTTCTATTTCAAAAGTCACCGACTTTGTCCTGACTTTTCACCATTTTCCAAACATTTTGGACAGCCTGCCAACTCCCCTTACAGCTGTACTGACAGCCACCAAAATCTTCCAATAGAGCACTTTCAGAGCATTAAACAATCTTTTAACAAAAGAATGAGGCCAATTCTGAAATTTATGTGAAAATTAAAGAGACTGCCAAAGCCGTCTCGGTTTTCAGAATTTTTTTTAAATTCCCCGACTTTTTCCTGACTTTTGTCATTTTATTTTTTTCCCAATTTTCCTGACTCAAACCAAAATTCCCTGACTTTGCCCTGACCTTTTCATTTTCCAGACTTTTTCCCTGACAACCCTGCTGTAATCTGAACAAGTCAAATTGATTCTTCCAATGAAGTTTCGCATCAACTGGTCTTTCAGTTCAAGAGAAATGGTTGGAAACAGATTTTCAAGATGACAACTGAGGTGGCCATCTTAGATTTTCTATCAGAACTATTTTAGCAGTTTGTAATCAACAAGTCACCCCAATACTTCCTATAAAGTTTCAGCTAAACCGGACTTCTCATTAAAGAAAAGTTATGTACTTCAAATTAGATTTTCAAGATGGCTGCCATGGCCACCATCCTGGATTTCTGATCGGAACGATTTTAGCTATTTCATCACGAAAACAGGTCTATATAATTTTGACCGCGTAAACCCCACTTTTATATAGTAAAACTGGGGTTTACAGGGCTAGACATTATTTTTCTTATTTTCTGCTCAAAAAGATGGATTTTGGGTACTCGTTAGAACTGCCCTCACCAAAGTGTTTCTAACAAGTACCCACAATCTATGTTTAAGCAAAAATATGAAAAATAGCCGAGTTTTTTTTTTTATTGGAAATTTTCAGTTTTTAAGGTGTTTTTTTGTATATTTGAACAGGCGATTTCGTAATGCGATCTACAAGTCACCCTTGTACTTCCTACTAAGTTTAGAGTCAACTGATCTTTCAGTTCAAGAGAAGCACAAAATAAGTTCCAAGATGGCAGCCATCTTGTATTTCCTATTGGAATGGTTTCAGCTAATTTTGATCTGCAAGTTGCCCGATACTTCCTATTAAGTTTTGTGTCAAGTGGACTTTCAGTTCAGGAAAAGAAGAGCAAAACAAATTTTCAAGATGGCGGCTATGGCAGCCAACTTGGATTTAAATTCTGATCAGAACGATTTTAGCTCCTTTTGCTCTACAAGTTGTATCAGGCCCCATACATCCTACCAAGGTTCGAGTTAAATGGTCTTTTGGTTCAGGAGAAGAAGCGCAAAAAAAAAAAAAAAAAAAAAACTTTCAAGATGGCGGCTGGATGGCTGAAATCTTGGATTTCCTGTCTGAATGATTTCAGCTATTTTTTATCTACAAATTACCCTGATACTTAATTCGTACCATTTCAAGTTGATTGGACTTTTGGTTCATGAGTAGTACAAAATATATTGATCAAAATGGTTTTACCTTCTTTTGATCTATAAGCCACCCTTATACTTTCTACAAAGTTTCCTGTCAAGTGGCCCTTCGGTTCAGGAGAACAAGCACAAATTGATTTTCAAGATGACAGCCATTTTGGATTTCCAATCGGAACAACTTAGCTTCTTTTGATCTACAAGTTGCCACAATACTGCCTAAGTTTGGAGTCAGCTGGTCTTTTGGTTCAGGAGAAAAGCAAAATAGACCTTCAAGATGGCCGCCATGGCAACCAGCTGGGATTTCTGATCGCAAAGAATTAAGTTATTTTTTTATCTACAAGTTGCCCCAATACTTCCAAGTTTTGAGTCAAATGACCTTCTCATTCAGAAGCACAATATAGATTTTCAAGATAGTGGACATGATGGCCATGTTGGATTTCCAATCAGAACTATTTTAGCTACTTTTGATCTGCCCCGATACATCCTACCAAGGTTCGACGCAACTGGTCTTTCAGTTCAGGAGAAGAAGCGCAAAACATATTTTCAAGATGGCCACCTTGGCGGCCATCTTGGATTTGCAGCTGGAATGATTTTAGCTATTTTCGATCTGCAAGTTGCCCCATTAAATACTTCCTACCAAGTTTAGAATCAATTGGCCTTCGGGTTCAGGCAGCAGCGTAAAATAGATTTTCAAGATGTCTACCATGGCACCCATCTTGGATTTCGGGTCAGAACAATTTTAGCTAATGTGATCTACACATCAGCAAGCTGCTTCAGGACTACCACGTTGTCACCCAGATGCTTCCTTCCAAGTTTAGAGTCAATGTCTTTGAACTTCGACTGTATATATTTTTTCCAAGACCTTCCACTTGTAAAAGCCTAAATAAACAAAGTTGACCTTGTACTAAAATTGGTCAATGTCAACCCAGACTCATCAATTATATAACTTTTGTTGGGCTCAAGTCCCTTTTGCTGTGTGCCATATTTCAAGGTCATCTGACATGGTTCTCAAGATGATTTTTAAAAGGTTTTTTTTATCATATATGGGCATGGCGGCATCTTGGTCATGTGACCAGGACCAATTATATAAATTTTATTCCCGCGAGGCATATTTTGTGTTGAGGTTTTACGGCCCAGTCAACCCAATGGGGTCATGTCGAGCGCGGTCAGTTTACCTAACCACACGTTTACTGGGCAGGCTTAGTCCTCTAAGCGGTTAACCAGTATTGTGCACATGCTTTCGCCAGAAACTGACAACTGCCCTTCTTGAATCAGCGGAAGGGAGAGAATGACCGTAGAAAATATTTCATGATCAATCTCCACGAAAGAATGTTGCCGACCTCGGCGGGGGTTGAACCCGCAACCTCCCGGTCTCCAGTCGGACGGCGCATCCAACTGAGCCACCGAGGTCCCCGCGAGGCATAGATGTTCCATATAAAATCAAATCTAACCTCAATCGGTCCAGTGGTTTCAGAGTAGAAGATGTTTGATTAAAGTGGGATGGACAACAGACAATTGGTATACTATAAGCTCACCTTATCAGCCTTTGGCTCGTGAGGTAAAAGTACATCTTTTTTTCATAAGGAACCTATATATGAAATTTCAAAACCCTAGCATATACGGTTCTTAAGACTATGGCATGCATCAAAAAGTGTGACAGACGGACGGAAAAACAAAGGCAAGCCAATATTCCCCACCAACTTCTTCGAAAATGGGGGCATTAAAATGGAATATTTTCCCAAAGTTTATAAGGTGATCTACTCATTATCCCCAATACGCTCATCAAGTTTCAAGGAACTAGAGAAATAATTTCCAAGCTATCTTGCTAAGTTAATCAGTTAATCCGCTTATCATCCCCAATAGGCACACCAAGTTTCAAGTGACTAGCTCAAATAGTTTGAGATAATACTTAAACTGACAAAATTATATCATCAGTTTTTACAAGGGACATAACTCCTGATTTTTAAAAAAAAAAATTAATCAGGTAATCTACTTATCATCTCAATTAATAAGCATACCAATTTTCAAGGTTCTAGCTCAAACACTTCGAGGTATCTTGCCAAGAAGATTCCACTATGCCACGTAGGCTTTTCAATCAGTTTTTACAATGGGCATAACTCCCCCCAAAAATGTAAGCTTTTTATAAAGTTAATCCGGTGATCTACACATTAGCCCCAATATGCTCACCAAGTTTCAAGGCCCTTAGCCTTAGCTCAAACAGTTTTTGAGACAAGATTTCATCATCATTATTTTATAAAGGGCATAATTCCGGATAAAAATGGGAAATTTTTCCCAAGTTAATCCGGTAATCTACTGAACATCCCTAAAAAGAATACCAAGTTTCAAGGTTTTAGCTCAAAAACTTTTCTTGCTGACAAGATTCCATTAAGTTGTTAGAAAAGGGACATTACTCTGGTACTACAGGTCTGACAGAAAATAGAAACAAATACTGATACATTGATTTTCCATTCCAATTCCACACATAAAATTTCCAATCCTACCTATGTGCAAAGTGTGTCGAACGAACAGGCGAACAGACATATGAACAGACAAATGATGACCCAAAAGCAGTATGCCTCTCTAATGTCTAAGGAGTTGGGGGCATAGTTGAAACTGCCAGTATTAGAAAATCTAAATCAAGGAAGTAAACTCTGGGAGTAAAATTTCTTATAACTGAGCCGCAACATCAGAAAACGTACCTTTGGACCTGATTCATATATATATCAGCCTGGGCATTTGCGCAATCTGATCAGAATCTTAACTGGGCACATTTTGGATAGACAAGGATGCAAATTTTCTTCATACAGACAGCAAAGAATCTGATCAGACTGCATGGATTTGCAGACTGTTTGTCTTTGTTGGGTGCACACGTTCAAAAGACCAATTTCTCATGTTGCAGCTTAATTCTCCTTTATATAAATCCATCAAAATATATTGTGATACTCATTACACGTACCATTATGTGTTCTACCCAAGTAGCGGGTGTGCTCTCGGTTCTAACTCATACACATTTGAGCCATAATGGTCTCATTTTATACATGTATGTGGTTTAATATTTAGAAGTATAACAGAGATTTTGATAGAAGTCCTGGTCACAGTTACAAATGTATGTTGACCCTTCTCTTGCTAAACAAAACATGCCCTGTCTTAGCAAACAGTGTAGATCCAGATCGGCTTCTTCAGAAGCCAACTGATCTGGATCTGCACTGTCATTAAATATGAATTTCTATCAAAAACACAGCTCAAGTTATCTAACTGGCTGGAAATTAGAAGTGGACCTGGCATCTTAATTTATTCAGTATGACAAGGGTTAAGGAGATAAACTATTACAGGCAAACATTGGAAATACAAATGTATATTGCAGTATATTAAGCTAATATTGAAACAAAAAAAAATATTCTTTTCACCCTAATTACCGCACATACCCATATAAGGACACAGTCAAGCAATTCTGTAGTCTTCACATTACAGCCAATGTACTTTTTGTCTATTTCTTGATAAAGCCATATGTTGTGGGTACCCATTAGAATTCCATTGACTTGTCGATGCAATTCAGATGAGTACCCACAACACACAATTTTGCAAAGAAAATCAGAAAAATAAATTGCATATAAACATCATCAAATAAGTCCTTAGCTGATCTTTTTTTTTTTTTTTTTGAAGTGTACATTTAGTAGGTAGATGCATATTTTACCGCAGGTTTTTTCAAGTAATTTTGAAAAAAAAAAAAATAAGTGCACAGCGAGGTAATTAGGTCAATTACAGTAGTTTCCATAGCCAGCAAATTGTCTTTTAAGCTAGACAATCATATGCGATAGAAATCAATCATATAAAACAATACAGCTAGTACATAACAATGTAGTTCAATACAATTTATGTATATATTATGTATACAAATGTAGATGCATATTTTACCACAGGTTTTTTCAAGTAATTTTGAAAAAAAAAAAGTGCACAGTGAGGTAATTAGGTCAATTACAGTAGTTTCCATAGCCAGCAAATTGTCTTTTAAGATAGACAATCATATGTGATAAAAATCAATCATATAAAACAATACAGTACATAACAATGTAGTTCAATACAATTTATGTATATATTGCTAATCAAAGTGCAATCCTACAAAACAATATAGACTGGCTCCATCTAACTGATATACATTGTATTATGGATCAGCATTAGTGTCAGAATTTCATAGTCACCATCCGTTTTGTAAAACCGACTTATTATCGATTAATAATCGACTTGTACAAAATATATTCACAATTAATTTAGTCCTCTTCCAGATACATGTACTTACTCATTTCTCCGCATTAAAACATATCCATGAAAACATGTTGTGGGTACTCATTAGAAAAGCCTCTGCGAGGCTCTTCTAATGAGTACATTTGTACCCGTAACAGGTTTTCAAGGAAGAAAAATATGTACTGAACATGGCTGAATTTGTCTGAACCGATTCTGAATCTAGGCTGAACACTTAATTGGTGGCTAAATCCAGCTATAAACACAACATCCTTTTTCTGAAATTATTTGAATGTGTGCTGAAACAGGACTGAATCTTGGCTGAATTAGTTCAGACAGATATTCAGACAGATTCAAAATATGAAATTCCGCTGCACATTTCTAAACTGTTCAGAAATTCTGCAACAACAATTTGAGCCGACGCATGTTTGTGTTGAGATTTATGGCCCAGTCAACCCTATGGGGTCATGCCGAGCACTGTCAGTTTGCCCATTCACATTCTTACTTGGAAGGCTTAGTCCTCTAAGCAGTTAACCAGTACTGTGTCCTTTAATCAGCCGAAGGAAGAGAGAGATTGACTGTAGAAAATATTCTATGAAAGATGATGCTGGCCCGGTCAAACCCTAAACCTCCTGATCACCAGCCAGACACGCATACAACTGAGCTAATGAGGCCAGCTGAGTCAGCGCATGACAAAACCTACTTTAAGGCTTGTGACACCAGCGAAGACTCAGATCAGTCTGCACATCCGTTCAGTCTGATTAGAGTCTTTGCTGAGTGCATGTGCCTTCTACAGCCTTTGGGGGTGGATGGACAGGATGATCAGTCTTTGCTTATTGTAAAGGTTTAGTCATGCGCTGGCTCATGTTTTGTATATTTGAGAACCCACGTTACTTTAGAAAATCTCAGGTCAAATACAAAATGGTGGCCTTAATAATTATGATCAAACTAAAACAAGAAATCCGCGGAAAGCGATGTCGCACCTGCGGGGATTATGTCATACAAGTTCCTATTTGTATTGAAAAAAAAATCTATTTTGCAGTATTCAAGAAATTGATGGGTTAGTTTGTAAGAAAAATGGACAAAGTAGAATTGACGAAAAATGTCATGTGACAATCCCAAGCTAGGTATTGTTAACAACAATATGTATGCAAAATATGATCCTAATCCATCAATTCTTTCACAAGATATTGAAGATATTTTGGGCATAAATCAAGGGCCCCTAACTCTGCTGAAATGTATCTGAGATTTATGTGCAAACAATATGCACATCTTCAGACCATGACCTAATCATCTGTGAAGTTTCAAACTATTGGCCTAAAACTGCAGGAGGAGTTGCGCTCACGAAACACCCACTGACTATAAGGGTTTTAGGTAAACAAAGCAGAAAAAGTTGAAAAAAAAAAAAAAAAAAAATCTGAGATTTATGTGCAAACAATATGCAAATCTTCAGACCCTAACCTAATCATCTGTGAAGTTTCAAAACTATTGGCCTAAAACTGACTAAGTTAACAAAGCAGAAAAAGTTGAAAAAAAAAATCTACACACCATGGCCAAAACATCTGTGAAGTTTCAAAATGATTGGCCAAAAACTGTAGGAGGGAGTTGCACTCACGAGACACCCACTGACTATAGGTTTTAGGTAAAAACCGACTAAAGTTAACAAAGCAGAAAAAGTTGAAAAAAAAAAATCTGAGAATTATGAGCAAACAATATGCACGTCTACACACCATGGCCAAAACATCTGTGAAGTTTCAAAATGACTGGCCAAAAACTGTAGGAGGAGCTGCGCTCACAAGACACCCACTGTCAATTGTTGACGAACGGACGAACGGACAAACGGACGGGTCACAGCACGCCTACATTGTAATGTATGTCGCACCGGCGTGCTAACGCAGGTGCGACAAAAAATGTATTCTATCATATATGCTAAATAACCTTTCAGATCATTCTGCACATCTGCACAGTATCATCAATGTCAATGCCTTACTTTAACAGGGTTTTCAGTTAAAAAATTTTGAGGAGGCGGGAGCAGAATTGGAGATTGCCAAAATGGCTACTGCCTACATTACCGTATTTACCTTTGTATTTAGACAGACAGGCCTGAGCAAACACTGTAGACCCAGATGAGACTGCAGAATGCGGCTTATCATCAGGGTATACACTGTTTGCCAAATCATCCTGCAATTTTTAGACACGATAACGGGTCGTTAATTGTACTTGTTCAAAGTTTAGAACAAGTATGGTAAGGAGTTGAGGTGTCTGAATACTTAGGTAAATACGGTAAGTACTCTGTGTATTTATATATATATATAAAATGCAATAAAAAAGGATTTTAGGCGGCCAGAAAAATCTTTGTGGGTTAATACTTTGGCCTCCAGCCGCTTCTCAATGAAAACCCCTCTATAGTATCCAGGGATTCTCTAAGTAGACAGAGAAGGTACTGATCAGACTGAACAGAAGCACACGCTGATCTGAGCATCACTGTTTGTGTATGCCTTGTAAAGGGGCGGATTCAGAGATGTTCAGGGGGGGAGGGGTTTCAGTCAAACTCCTCCTCTATTCAAAATTTCATTTTTCATGTGAAATTTCAGGTAAATCTAATAAATTTGAATTACCATAACTACCATAAATCGTAAGTTAATATTCACATCCGTTACTCTTTACCTTCAACAAATGCATTTAACTACCTGTGAATGTGTGTAAAATTGCAGAGTGCCTTACAAACAGTGTAGACCCTGATCACATGCAGAAGGTAGCATCTAATCTTGGTCTACACTGTTGCTCAGGCCTGTATGTCTGCCCAAATACGCAGACTAAGTGACATACTTTAATCAAACCGAACCCTCCGACCTCATCCTGGATCCGCCCCTGTTGTAGACATAATCTCTTGACACATTCGTAAACAAAAACAGTCTGCTAAAATACACGCTGTACCTCTCTGCATGGACACAGTGAGGACCTGATCAGCCCCCATACTATAGAGATCTTTATCTTGCTCAAGACAACATTAATACAATACAGAACATACACATAGCTAACAGTATATACCTGGACCAGCCCACACACCCACAAAATCTTCTGGCTGTGTACCAGCCTTCTGGACAACATTCATGTGTAAACCATACAGCACAGAAATAAATTACTCTGGTTTCTTTTTTTTTTCTCCCTCTCTGAAAATTACCTTATGACTTTTGTGAAAGAATGTTACATATGATGTATGTGGGTTCACAAAGCCAGAAATAATGTGTTAAGGCAAAAAAACAACAAAAAAACGTGTGTGTGTGTGTGTTTCAGGTTTTCCAACCCCACCTAATCTTTTGGCTACACCCTAATACATTTGGGTAAAAAAAAAAAAAATTGTAAAAGGATAAAAAAATACACTTCTTTTCAAGAAAAAGAAATACAATGCACAGAGTAATAATTTAACTGTTTTATTGATAAGACCCCAAAAATTCATTAAATTAACCTGTACAGTGCATGTACTTAATAAAGGTTTCTTCTATCAAACCGTATTCGATCTAATTACCACAGATACCCCTATAAGCGCAGTCAGGCATTTCGTAGTATTCAGATTACAGCCTTGTATTTTTATCTGCTTTATAAAAGTATATATTTTGAACGTAAGTACCCATTTGTCAAGGCAACTGAAATGAGTAGCAACAGCATATACTTCTATAGATGTATCGAGGCAGTTAAAATGAGTACCCACAGAATATGCTTTTATAGAAAATCAGAAAAAAAGTGTATCCTTATTAGGTGGCTGTTTTACTTCTTTTTTCTCCAGTTATCGGGTTATTTTGAAAAAAAAAAACATGACCACAAAGTGCAGTAATAAGGTTGAATACTGTATGCAAAATCCCCGTTCAGATCATCCTGCACATCTGCACAGTCTCATCACTGACATTCCCTCTCTAGTATCTGGAGATTCTGTGAGTAGGCAGAGAAGGTCCTGATCAGAGTGTATGGAGGCAAATGCTGAACTGGGCCTTCGCTTATTGTATGTGCCTTGTAAAGGGGTGGATTCAGAGATGTTCGCAGGGGATGGGGGTTCAGTCAAACGCCCCTTGACTCAAAACTTCGTATTTGATTACCTGTTAATGTGTGTAAAACTGCTGAGTGACTGGCAAACAGTGCAGAACCTGATCAGATGCAGCAGAATGCATATCTGATCAGGGTCTACACAGTATGCTCAGGCCTGTCTGTCAGAACATGTAAAGTGCCGTAATTTTATCAAATCAAACACCCTCCGAAACCATCAGGATCCGCCCCTGTACGTTGTAGACATATTTTCTCTTGACACAACAAAAACAAAAACCCTGGTTGGGTGGTGGTGTGGGGTTGTGGGTGGAGGGGGCCACTTTCTATCGAAAAGGGTAGGGGTATGCTGCCAGAAGCCTGGGACCCCACCCTCCCCCGGGGGACTCCCCCCTGAGGTGGGGCCTACCCTTTCCAGACACGAATTACGATACCAAGATTAACTAAGGTATATACAATGCAGCAATTTTTACCAAATCTATACAATTGTAATAGTGTTGGTTTAAACAATATGAGTGAGGGCACTGAACTATGAACGATCTTGAAAGCATTCTTTGATAATAGTCAAAGGTGTCTAATGGTGCTAAAAATGAAACTGAGAGATTGAATGAAGTACATTTATGTAGACCAGACTTTATTTACCTCTTGCACTTCAATCATTAACAAAAATCCAATTATGGTATGCCCCTTCCAAGCTAAGGTAGTTTACCACCCCCTTTCCAGACAGACATGGGCCCCTTTTCAGACAGGTATATTCTAATCCCATCTCCCCACCTCCTACCATGTTCCAGACATGCTACAAAAATAAGACCCCTTTTGTCGGCACATCCCTACCCATTCTTATATAGTGAGTGCCCCCATCCCCACAAACAAAAACATTGATAAAATATACGGAAACAGTGAGGACCCTGATCAGCCCAAACACCTGAGAAATCGTTATCTTGCTCTAGACAATATTTACACAGTACAGTATTAACACATAACAAACAGTATAGACCTTGACCAGCCCACACCCAAGAATCTGGCTGTACCAGCCATCTTGAATCACACAGAGAAACTACTGTGCTTTCGACATATTTCAGAAAGTTTTTTTTTGCTCGGCGCTTTAAACCGAAGAAGTAAATTTGTAAACTTTTGTCATGATTTAATGCAAAACCATTTTTCGTAACTATCTATGCGCAAAAAGTTTTATTTGAGTCAGTGGTTTTTAAAAAATCCAATATTTTCACTTTTTCCCATAGTAAAAATAAAACTGCAAGCCATGCACCATGCACCGCCACACAGGGACATATTCCCTAAGCACTTCTGTATTATAAGGGCTGAAAACAATCTACAATGTAAGTTAAACATGAAGAGAAGCAATAAACAGTTATTTCATAACTCAAAAAAAAACAAAAAAAAAAACAAAAAAAAACATCAAAAAGTCTAAGTTAAAAATGCAATAAAAAGTGATAAAAAATAATTTCAGGATTCTGAAGAAAACAATATGCATATCTTCAGACCAACCTAAAAGCGCCTGTAAAGTTTCAAAAGGATTAGCCTAAAACTGTAGGAGGAGTTGCGGGCAGAAGGTACATACTCCCTATTCATTTCTGTAGTATTAGGGCTCGAAAAAAAGTCTAAGTTAAAAATGAAAAAAATGTGATAAAAAATAATTTCAGGATTCTGAAAAAACAATATGCATATCTTCAGACCATTCTAAAAGTGCCTATAAAGTTTGAAAATGATTGGCCTAAAACTGTAGGAAGAGTTGCGGGCAGAATTAAGGTACATACTCCCTATACATTTCTGTAGTATTTGGGCTCGAAAAATGTCTAAGTTAAAAATGAAAAAAAAAAAATGTGATAAACAATAATTTCAGGAATCTGAAAAAAACAATATGCATATCTTCGGACTATCGTAAAAGCACCTGTAAAGTTTGAAAAGGATTGGCCAAAAACTGTAGGAGGAGTTGCGGGCAGACGAATGGAGGGGGTGCTGACGGACGGACGGACACTCAAAATTTCAGAGGGTATAACATAATACCCCGCCACGTTTTTGGTGGCGGGGCATGATGAATGAAAATTATGCAGAAATTTGTAGGGGTAGGTAACTTGGAGGCAGATTTTTAACAAGTTTCACTTGTTCAATTTTTCTGAAATTTTCACAATATTGTTGTGAAACACCAATAATTCCAATTCAGCAAAGAAAAGTAAAAAATATTTACTAAGACAAAAATTCCAAAAAAAAAAATCACTTTACTATAGAAATTGCATAGGTCTGGCGATAAATTTAATTTTAGGGTACATATTTGAAAACAAAATACAGAAACAGAAAAGACAAAAGGTTTGTGATAAGATATAGTCAATCAGAACAAAATATTTTCGTTTAAGATAAAACGCCAAGCAAAAAACGTCTTTCTGAGAGATGTTGGGGTGGGGGTACGATCGCAGCATCAAGTTATTTTATAGTGATAAATGACTTTAATCTATCTTCATATATTGCAGCACCCTCTTGCAGTTGTGTGACGATGCAATAATAAAATTAATTAACTGAGCATTACTTGTTAGAAAAAGTTGTTGAAATATATGATAAACTATTGCGCCAGGGTCAAACCCTACTCTCCGTGTATAGTCGGACATCTTTCTCCTGACC
Source organism: Anodontia alba (assembly GCA_964016985.1). Taxonomy (NCBI): domain Eukaryota; kingdom Metazoa; phylum Mollusca; class Bivalvia; order Lucinida; family Lucinidae; genus Anodontia; species Anodontia alba. The sequence continues at coordinate 40,093,489 of OZ024838.1, read as the reverse complement.
ACAGGGAATCTCAACTTGATGATTTGTAATTATAAATACAAGTTATCAAAGTCATACCTTGTTACAATAAGTTGTTACTGTCTTGCACAATACACTATTGTCCTAGGGATAAACTCTCCGTGAACATCTCTCCTCCATTTCTCCTGACCACAGAGAATCTCAACTTGATGATTTGTAATTATACAGTCAGAGTTATACCTTGTCACAATAATACACTATGCCTCATCTGTCCGCCATATTTTCTCACCAACGAGAATCTTAACTTGATATTTTGTAATTATAAACACAATTATCACCACCGAAATAGCCCCAACTTGCTACAATAAGTTGTTGACGTTTCCTACAATACACTATTGTCCGAGGGTTAAACTCCAACTTTCCGTGAATTGTCAGAGATCTCTCCTCCATATTCCTCGACCAAACTCTGATCTCTCCTGGGCGGTAACATGGGTTGTGGATCCCTCCTGGGTAACATACGAACACATTCCCATTATCATCTACTGTCAGTCCCCGGGGCCACCTTCCTCCAAGTCCAACATCACAGACCTTGACCAGCTTGCCTGTGTCAGCCTCCAGCACCGTTATGGTCTGTTTCCCCGAGTCTGACACAAGGACAGTGTCCGGACCAGACCCAGACCGGACTGTAAGGAACCATGCAGCTCTAAACAGTTGTTGAGAACGAGAGCCAGTGGACCACAGGATCCGACCTTCCATGTTGATCATTATAACTGACTTATAGCAGGCGAGGATCAAGTTCTTGTTATAAACTGTGATACCACTGGCTTCTCTGTCTAGTCGGATGTTTTTTCTCTCAGATAGCTGACCCCCAGGTCCTAGGGCAAGGATTACTATCTGACGGTTGTTCATACAGACAGCAGCCGTAGACCTGTCAACAACTGCTACATCCTGAGGGTACCCTGATAGTTTGAGAGATGATAACAACTCTCCATTCAGGGAGAACAGTTTCACCTTACCATTGTTGTTGTCTGAGACAATCAGGTGACCATCTACAGTTACATCTAGTCCAGATATATCACATGTACTAATATCACCCGAGATGTTCACCCGAGTCTCACTCAGTCTGGTCAGGATCCCAGGACACACTGGACCCCCTGTACTAGATGACCCACTCGCTCCCTGGCCACTCTCCCCTTCTCTTCTAAAAGGGTAATGAATCACTGAACGTTGTGTATCACATATGAAATCTGACGTACGGACAGACACGTCTCCTAACTTACTTGGTGATTCTGACAGCCACCGTGTAGAGAGATTAAAGTCACAGTTCACTGAGATGCGTGATAAATGTAGACTTGTAATTTTATCTTCATATTGGAGAATATTCTCAGAATAAGTCTGCAGTTCTAGGAAAAGTTTAGAATCCAGATTTGACACAGTTGGTAGTTTTTGTAATTTTTTTGTTATGACTTGTATATCAACAATAAGTTGTTCTACAGCTGACTTACAGTTTTCTAAAGTTGTCTTCTGCTCCTTGTGTAATTTACTTATTTTTGTACTAAAATCATCAAAATTTTTATTGATTCGTTGAATTTGCTTATCACGAATATTCTCCGCTTCTTTTAATGCATTTTGTGTTTCTTTATCTAAATTATTGAGGTTTTCCTGTAGAGACTTATCTGTATTTCTTACATATTGCAGAAATATTTCTACATCATTGGAAAATTTTTGTTCCTCTGTAGCAATATTGAAACTTGTACAAGCCTCTTGTACAGATTTTACATTACACGATTTATGCTGTCGAACAGAACATACGCCACAAATCAGCACAAAATGATCGCAACAATAATGATCTTTAGCTTCCCCCTCGTGTTGGCCACACAAACTATGTTTAACTGGCTTGTCCGCCTGACTTGCAGGCATACGCGATCCTTGCACGACTTTATGGTGTTTAGTCGCTCCAAATCGACGATGACTATCAAAACAATGTTGACAATGAAATTCAACACATTTGTCACAATAGCTCATGGCCTGTTGAGAAATACCATCGTTGAAGCAAGGATCGCACCAGGGATCCACCAATTCATCGCAAGCTCCATATACTGAACCACCAGCAGCCATTCTGAAATAATAAACATGATATTAGTCAAACTTATAACACAACCTCCTTATCATTTTTAACTTTACTGGTCATTTTCTAATTAACAGTCAACACTGGACACTTAATGACATTTAAGATTAACAGAGATACATGTACATCAAAGAGAGATCACTCTAAGCTGTAATCGGAGCCTTCTCTGACATTGAAAAAGCCTTTTTCATTTTCTGATTTGGCGGTTTTAACTTTGTAGAAAATAATTTTTTCACAGCTGGAGAATCTTGTGTTATCTAAGCAGAAAGTTACCTCCCTTCCCAAAGGATGATCACTCTAGTTAAAAATAAATTACTTTACAGGGAGGGAGGTGACTCATTTCTCAAAATAGTCCTACTTTATAAAAGGAATCTGTTCCTACTTATTGTCTTGAACAGACTTACAGTACTTATTCCTATTTTGAGGACGGCAAATACTTTCGTAACAGATTGATCTCCCTTGAAACTTTATCCTTTCACCTTAAGTAGATTAAAGTAAGATGATGATGATGATTTTCTCTTTTACACCTCTTTCAGGATTCTTTAACCATTACTATTCTCTGGGCTAATTCAGCAGATGACAAATCCACAATTTTCTTATTTTTCTCAGAAAACAGGATTTGACATTTCATGCAAATTGTCTCCACTGGCTGGAGACAATTTACAGGAAATGTCAAATCCTTTTCTGGGAAAATTAAGAGAACTATTTCAAAATATCTGCTGATTGATTCACCCAGAGAGAATTATAGTTACATGGAAAAGATGAAGACTGTTAATGACATGCCAAACACTAATCTGCCCCCGACTGAATTCAAACCTGGGAACTCATCATCCATCATGGAGAGCAATAACCATTCGGCTATAATGAAGCTTCAACCTAAGAACTAGAAACAAGAAAACATGCATGGTTTGTGTCGAGATTTTACGGTCATGTCAACCCATTCCGGTCACGTCGAGTGCAGTTAGTTTACCTAACCACCTTTATTGGGCAGGCTTGCAAATGCCCTTCTTGAATCACTGGTAGAACTAATAGACTGAGTAGAGGTTTTACGGCCCAGTCAACCTATTAGGGTCATGTTGAGTGTCAGTTTACCTAAACACTCTTCCAGGACGGACTTAGTCTTCTATTAAGCAGTTAACCATTATTATTGCACATTCTTTCGCCAGAAACTGACAACTGCCCTTCTTGAATCAGCTGAAGGGAATGACCGTAGAAAATATTTCAATCCCTACGACAGAATGCTGCCAAACCTGGCGGAGATCGAACCAGCGACCTGATCACTAGTCGGACGCGCATCCGACTGAGCCACCGAGGCCGACTGGAAGGAAGAGAATGATGGTAAAAGTTGTTCATGATCAATCTCCGCAAAGAATATTGTGACCCTGTGGGATTCGACCCGCAACCTCCTGATCACCAGTCAGACCCACAGATACTTGGCACGTTGTTTGGCCAAAATGAATGAAATATATCGGATCACCAAAAAAATCAGCAGTTTTAGGAACTTTCCCAAACATTTATGATTTAGGTCTAGTTTTTAGACCTATATGTTGGGAAAATTTCTAAAATTGCTGATGTTTGATTTTGGTCATCTGACATTTTTCACACATTTTTGACAAAACAACAACATGCCAAGTATGGGGGGAAAAAAAGCGCCTGGTGACCTTAGAGAAACATGCAGGATAAATGAGGCCCTCCCAGGGGTTTTGGGGAACAAAGGCCATTTATGTCAGGTGAACAAAGAATCAAAAGTCTAAAACTGAAGGGAACAGGGGAACAAAGGCTATTTTGGGGATTGATTTTGGGGAACAAGGGAAAATGCCTATTTTTTGCAGGAGTACAAGGGAACAGTTACCCACCCCTGGGAGGGCCTCATAAATATTGATGAGCCCCTCCCGTGTGTGTGTGCCTGTTCCACGAAATATTTTTGGATTTTCCCTTGTTCCCCAAACTCAAAATTCCCCGAAATTACCTTTGATCTCCTGTTCCCTTCTTTTTTTAGACAATGTGTTTTTCTGTCCCCCTGAAATAAATATTATTCCCCTGTTCCATGGGAGGGTCTCATCAATTTAAATAATTGATAACATGTCAGTAAGATCTTTATTTCTAGCATTTGAGGAAGTTAGAAATATCAATTTGTCGTCTGCTGTATTAGCCCAGAGCGCGGAAAAGTTTTAAGCGCCATTTTCATTTGTAGCAGACAAGTTACTTTTTCAGAGAAAATATGACTTGGAATTTCATTCGAATCTTTTGTCAGGCAGAGCATTTGCTTGTCAAGCCATTTTCTCTGTATAATAAATAAATAAATGAATAAAAAGATGTCGTCTGCTGCAGACGTGGTTAGCAATTTATGGGTTAATATGATTCGGTCAACAGCGTCTTCACTGGGTTCATGCCATATGCAAAAAAAGTGAAGGTCAGTCCACATACCAAGTAGATGGTATAGATCTGGAATGAAACATTTTGAAGTCACTGTGTGTCCGGGACGCCCAGTATGAAAATAAAAAAAAAAAAAGCTCCTTAAACTGGATTTCTTCGCATCAATACCTGACAGTACGCAGAAATTATTACAATGTCCTGTCTTCACTCCGATCAGTCTGCAGATTTTTTTCCTCGGGATTAAATCCTCGTCGAATGAAATTAGACCTATCCACTGTGCGAGCAGGAACTGTTTACGCATTGACGGTGCGGGATCAAATGAAACGAGACAAGGTTGCAGACTAGAAAAATATCACGTGACGTCGGGAGCAACTAGAATATTAATGAGTAGGCGGGGCCTTATCTGAGCTGGTTCCCGGTGGCCAGGCTTACAAGATACCTAGTGAACTGTTTCAAACGGGTATCAGTTATTTATTGGAAGCAAGCGACTCGAAACAACGCCTCCAATGGGAGCTTTTGAAATTTATGGGATGACGTCATAGAGGTACACGTAATATGGTAACGCTTAACATGCTGTGAAAAAAACTAAGCAGAGAACATTTTGAAGTATTTTTTTCGTATTTTCCCACAAACAAGGCTGATATTTCATGCAAATTAGAGACTTTACTAGAAATGGATAAAATGCCTGTTTTGCTTTCGACATCTTTCAGAAAGTCGTTTTCTACTTGGCGTTTTATACAGAAGTAGTAAATTTGCAAACGTTTGCCATGCTTTAAATGCAAAACCGTTTGACAATATATATACTAATCTGGTTAAAAAAAAGATCAAATAGATCTATTTTCATTTTCTCATATTAAAATCATAGACTGCAAATAACAGGTAACTTGGAGCCAGATTTTCACCATTTATTCTGAAATTTTCACAAAATCGTTGAGAAAATTCAGCAGTAAATCAAATTCAGCAAAGAAAAGTAAGAAATATTTTCTTCGACAAAAATTCAGAAAAAAAAAATCACTTTTTCGATAGAATTTACGTAGGTCAGACCAACCTTTGGCTGTAAATTTAATTTTAGAACAAAACAGAAAAGATGGATTCTGGAACAAACTCACGCCTGCCAAACGAATGAATGTTTTTGAAACCATCGGTTAAGAACGTGAAACAATATTAAAGAGCGACATCGGTTAGGTATTCGAAGACTCAAAAAAAAAAAAAAAAAAAAAAAAGGTAAACAAACTTTGCATTTTCTGTGTTTCATGAGCGATAGAAATGTTTTGAGAAATTATTTGAAAAACGGGGAATTACATTCAACATCCCATTGATATCGGCGTCTGTGGAATAAATTTCGGACTATCTACTTCACGCATATTGGTAGACTGGCTCCAGACGTTTTTGTTTTATATCTATTTCTCTCTTTCTCTACATTATTTTTTATCATGATCCTCTTTAATCCAACTTCAAGTTACCTATGGCTGAACTTTCTTTCTAGCCAAGGGACTGAAGTAAATAAAAATTCTATAAGCTATACAAGTGTTGTGTCCCCTCAAACAAAAAAGAAGAAAAAGAAAGACAAGAAAAATAAAGAAAGGGTCTGGGGCCAGACTAGCATATTGGTTGAATCATTTTTCGCGTGCTGAAGGTGTACCGAAAGCCACAGAAAACACGCGGAAATCCGTGGTGTTTAAAGAAGTTCAGCATATCATCACGCTAGACACGTATGATTATTTGTGTGACGGATTTGGTTGTCATGCAACATGTTGAGAAATCGCCACGGGAAGGTAAATTCGTGAAGTAGGTGAATAAGCAAAGTTTATTTTTATTATTCATTGTTTTCTTTTTTTTTTTTTTTTTTACATAAGTTTTGTTTTCTTTGAACAAGGGAAACACACAAATATTTATCTTCAAAGTTTGCTTGTGGGACGTAACTTATAATAATAATAGGCCTAATAATAAAATAAACAATAAACGCATTTGGCTAATTTCGAGGGCGGGATTTCTTCTTCTTCTTTTTTTTTTTTTTTTTTTTTTTATTTTTTTGCAAAAATAAAACTGAGAAATATGTCGCTTACCTGAATTTAGTTTAATACTTCTTCCACAAAAAAGAAATAACGTATTTAGATAATGTTGAATACAAAACTAGGCTTCTCTAACTTCTCCCAATCAAGTAACGCTCTAGTCAGAATGATTTCAAATATATAGGCAGCTATCACGTGAAGCCGGGGTGTTAGAAAAAAAAAAGGGTCTGTGGGGCAGAGACCTAGCTATGACTGCGCGTCTCTAACTTTTGTTCACCAACTGAACTTTAATTAAAAGTCGACAGAATATGATAATGTAAACCTGTTTAAACTGCGTGGATACGCAGGCTGGTCAGAGCCACTGATGTATAGACCTGACTAAGATTCCTTTTCCCATGGCGCGATACATCGATCAAGGACTTTTAAATATACATATCACCTGACAGAGAGATCACGCGAAGCCGGGGTATCAGACAAAAAAAGGTGTAATTTCGAATGGTGAAGACCCAACTATTAATTACTGCGCGTCTCTAAATCTTGCTAAACAACTCAACTTCGATTAAGAGTCTATAGAATATAATGATGATGTAAACCTTGTCAAAACTGTGCGGATACACAGGCTGGTCAGAAACACTGCTGTCCGTATTGACTGGACAGATTCCTTTTCTCATGGCGAGATATAATGGGTACGTAAAATGCTAATAATAGATCTATTGAGTGTTTGGGGAATTACCTGTTTATACCCAGATATCCGATTTATTTATAAGAAAGAATTCGTGATGGAAAATTTAACGGCCCGTAGACTGGCTCCAGTCTCCAGCGACTAAATATTTATTCATAGAATCCTGTTTAATACATCTACTAAAATAAGACCAAAATAATAACTTGATTATAAAGACTGGTCACTTGAATTCACTATCAGAGAGAGAGAGAAAAAAAAATCGTTTCATTTGATTTTAAAGGTACAGATCAGTTGCGTAGCCAGCACGGAATTATTTTACGCACACCGACCTAGGAAAAAATCTTAAAAAATTCTCCCTAGCGTGCGGGCACTCAATGTTGAGACAATATCGCATCAACGATGCAAATGCCATGATATTGCATCGACGTTAATGCGAACGACGTTGTATAAATGTCATATGCCCGCTGGGTTAAGAATAGCCCCTATTTTGGAAGTAATAAGGGAGCGACCATTCGATTTTTTATGGTGGAAGGGTGTGGGGTAGGGTGGGAAAGGGAGAGGACGGGAAGATTTTGTGAAATAAAAAAAAAAAATAAAAAAAAAATAGGACCCTCTTTTGCCCGCAAAAAAAAAAAAAAAAGCTAGGACCAGAGTATATGTGTTTGTACGTTTCGAAACAACGTGAATAAAAAGACAGGCTCGGGATGCGGAAGGAAAAGAATTCCAGTCCCGAACCCCAACCCCTCCCACATTTGCCCCCACCCCGGTTCCTTAGTATTTCCTTTAAGAACAGCCCCTGTCGTAAAGAAACAAAATATTTTCCTAACGTTGACGTTTCTTTATTGCAAAAAGAAACAAAATATTTCCCTTACTTTGACGTTTCTTTATTGCAAATAATAATATTTTTGTTAATCATGTTACGCACATGCATAATGTGCGTTATCAGAGCTACGCAAATATTGTAGTTTTGATGCAGTCGTTGTTTAATAGACCTTTTCCACATTGTTATCTCCCTTACCGAGCGTTCTTCAATTAAAAGCGACTAATGCCAGTCTAACGCCCCAGGATAGTCAACACTGTGCACATGATCTCGAACGGTTAATTAACACACTTTTTTTTTTTTTTTACACTTTTTCCTGGCTTAGTCCTTAAGTGGTTAACCAGTTCTCTGTGCGAATGCTTTTGCCAGTCCTCTTGAATCACGGTGTGTGTGGTGTGTGTGTAGAGGGGGCCGGGGGCGGGGGAGAGGGGGCGGGGGCGGGGGCGGGACGGGAATAACCGTTATGTGACCGAGCTGGGTTCGACCTTGCGATTCCTAAATCTACAGCCAGACGCGTTACCGACTGCGCTATAGAGGACGTTAAGTGTATTTAAATAACTTCATATCGCAGAAGATGGAAATAGGGCGGGACTATGAGGCAATTTCCACAGAACACGGCGTCTGATCAGGGTCTGCACTGTTTGCATTAAATACAGGAAATTCTATGAAACATAGGTACAATAAAAATTAACCAGACACCCCTTCTATTCGAAATGGACCGGTCCAAAAAGTTAATGTTGAAGAGTCAACTCGGCATAAATGAGTTAAGCTGTAGCTTGTGCGTCCAAATCAGTAGCATGCGCAAACCTTGGTGTAGCCTGTGCGTCCGTGGTGTAGCCTGTGCGTCCATGGTGTAACCTGCGCGTCCGTGGTGTAGCCTGCGTGTCCTTAGTGTAACTTTTGCGTCAGAGGTA